>OX031013.1:55931565-56398923 GCA_943736025.1 Tenthredo mesomela | reverse complement strand
TACGCGTTGGTTTTAAAAGTAAGAGTAAAAAAAAATATATAAATATATATATACCTACAACGTTGATTAATTATCGAATAATGGTTCTGATATTTTCTTAAAATTTTCTTCATTATTATTTCTACTCTAATATTATACAGGAATAATTGATTGACCTTTGATATTGAAGAACTAAAAAAAAAAAAAAAAAAAAAACCACCGACTTGTCGGGTCCGAGAGACATTCGCTAGATCCGTAAGATAGCCCGCGGCTATGTGGCGCCTTTTATCTCGAAAAGTTTAGGAACTTTTACGAGGCAGACTAAAGCACTGAGGCACTAAACTACTCTAGAATTATTAACTACGTTTCTTCCGTCTTTGAACAAACGACGGAAACGACGGTGGGCACCAAAAGCAGAGAGAAGCTTACCCCCCCCCCCCCCCCCCCCCCAATCCCTTATTATTTCGCTCCTTGATATCCTTGACATGCAATATACATATAATAATATGAACACCGCGATTAATTCATAAGAAGTTGAAAATCTCTAATTTTTTTCTAAAATCGAAAGAAAAGTTGTACCTTTTTTTTTTTTTTCATATTTTTTCAGTATTTTTCAGTCGTATCTTTTATAGTTTTGACCGGTACCTACCGAGTAATTAATTACACACTCGTATGCAGGTTTATAATCTATATGCATAGGGGTACTATGGGTACCTAATGTCCAAAAACTCGTAGCACGTCGCTGTACGCGCGGACAAGCCTCTGGTATACCTACTCGCGATAGTTGTTTCCGAGAGAGAGATAGAGAGAGAGAGAGAGAGAGGAAGAGAGAGATAGAGATATAGAGAGAGAGAGAGAAGCTATGGAGAGTTAGAGAGGGACGAAAAGAGGAGAAGAGATTCCCTAGGGGTCCGTAGCGCTGTGCCACGGCTGGAGGCAGCTCTGTCTCACCTGGGACACCCCTTATTCATACATATATCGAAGTACAGTCTAGCAAAAGACTCTCCTTCGATGTATATTGGAGGGGGGGGAGGGAGGGGGGCGGATAAAATTTCAATGAAAAAGCAATTTCATTTTATACATATATATATAAAAAATGAATGAAAAATAAATAAACGAGTAAACAAATGAATGTAAATGAAATTCTGGTGAAATTTAAACCCCCCCTATTCGAAATCCGAGGGTTACGATTTACTTTGATTGGCTGAAAATCAGTTCGTTTAATCTTTTATATATCTACGCATCTGAAGCTGCTGCGTGTATATAGTATAAATTTTATCAGTTTATTTACGATGAATGACCGAGACTTTTAGTATTTGAGGATCAATTTTAAGAGGTAGGAACTCTGAAGGTTCTACCTACCAGCTAGGTAGGCCTACCTACCTACCTACCTCTATCTCTTGGTTATGCAGAGAAAATGGCCCCTCGAAAGTACCGTGAGTTTACGACAGTTTATTGCCATTTAAAGTAAGGTTCTATTAATCTATTTAGCGAGAGCTGTACTGGGAATAGATGGGAGGCCAGGAGGCCAGGAGGGACCGAGTGGGCTTCAGAGGGAGAGTGTAAGAGGAGAGAGAGAGAGAGGCCATGAGAGGATGAGGAAGAAACGAGTAGGATGAGAAGGACGCGGGTAGCCTCTAGGGGATGCTGCGCTCTCCTCTGGCGCTGCCGGCACTCGGATATGTCGGGGGATGAGGGAACTAATCAGCGAGGCGCATGCGCATAGGGCCTCAACAATGTCTCAGGGGAATCCCCTTGGCGTCCTCCTAACGCCCCGCAAACCCCCAACCCACGATAGTAGTCCCAGTTCAACACGGTACCAAAACCTTACAGCTTTTAGGACGAAAATCGGAAGCTTGTAGAGTCGAATTATATGCCGAATGCGGAATACCCTGTGTCAAATTTACTAAATCTTATTCATATCTTATGGAATTCTAAATCGATTTTTTTCGTTTCACGTTCACGTTCGAAATTTGGAATCGATTTTGTTTTACAATTCGCGTTTTATTACGAATTTCTACATCAAGCCTCAGACTGCTGTTTTGTTTTTTTTTTAATTTAAGTGCCTTTATGTCCCTTCAATCCGAAATTCAATGATAAATTTGAATCATAAAGATGATTATCTGCATTATGCACTCGAAAATACGTAACGATGTTTGTTAACAACATATTGTTGAAATAATCTTCTTCTGACTGTATCGTTGAATGTTGATAAAGTAAAGAGGAAAACGGAAGTAGATTGAATGATTGAACAATTTTTGTTCACCAGCGCATGATTTTCATTCCTATAATATATATATAAGTTTATTGAAATGGGAAAATGAGCTATTGCGAATTAAATTTAAGAGAGCTTCGATCTTTGGTATACTTTTCTCACTGAATTACATACATCCTGATCTGCGAGAGGCAATTATATAGTTATATGTACCTACTTGAAAATATGTATAATGGAGAAAGAAAAAAGCGAGATAGCTTTGGCGAAAAATTCGTTCAATTTTCCACCCCATATAACGTAACTGTACCTATATATACTCCCCAGAGTTTATACCATAAACGAAAGTAATTAGCTGCGGTAAATATTCGAATGTTATTCTATATATATACATAAAATAAGAATACGAGATGATACATAGCGAAAATGGTAGGTACTCTTGTTGGGAATTGACAACGTTCGTATAGAACTTGTCCGTAATTGTAGTAGCTATAATTCGTGTATTTTGTACAGCTTTAAAAATATTTATATACCGTGACATTCTGTGGATGCGGCTCAGCAGGGATACCAACCCAAAACTCGTTAGCATCAGTTTAGTAACTTACTAAATTTTTCTAGTAAAATCACTAAAAATCTAGTGATGTCCAGTAAAAATTTAATGACTTCTAGTCATTTTACTATAGAAACATCGCTAGTGAGTTACTAAACTGATGCTAGCAAATTTTGAGTTGGTATCCCTGCTGGGCCGAAACCAGAGAATGTCACGGTATATACAATAAATTAAAACTATTTTGGATTGGGGAATTCAAAGAATTTTTTGCCTTTCATGCGCAGAGAGGCAACAGAAGAAGAAGAAGAAGAAAAACAGAAATACATATTATATATACCTATATTCTCCACCCGGTTTAATAAGGCGTTTATGCCCGCGTCGTCGCGACGTTCTGCACCCCCCGCAGACACCTGCGACCCCCGCGCGGCTTCTAGCTTCGCGCATGAAACAGACCGTATAATTCCCAAGATGGTGTTGAAATACACGCGTTTATTCAAACCTATCACTTTTATACAATTCTTTTTCACAGTTGTGTGTATACACATATATAAATATTTATATATGTGTGCGTATATATACCTCGTATATACAACGAAGTTTATTAGCATCCCCCGTGCGATTACCACTTGTTGTTTACACACACGCACCCATCAACCCGTTCCTATTTCCCTTCCTTTCATCGATCCCATTTACACAAACAAAATAGCGTTGAAAACAAACGACAATTTTTCCTTTTTTTTTTTTTTTTTTTTTTTCTTTTACTTTGCTTCTTGGTCTTCTTCCACGTCATTGAATCCGCAGCTCTAGATTTATCACAAGCGATTTCACTACTACGGTTTGAATTAAAGAGGAATGTATTTTCAAATATTGGCGCGCCGCTTGCGTATATAGAAACAAAAATTAAAAATTGAAAATAAAAAAAAATAAAAAAATAAAAATAAATAAAACTACATTCATTTTTGTAAAAAGTTTTCTGAATTATTTTGCAAAGTAATTTTGAGGCTTTAAATTTTTAGAAAATTATCGTAGCTACACAGAAAAAAAGGTTAACTTGAGCCAAGAAAATTATTCTTGATTCAAGATAATTTTGGGGTTCCGAAAATGAAGACCGAAATTTTCTCGGATCAAATCAAAATTTTTCTCGAACCAAGAAAATTGGGGGTCCAAAAATGAAGACCGAAATTTTCTCGGATCAAATCAAAATTTCGGTCTTCATTTTTGGACCGCAAAATTATCTTGAAATCAAGTCAACCTTTCTTTCTGTGTATAGTACCTATGATGGAATTTTTTTTCGAGCTTCGAATCAGAAGTATAGCTGCGCGGATGAATATTTTGCAAACGGTCGGTCGGCTAGAAATTTATAACTTCGAGGACGAAATAAATATTTGAAGGAATACATTACCCTGGGAGAAGAAAGGAGTTTGATGTTTTCAGGTGGGTAGATAGACCGGAATCCCGTGGGATACTGGGTACTCCTTAGGGACTCGGCCCCGTTCGAGCCGGTTCTGCTTCCAAGTAATATAAAGTATGTAAGTGTATATATATACCTGATGAAAGCTAACTCAAAATAATAACATCGGTCGAGTGAGCAAAGAGAGCAATCAGCTCCTCGATCTCAAAGAGAAAGAAAACGTAAAAAAAGAAGCTTGCAACAGTACAACAATGTTTTCTTTGTTATTTTTTTTTTTTTTTTTTTTTGTCTTACATTTTTCACAAAAATTGTCTTACTTTAAAGAAAAAACGAAGAAAAATTGAAAAAAAAAAAAAAAAAAAAAATTAAAAAAATAATCTGCGATCGGATGATGATTCGAAATTGAATCCGTTAATCGTCATATACTAATTACTCAGGTAGTTTTTTTTTTTTTTTTTTTTTTTTTCATTACCGCGTACAGGTACCAAAAATTATGAATTAGTGTTGATTTCAAAGTCTGATAATAATTTCAGCAGGTATTTCGCGTCGGCGTACTTTTCCGCCCCATTCGATATGTATGGTATGGATGTGGTGGATATATATAGTGTGTATACTGTGTATGTGAACGTTTATATGGATGCGAATGCACACAGTGGTACGAATGGCCCTAGGGACCCCTGCAGCGCGCGTATTCCCTTCCCTGTTCTTCTTCGTGCAACAGCAACAGCAACGGCAACGGCAACGGCAATGTCTATGTATGCTATGGTCGGGGATTGCATTTCTTAAACACCCGGAAACAATGGCGTATCTCGACGCATTGTCGCATTGTATGGCGGTAGGCTGCTCCGCTGGCTGTCGCGTCCCAAGTGAAATGAGATGAAAACAATGAGAGTGGTACGGTGTGTGCGGCACCCAGAACTCAGAAGTCGACGACTTCGACTAAACGCCAAAATCTCGTCCGTAGTTCCAGTTTTTATTTGATTTTTTTAGTTTTTCGAATCGTAATGAATCGGTAAAAAGAAAAAATCGTAACAAGTAAATAGGTATACGTGCATACAGAAAGAAAGGTTGACTTGATTCAAGATAATTTTGGGGGTCCAAAAATGAAGACCGAAATTTTCTCGGATCAAATCAAAATTTTTCTCGAACCAAGAAAATTTCGGTCTTCATTTTTGGACCCCCAAAATTATCTTGAATCAAGAATAATTTTCTTGGCTCAAGTTAACCTTTTTTTCTGTGTGGAAATTATTGAATGATTAAACTCACCGTCAGAAGCCCTGCTGAACGCTCTCTGCAATTCTTCGTCTTCCTCTTCCTCTTCATCGTCATCGGCTAAATTCGGTTAACAAATAGAAATAAGATACAGATAATTATTCGTTCTAGTTTACTTTTTTTTTTTTCTTTCCTGCTATAAAGTAACACAGCACTTTACTCTTTATACGTATGCAGGTATGAATGACGTACGGTTCACTGATTGAGATGATTTGAATTCTCGATTCTGAAGAGCATTATACTATTACATCTCGTTTTTGTCTAAAATCTATTGTTATTCAATTATACGGATGCAGAAAAGTAATAAAATCGATAGGGTGTTAAAAGGTGGCCGATTTTTTTTTTTTTTTTTTTTTTTTTTTACCCCGTAGAAACAGAAAGTGGGTGCATTGTTTGACACCCGCATTCAGAAAATGGTAGGATTATGTCTGGATGAAAATATGCTGCTAATGGTAGAACTCAATTCTAGATCGTATTTCGTTGAAATCGTTGCAACAATTATCAAGCTATGACACAATGGAATATCAAACTGGTTTCCCTCCCACACTTGATTTCCAAATTGCGTTATTCTTGGTAAAAAATATCAACGCCACGAGGAGTATCAAGTGCACAAATTTCATCTAAATTCCACGAACGCGGTTTCCGAGATAGTATTAACACTTTTTTAAAAACTCACTTTTACCTCATAGCTTTCCAAACCTTCGGACCGATTTCGCTCAAATTCAATACCAGATCTAAAAATCGTTGGATACATTTCTGTACGAAGTTTGGTTTAGGGGACCAGTACAACGACTTTTAGAGAAATTATCATAGTCCGAAATCAATTTATTTCATAACCAAAGTTCATTTCACATCAAAATATTGTTCTTTTTCAAAATCATATGTCGTAACGATTTTAGAGCACCGTTGGACCGATTCAGGTCATCTTGGATTCATTTTCTTCAGAAAACAAATCCTCATCATGTGAATGTAGGAATTTTAAAATAAAAAATTATGTCATAAGTTATGATCAATTTACCGATTTTGCAAAAATTATTATCACTCATTTCTCAAATAACTTGGCCAAAACGAACATTTTTTAAAATTCCTGCATTCACATGATGAGGATTTGTTTTTTGAAGAAAATGAATCCAAGATGACCTGAATCGGTCCAACGGTGCTCTGAAATCATTACGACACATAATTTTGAAAAAGAAAAATATTTTGATGTGAAATGAACTTTGGTTATGAAATAAATTGATTTTGGACTATGATAATTTCTCGAAAAGTCGCTGTACTGGTCCCCTTAAAATCGCTCGACTCGTTCGGAAGTTTATTCGACTGGTCATACTTATACAAGTGTCCAATCTTCTTATGACAGTATAAAATCGAATATCCTCGAAAAGCGATAGTTACAATGAGTTTTTTGAACCATATAAACGAAATCTCATAATGCCTCATAAAACGATCGGTATACCTACATCCCTTTATAGTATAATATGTCACATGATGATGAGTGTGGCTATTATCCGTTAACAATAATGCCTCGGGGATATCGCGTTGGGTATTTATACGTGTCTTATACATCATCAGATCATTTCTCGACTTGTTTTAGCTTCTAGTCGGATAAAATATAAAGAAAGGTAGGTAAACATGCACCTATGGTATATAATATAAAGGTGCTACAATACGGATAAGAAATTGGTATTGGGACTGGTAAACACCTGGATGCATAGCGTGGGATGGCATGGCATGGCATGGCCTGGCCTGCACACGCACAAAAATATACACACATACAAATCCATACATACATATATATATAGGAATAAGACGTAACATTCGCATAATACTCTCGTCGTGTAATGCGAATATAATACGGAATACATAATGTAATATTCACATGGGAGGATATGGCGTAGCAACGTTGGGTGTGGGAATGGTGCGGGGTTCACGAAAGGGGGCTTAAAAGCAACTGTCATCACTTGATACGTATACACCCCTACCCAAGTAATCCCCAGCCATTCCACGTTTCGGATGTGTGTACATGTAGGTATGTATGTACCTATGTATCTACCTACAAATTTTTTTTCGTTTTTTCCACGCACTCGCTGAGGTCTTAATAGTTAGATGAGTATATATGTAGTATTTTCTTGCTAGACGGTTTCATCCCGAGTAAATATGCCAGTTTTTACTACTCGCCATCAAAAATCTCCATATAAACGCTTTAATTACATTAACACAAAAAAAAAACCAAAAAACTCCAAATTAACTGGCCACATTATTCCTATCTACCAATGGTATTAAATTTTTCAGTTATTGTAAAGGGTATTTGAAACTACACGTAATGGTTCGATTTTTTTCCCCAGTATATACTATCTCCGTGTAATAAATATGAAAAAAGTAGGTAACCGTTATGCATTAAATATTGCAGGATATTGCAACAGGAAAATTATACCGCAGTCGCGTGTCAGTCTAGTTTAAGTCTACATATATATATGTATAGGATACGGAAAATATGAGGATAAAATTGGATAAATATTGTATATAACGAGGTTTCCCTGGCACGTCAATCACACGTTGCACTGAGTTTGACCTCATGCGATATATGCGGTCCCGGATCCCACCATAAAATACCTAGACGTTATTTTATCTATACCCAAACCGATCGAACATCGAGGCACCTGTACTTAGGAAACGTAGAATTCTAAAGTACCTATATAGGTACTTTTACTTACTGTGCGTTAACGTAATTAAAAACTTACGTTTAATTGTGGAGGCTTCGCAGTCTTGTTCAGAATTATCTACGGCGTTTTGTTCATTTAGATCATCCCATTCTTCGTCCCCTGTGAAAACAAAAAATTACCAAAAAATATAGGAGAATTTTTCGAACGGCATTCGTTTATTAAGGGGATATGAAAGGTGAATTATACACCTCGAATTTTTGGCAGCCCGTTTCTCAGCTAAAACACATCCGATCGATGTGAAATTGATATCAATGACGTAGAAAAAGTGAACGAAGGGCATGATGCTCTTGGATTTTCAAAAAGCGAAAATGTTTCGGGTGTTTTCATATTTATCAAGTACAACGTCAGCAACAACTATTATTCGTTACAGAGCACTCTTGATATAAAATTGTACATTTTATTTTCGCTTTTTGTAAATCCAAGAGCATCATGCACTTCGTTCACTTTTTCTACGTCACTGATATCAATTTCACATCGATCGGATGTGTTTTAGCTGAGAAACGGGCTGCCAAAAATTCGAGGTGTATATAATCCACCTTTCATATCCCCTTAATTGATCATTATAATCGTTAAAAAAAGAAAATTAAGAAAATAAAAATTGATCGATCGCTTACAGAATGAATTAAAGTTTACTAAAGTATGTATATCGAACGGAGATGTCTGCCTGCAGCGCGAGATACAAAAAAAAAAAAAAAAAAAAAAACGAAAACTTTCCTGAATTTCTTATGAACGAGTATACACTCATTCATTTAGCAACTCTCAACCTACGCCTTATATATTCGACAATGACATAGTCTGTAAACTTAGCACTTTGGTAATTAGCTAATTATTTGGGTAGCCGCGTCGATGCTACCCCTTACCATATACATTAGTCCTTATACAGGGCAGGTAGACAGATGGAAGGACAGACAGACGCGACAGGGATAACCGCAAGAAGGGTTTGAATATTTTAAAAGACAGGATCCGAGACCCCGGCCTTCTTGTCTCAGTGTATAGTCTTCGAATGTTGGACCAATCCTATATGTATAGGTAAACCTTATGCGAATTTCCATCCTCAAAGTGACCAAATAATATGTAACATCGATTTCTGAATGATATTCAAAAATCTATTTTCGACATTTGATCTGCTTATCAATAATAAAAAATAAAAAATCGCATTGCATAAGACGAACAATGGATTTTCAGATAGATATAATCGAAACGATCCGATGATTCGCTAATTCGGAAAAGTGACTAAATCTTCCTGTTAAGATGATTGGATGGTTGGTTGGATAGGATAAAGCCGCAATTTGTTATCGAAATAATATATATCCCATTTTATTATGCATTATACAGGTTGAGGAAAAATTCAATCTGCCGTAAATAGGCAGCAAACAATTTGGCGGTAAGCTAAAAGACGTCCTGCACCAGGACCAGCACCAGCACCAGCACCAGCACCAGGTAGGTATATGTGGGTATATCTGTTACGTAATAACCGTAAACGCAACGGGATTGGCTATCTCCTTGGGCCATCCTTAGCCACGTATAAGGCCGTATAAAGGTGGAATAAGGACGTATATATAAGGAGTCAGGACACGATGCCTAGACTAGGAAAAGGCGACTGGCTATTCCACGTAACCTAGGATACAGAAGGGCATAAGCTTGCCAAAATATAGGTTGCAATCTCATCTCGCTTACGTTAGAGACCTGGAATATCTATCTCTCTCTCTCTCTCTCTCTCTCGCTCTTTCTCTCTTTCTTTCTTCCCTTCTGTCTCACTTTTCCTTTTTCGCTATTTTTTTCTCTCCACTAAATGGATATTATATACCTTTGCTAGGCGCACACACAGCCATACATATAAAAGTAAAAATAAAAATAGCACTTGGGATCAAGGGGGTTGACCGTTAACTGCATATTGCAATCCTTGTAACTATTTGAATAAATTTTTTTTTTTTTTTTTTTTTTTTTTTTTTTACGCGATATAAGTAATAAAACGGATGAAAAAATGTGTAAGAAATTAGAATTTTCATTGAAATATATATATATATGGTATAACTCGTGACTCTGCGTATACAGTTAGAATTGTCGTGTGTCTTAGACCCCTGACAAGCAGTCAGGCAGCCATTGGAAGCGGAGAGGTTGCCTTCCTTCATCCCTAGGGAACGAACCCAGGGTAGCTCTGACGCGAGAGCAGACTCCCATGGGATAAACGTACCCCTTCCAGAAACTGGCTTCAGGTCTCTGCGTAGTCCCTGACGTCGGGAACGCGGAGAGTTGGAGTAGTTAGAGATATTGTGGAAGGCGCATGCTGGATCGAGGAGGGACGGACCAGAAACTCGGCACGATTTCTCATTAAACATTACGCCTATGTATACCTACTTCGAGGAAAAAAAAACTTCAAAGATATATATTTTATGCATCTTTTGTATTTTTCATTTAGTATTATTAAAAATTTTACTATTCCTACGATCGAGAATAATAATTAGACCATTTCGTTATTAAGGGGACCAGTACAGCGACTTTTTGAGAAATTATCATAGTCCGAAATGAATTTATTTCATAACCAAAGTTCATTTCACATCAAAATATTTTTCTTTTTCAAAATCATGTGTCGCAAGGATTTTAGAGCACCGTTGAACCGATTCAGGTCATCTTGGATTCATTTTCTTCAGAAAACAAATCCTCATCATGTGAATGTAGGAATTTTAAAATAAAAAATCATGTCATAAGTTATGATCAATTTACCAAATTTGCAAAAATTATTATCACTCATTTCTTAAATAACTTGGCCAAAACGAAAAATTTTCAAAATTCCTACATTCACATGATGAGGATTTGTTTTCTGAAGAAAATGAATCCAAGATTACCTGAATCGGTTCAACGGTGCTCTGAAATTCTTACGACACATGATTTTGAAAAAGAAAAATATTTTGATGTGAAATGAACTTTGGTTATGAAATAAATTCATTTCGGACTATGATAATTTCTCGAAAAGTCGCTGTACTGGTACCCTTAAATGTATTTCGATTCATTTTATAGTACACGAAATTTCGGTTTTTTATTCCTTTTTTTTTTATTTTATTTTTTATTGAGACGGAATTCGAAGGAAGAAACTCTCATCTCATTACGACAGAGAAATGTATTTTACCTCTTTCGACTTACAATATTTCTTACTATGCCTTAAAAACAGCTGACGAAAGTTTGTCAAAGGATTTCTGCAGATTTTCTACGAAAGAAGCTCTTTCTCTTGTTTTGAGCTTGTTTTCAATTAGAGAATTGATGATGTACGTTGGTCCTTTGTACTGCGACTTTCGACTCGAAGATAACAGAGTTTGACTTTACGGTTAAAGTTGGTTTGAAAAATAACAACAACTCGATGAACAAAAAAAAAAGTGTAGGTAGTGCTTAGATGCTTTTATCATCTCTTTGTGTGTTTCTGACCTAATTTCTTCTCTCTACTCAAATTTTGACTTTACTCCTTCTTCTCCTCCTCCTCCTCCTTTTCCTCCCCCACCCAAATGACACTAATTTAAATTCTCGCCGAATCTTTCACCCTCGAGTTTCTCCGCGGGGTAGTTAAAAGTTGGACATTCAAGTCAGAAAGAGAGAGAGAAAAGCTGGTGAGGGTGAAACAGGAAGTTGAAATCTTAAATCGCTGACGTTTAGGTCAAAATCGCAGGTTTAGTGCCAGTAAATATATTTTTCAATTCAATGAAAATTGAGCCGCGATGTAACATCATAAGTATGTAGATATATAAATAGTGTAGAAAATGAGGTAGAAAAGCCCAGTTTCGAATCGTTGGCAAAATATGACGTCATAATCCATTTGGCTCGTAGTGGTATTACAATAATGACGTCCTACGAGTTGAGCCCTGTCACAGCAAAAACTAACAACGGCAGACTGCGCATTAAAGCTTAAGTCTTAGAAGTCCTGTGATTAAAAGCTTAGGCGCAGTTATAAATTTCACTTGAAATTTTCAGTGGAAAATAAACTTTTGCCCGAAACGTTCTTCTTATAATATCTAAACGGAATTTTCTCTTAGTTTGAAACTCAACGCGGTATTTGCTTATTAGAATATTGATACTGGCTTATAGTTATACACATAGGACGAGCAGAAAAGCCTTATATAATACATGTATATAGGTTTGTGGTATAAATCCTCTGATTTTCTGCTCAAATATTATACAAGGTAAGGTGAATAGATATGCGGATCACAAAGTTCCGAACATTTCTCCTCAATGTTTCGCAGCTCCAAAATAAAAAATCTCCCTTCGGAATTTATTCTTTTTTTTTTTTGTCTTTTGATCAAAAATTAATGTTCCAATTTTCTAAGAACATTTTTTCGATTTATTCTCAGCTGCTTCATTAATCCACAACATTTTTTATACTTTAAACACCGTATCGACGCCCGATACGAATAACAGCACATTTCAGATTCCGGGAGAAAAAGAGCACGTTTCAAATTGCGGGTGGAAAAGAGCACATTTCAGATTCCGGGTGGAAAAGAGCACGTTTCAGATTGAGAATGAAAAATAGCACATTTCAGATTCACTCGAAAACTAGCACAATTCAGGCGAAGCGAATATTACTCATTAGTAAGTGTCAGGTAGGTTTATCATGAAATTGGAAATGCACAATTATGCACAAAAACTCGATTCAATTTTATCATTGAATGATTAATTCAATCTTATAATAAACCTACCTGACACTTGCTAATAAGTAATATTCGGTTCAACCTGCATTGTGGTAGTTTTCGAGTGAATCTGTAACGTGCTATTTTTAATTCTCAATCTGAAACGTGTTCTTTTCCATCCGGAATCTGAAACATGCTCTTTTTCACTCGGAATCTGAAACGTGCTCTTTTCCACCCCGAATCTGAAAGGTGCTCTTTTCCACCCGGAATTTGAAACGTGCTCTTTTTCACCGGGAATCTGAAATGTGCTGTTATTCGTATCGGGCGTCGACTATGGTAACATGGAGCGATTGAGATAGTAATTGTACAGATCAATAAAAAAAATCATTTACCAATTAAAGATTACGCGATGATTAATTATTGTTAAAAACTTATTAAAATATTAGTTTTTAATTTAATTTTGTCAATGAATGCATTATTGTCATCAAAAAATAAATTATTAGCGATCATATACGAATAAACGGATCATCGTGTGAAGGAGAAAGAAAAAGTGGTCTATATATTATAGCGACTTGAAATCGGTCCGTATTAGTAGAAACGGAGTGAGAAAATAGAGACTCGGTCGTAATTTCTAAACGGTTTGACGAATCAGGATGAATCTGGCAGGATTTTGTTCCTTATAAAATTTCCGATTTTTTAATATATCAAACAGAAATTTTTAAATCGAAAAATTGACTCAATTACATATTTCTCAGAACCGATTCTTGATTTTTGAATTAGCGAAATGCTGATTTGATTAATTTTTTCTTTTCATTGATATACTTGTACCAAATATTCACGAAGTTTCAAATTTTTTCGTCAAACACGATCGAAGAAAATTCGCACTCTATCAATATAGACGCTAGTCCATATTTACTGACTTTACCCTGTATATAATAAATAATTTGAGAAATTAAAAATCCTGTTTTTTTTTTTTTGTTCTTCTCTTTTCTATTCAGAGTTTGTTGCTTTCTTCTTTCTTTCATTTTTTATGAAGCCTGATTATTAATTTCACTACATTAGCTGTACGTTTCATAGTTATTAGGATTATTACGTTTGTTTGAGTGAAAATGGGAGAGTCGTCTTGTGGGCAACCGCAGCAATCGTCGATATTAATTAACAAGGACGTAAATTCATTCCCGAGTAATAATTATGCATTTATGCTGCACGTACAAATTACAATCAGGGCTTGGTGCGCTGTACAGTGATTCAGGCTGTCGGGTTCTATTTGGATTATATGTTTACCTTCCCGATTTACTGCACCAATATATATATATATAACAACGTCGCTTTCCCGATTATCTATCGCTCACATTATAATCTTCCGCAGTATATCTGATCCAAATTTTGCAAAATAATTACAAAATTAGAAAATCTGAAAAAAAAAAAAAAAACTAAAAAACCACAAGACTCCCAACGTCGATGATACATTCATTATTTTTTCTCTCTCTTCAATTTCACATTTCAAACATGTATATCACGTGGATTCTACTAATGTTTTTCTCTCTTTTTTTTTTTTTATATATATATATATGAACAAATTTTACCCAAATCGTAAAATTCACGTGGCACGTATATCTATGGATGCTGCTTTTTTATCGAGCCAATACAGTCATGCACTGCATATGTATAACCGAATGTAAAAGCATTGTCATAACATAACGGAAAGCTCCGATGCTACACCCTGTGATTTGAATCTATTAATATAGGTTTGGCTTCGACGCGGTTCATTACTGTATATTAATTATTAGACCCTACCCGTTCGATGCTATACAACTAGCGGCTAGAATCTATACAAATAATCGTCTGTTAGAATATAACTATTCGAAATTGCATTTCCGCGGTCAGGTCTGACTAAACCCGTACCATTTCTACTGGCGGGCGTGTGATGATATGTAATTATTTATGTAGATACGATTCGTTATTACATATACGAACATTGCACCATCTCCTTCTATCTCTGATGTTTTATATTCTCTGAATCTAATTTTCATAGACGATAATAATAATAATAATAATAATAATAATAATAATCGAAGGGTAGAAAATCGGTTATAAAGATTTAGAAAAAAAAAAAAAAAAAAAAATGCTGTACTATTTAAATTTCTTGGAGTGAAAAATTTCGCTCCTTTTTCTTGGAGTTGCAAGATTTTCATTCCAAGGAAGTGAAAATTCACATATGTAGGTATCACGTGTGGATTATAATATTTTGCTATAATGTTTTCATGAATGAAAACTTCACTTCCTTGCAGAAGTGAAAATCGTGCAACTCCGCAAGAAAAAAAAAAGAGTGAATTTTTCACTCCAAGAAATTTAGAAAGCATCAGGACTCGAAAATTTGCGATCTATGTATCAGACTAGAAAAATTTAGGTCATTTCTGATCGACTTGATTCAAGATAATTTTGCGGTCCAAAAATGAAGACCGAAATTTTCTCGGATCAAATCAAAAATTTTTCTCGAGCCAAGAAAATTTTCAAAATTTTCTTGTTTCGAAAAAATTTTTGATTTGATCCGAGAAAATTTCGGTCTTCATTTTTGGACCGCAAAATTATCCAAATTTTCTTGGTTCGAGAAAAATGTTGATTTGATCCGAGAAAATTTCGGTCTTCATTTTTGGACCCCCAAAATTATCTTGAATCAAGAATAATTTTCTTGGCTCAAGTTAACCTTTTTTTTTTTTCTGTGCACGTCCGTTATTTTAAATACTTCGGAAATATTGATTGATTTTTATGCATATCAAAAAACACACACATATGTCTCATATAAGACATGCGATATCATGTGACGAGAGTCACGCCGTATTCACGAAGAAAAATGTCGGATTGGATAGGATGTAGGATAGGATAGGATAGGATAGGATAGGATAGTAGAACTGGTGATTACAGAGGCCGGGGATTCCCAAAGGGGAGGCTGAGTTCCTGCGGGATTCCACCTAATTCCATCCTGGCTGACTAGTGAGTCGCACCAACACGCCTTCAGTCTAGAATCTCTCGTATACTGAATAACCAGCTTCGCAGATACATATTGAGATGGGTATCTCTGTCTCTATAGATGTATGTGTTGCGTATACTTATACGTATATGTATACGTATAGATAATATAATATGTATATATATGTATATAATGTATAAACAGATGATAATAAGATACAGACATGAACCGGAAGTCATTTGCAAGGTAAAAGATAAAAAAAAAAAAATACTCGGAACCCTGCAGCGCTAATATGCAAAGTGCGAAAGAATTTTTTTATCTTTTTTCATCTTCGCCACGCCGTTTAATTCTAATATTTAAATCAGCTTTTTTTTTTTTACCGCCAATTTACTTTGGCCTTTGCTTTAGTTTAAGGATTACATCTTACAAGTCCAGCGAAATGATTGGATGGATAAAACAGCTTCTGAACAAAATAAATAAATAAATAAATAAATAAATAAATAAATAAATAAATGCGACAAAATATATATCGAGAATCTAAAAGATGACTTTAGCTTACTTTTAAGAGATCTTGGTTTTGCCTGTTTCCTCCTTGACATAGCACAACCCTACAGCCTCTCCTGATCGAACTGTTGTACCAATATAAATATCATCTGATAATTATTATTATTATCTGATTATTAAAATGCGATATAGAAATTCTATTAGGTAATAGATGTATTATATCTGAATCACTTTTTTTTTTTTTTTTTTTTTTTTTTTTTTTTATAGCACTGAAGATGAAAAGAAGAAAGGATAAAAAAAAAAAAGAGAAAAAAACGTGCGAGTGGTTAAAGACGTTTGGTTTATATTAACTCGAGGTAATATAATTTACGTCGGATCGGTCTGACCCTCCGCGTATAGCGGGTTGAAACCACGTGGTTTTACCACCCTCCCACGCCACTCCAGTACCACGCCACCTGCACTCGAAACGCGAACGTTGCGCGTGCCGCACAGAGCCGCCCGACTACCGGACGAACTTCCGTGTTCCGTCCCGCTCGAGAGACGCGCGACAAGTGACGATCGCGCTAACTTACCCCCTGTATTCGCGGGGGAGAAGAGACACGCACACGCACATCCATCCCATCCCCGGCGCGCGACAACCGACGCTAGAATTGCGGCGCCCGGTGTTAGACGAAGAATTTCGAAGCGCAAGCGCCGTTGAATTTAATGCATACATGTACAACGATATATAGTAGAAAAAAATGGAATGAGAAATTCTTGATATATACGATTCTTAATTGTTAAGTTTTGTTTATTTTCATCAATACGTATACGATATATACAATATAACAATATTAGAACTGATCTGATTCGAAAAATTGTATTTTTATTGTATAATAAAGATTTACTATAATACTGATCAACGTGATATACATGATATGTACATTCACTATGCTTTTTAAACCCGCTTGATGATATACAAAATCCTTTTTTTGTCGTTTTTTAAACGTTTGCTAAGATACATTATATAATAATCATATAAGATTTAGTTTATTTTAATCAATACGTATGCGTATACGAAATATAACAATATTAGAGCTGATCTGATTCGAAAAATTGTATTTTTATTGTATAATAAAGATTTACTATAATACTGATAAACTATGTACATTCATTACGCTTTTTAAACCCGCTTGATGATCTACGAAATCCTTTTTTTTTTGTCGTTTTTTAAACGTTTGCTAAGATGCTGTTTTTAGCGCCAAAAAAAAAAAAATCGTAGTGTATACTTTGAGTTTCAAATCTATATCTACAATAATTATGATTTTGGCAATCGCGCTATCTATCGTTGATAATTTTTATATCTATATACAATCGTAGATATTATCGATAAAGTAGATTGCACGAGCATTGCATGCGATCAGCCGAGAATAATTTTATATTTAATTAATGTATCGTGGTGCTATCTGTCAATTAGTTTATTAACTGAACGCAATTTATCTTTACCTATAATATTTATGAATAAGGTAATTTATCATTTTCTGTTTTTTCTGTTCTATTTTATTTCTTTTATTTAATGCGGGGCGACAATCTCACAACATACATCCGTGCTGTGACGTATCGAACATTCAACATACGAAGGCAGCTGCTGCTGCCAGTGATCAGCTGACTGTTGCGGTTAAAGGAATGAATTTCTTAGCCAGTTTCATTAGATCTACTGTTTATTTATTTTTATTTTTTTCTTTGATATTATCGATTACTAACTTATAAATATAGCGAAATTAATAACATGGCAATAACTAGTGACGGTGTATTCGAGATGACGAATTCGTCGAACTCTGATCTCCCTCATCTACCAACAGAGGTAGGTTAGAAATGAGGAAGCATTGTCTAAAATTATGATTCTGTGTGTATTTTTTATTGAATTTTTTTATTTTTTATTTTTTCAATATTTGTATCATTTATTCGTCTGTGAATGTCATAATATATCATAATATAAACAAACAAAGGTTTTTTTTTTTTTTATTCGTTATTCTTAATCCAAAAATGTTGCTGTACTATAATCAATACGCTTTAACATTCAATAAGAAAATATGACATGACGTGTAATCTATACTGTATACTTGTTTTGTATGAAGTGTAATTAAAAAACGATTACACGCATGTGACATGGGCATGAATCTTCGATCCTGTCATATTATTTTTGATCATGCACTCTTTGTCTTGCCTGAAATCTATAATACATACCGTATTCGTATAAGAACGCAATTGAGAATAATAAGTAAATAATGAAACGGGATAACAAATTGACAGCAGCTATGTTAAACGTGTGAATTACTATTCGAAGATATAAACAAATCAAGATTCCAAATATAGAGCTTTGTCAAAGTAAAGTGTATACAAGTCTTGAACTTTAAGACGAAATACAAAAATATTTACCGAAAGATTATCGACGTCAAATTTATCAGAATTGAGAAATTTTCAATTTGAAAACTCAAATTTAGAATCGTTGGGGTTCTAGTTGACGGTAATTCGTCCCTGTAATAAATACGCGCGATATCGAATTCCCGTGTTATCGAATTTTGAAATGGAATATCTCATGCATTCCGATATATGCGGAATCTATGAAATAAATGTAACAGAATCCGTGCATTAAAATGTTTAACAAACGCGTAGATTTTATTATTCGTCCCACGTGATCGTACGTCCTGACATTGACAAACGCTATGTCCTTGAAAGTTAGACTGAGATTTTAATATAGTAGATGATTTCTTTGTTTCCTAGTAGTTATATTACATTCTAAATTTTATCCCGTTTAAAGTATAAACTATACAGTATAGTTTTTCCTCTTTCTCAGATTTCCGCATTTCTATTAACTTATTTATTATTATTATATTTAAAAAAGTTTCTTTCAAAAAAAATTCGGACAAAGTAAATTGCTTTAAATTCTAGACGTAGCGCGTACCTATCTATCGCTTTGAATGAATCTTCTGCAGAAATTATAATGACGTTTAATAATAATAATAAATACCTACATTGTTAACAAAAAAAAAACTGCAATTTTTTTTTTTTTTTTAAATACTTCGCAAACCATCAAGAACGAATATTACACCGATGTATCTCAAGATTCAGGAACAAAGAAATTACAGTATACAACTGCGATCACCGGTCATGTTATATATGTCTGTGTGTGACAATAATAACTAGACGAAGATTCCCACTACATATTTCAGATGATATCATAGACTCAGCTGATAAATGACAAACAGACTAACAGACTAGAATAAGACAGTATAAATTTGAAAAAAAAAAAATAAAAAATAAAAGACAAGCTAATAAATGATTATAGTTATTTAATTACAACATGTTTAGCAATATTATCACGAGTATTGTAAATTCCGCGCATCATTCTCTGTCTTATACAACCACATGACTATTATAATATATAATATACAATATCAAGTCTTACTTTGTATACCCAAGTACCCCAATCAAATTATATCAAATAAATTTTTGACGATTCTATCTAAGCCTGTTGCGCAACAATCACAATCATGATCCATAGACCAATATAATGTTCACTATCAATAATTGGCTGACAGAAATTTTGTTTCGCCAATTTAATTTAGCGTATAAAAATAATCTGACATTATTGCCAGATAAGACAGGATCATGTCAATGTCGATGAAAAACAAATATGTATTTATATCACATTTGCCTAGACTGATTCATTATAGTCTGTGCATGGGTCAAATTGCGCTGATGATAATATTTCATTGGATTGATAATTCCTCTTGTCTAATATAAGATATACAGTACATTTTTAAGCTGATAATATTCAAAGAAATGAACGATGTTGTTTTTTTTTTTTTTTTTCACATAATAGGAGCTAAATAAAATCGTCAAACTCTTACAGGTTCTTATAAATATAATGTCATACCTTCACGGTGCGGACAGAAATGCAGCAGGTCTAGTGAGCTCTCATTGGCACGAAGCATCTCTAGATATGAAATTTATCAAAGAAGAAGTAGTCAGTCTTTCTCAAGGTTTAGCTGGAGACAATTTGCGCACAGTTATAAATGTTCTAAAACACTCTGCGCGCCCTTTTTACAATTTTATATTTAAAGATGTTGAACTTAGAAGGACAGAATCATTTTGGGAAAAATTTGGCCCTGAAATACGGAGCCTTATTCTGGTAGATGGATTATATTTACTCAAAGAATAAATTAATTATCAGACGAGTCGACGATGATCTCTTTAGCTATAAACATTGAAATGTTTAATAGGTGAACTGCGACCTGGGAGAAAAAACTCTGGTATCAATTCTAAAAAGCTGCGATAACTTGCAAACATTACATGTTAACGCCTGCAGAGAGTGTCTAATGTCAGGACGACTTCTAGATGACGAAAACGACGTAAAAATTCTTTCAGAAAAATTTCTTAACTTGAAAGAACTCAGTCTAGCTTCTAACAGATACTTAAGCGACGCTTTATTCAACAGACTAGTAAACATTTGCCCAAATTTGGTCTCGCTGAGTCTTAGCGGATGCCAAATATCCTTTCATTCTGGTTTATACAAAAAGTTTTACCCCAACAACGGCGCTGTTCCTCACGTTTCAGAATCAGTATTAACGTTTTGTAACATAACAACGTTCTTAAAACGCCAAGCGAGTAGATTAAAGTATCTAAGCTTTGGATCAACCCTGATAGACGGCACAGCTTTGGTCATTTTATCCACAATAAGAGACTTGAAACTAGAATCATTGAAGTTACACGGTTGTGATCAGCTGACAAACGTCGGTATTCGTTCTCTTACCGAACATCAGACAAATCTAAGAGTTTTAGACGTTAGTTTTTGCACCAGAGTAACAGACGCCAGTCTAGTATGCATTTGCAAAAATTTGGTCAAGCTAGAGGCCCTCAATGTTAGAAGATGCCGTGCGGTAACTGACCACGGCATAAAACAAGTACGACGTCTTAAGTATCTCAAAGAGTTGGACATATCTGAATGCGAACAGCTTACTAGCAGCTGTATAACGGATGGCCTGTGTGCTATCAACTGGAAAGATGATCAGGAGAACGAAGATAACCAGAATTTAATTAATGACGAAAGGCAAGAGCCAATAATACAAGTTTCTGAATCATTGGAACCGCAAGAACAGAGAAGATCGAACAATAAACTGGAAAAACTTCACGCGAATGCACTGAATTTAGACGAAAAGTCGATTCTCAGCATAGCGATGAACTGTCCTAAGCTAATATTGCTCGATGTTGGATATTGCTTCAACGCTGTTACCGACAGTAGCATACAGGTACGACGAAGATGATACTGGACCTCGATTCGAACAATATAATTCCATAACTTTATCATTTCAGATGATATTCAAGGAGTTGGTGCTTTTGAGATCGCTGACGCTAAGCCGCTGCAACAAAGTCAGTGATTTAGGCCTAACCGGAATGGGATCTGGGAATCGAGAGGCGATAGAAAATGCCTGGACTCGTAGCTTCATAGAAGTTCCAGAGCCTAAGTTAAGGATACACTTGGGCTCAAAAGTGGAAGAAGAAATTTGGCGCGATGCTAAGCGAAAACAAGAAGTGAAAAAAATGTGCGAAGACTTCTCAACGTCATTTAACAACACGAATATTTCAGGATTTTCATTAGCTAGACTCAGGGGATTGAAGCAATTGGATTTAGCTGGATGCAATAAAATTACAGACATTAGCTTGAAGTATGCCTTCAACTTTCCAGAACTCAGGATTCTCGATCTTAGCTTATGCCAGCAGGTGAAACGGAGAAAATTATTAATGTACCGTGTGCAATTAACAAAGATAATTACTCTAACATAGCTACTCGGCATTATTTTTACAGATAACACACGAGGGCTTAGATTTTATGACCAAGAATAACAGAGCTTTGGAAGAATTGCACTTGTCCCAATGTCATAACGTTACGGATACTGGAATATCTTACATTGCAAAAAGATTACATAGACTAAAACGACTCTATTTGCAGGTAAGATGTGAAAGCCTGAGCTTTAATCTATAGCTAAAAGACGATTTGCTTATTATTTATTTTCTTTTAATAGGGATGTTCGCAACTAACGGATCACAGCTTAGATTCGATAAAGATATACTGTGCGGCGCTACAATTTTTGGACGTTAAGGCCTGTCGTGGAATGTCAGTTGCTGGTATAGAGAGTCTAGTTCATTTGAACATTGATTATTCTAAAGAACCAGAAGACATTTCGCAGCATAAAAAGCCTCCACCTGCTCCGCCTATGCGAAGATAACAAATGTTGTGAATGTGACGATAGGCTGATGATGATACCTATCTTCTCTAAAGTATTGAATTTCTAGAAATGTGTTCTTTTCCGCCTTTTCCTTAATGCTTTAAAATTTTGTAATATAATTAAATGAAGAAGGGAAAATGTACACAATGAATCGAGAGTTCGATTTTTTTTTTGTGTACAGATTTGAGACTTTTTAGTCAAATAGAATCCGTGTGGCTCTCAAAGTTTCTTTTAGCCATCTGTTATTTAAATATTATCAATAAATTGTAAATTTTCCTTATAGTACATATTTAACAAAATATAAATAATTTAAACGTATTTTCAGCTCTATGAAATCTTACACGTTTATAACAATTACGTATGTACCAGGTGTACATTACATTAATTACCTATTTAAAATGTTAATTTGGTAATAGAGAAATCAAATTTTATCATCGTTGTTACTTTACTGTATGAAAGTCTGAATGACTGTAAATCTTTTTAATCTATTGTTGCTATATTTTTCAAAGTTTAATAGATTAGAAAAAAAAAAAGTATTAAACTTCAGTCAACGTATTCTTCAATTGAAAAGTGTGAATTAGATACAATTTTTATAACAAAATATAAAATAAGTACTCAATATATGTAATTCTATCCTGTTTGCACTTTGAACTGCTTTTTGTATATAAAAATATGAAAATATTGTGACATACTTTTAAATTAATAAATTAATCATGAACAAAACCGGCATATGTGCATCAAATTTTAATCCCTTAATTTCTTTTTTCATCATTTTAGTCATGAAAAAAAAAAAAAAAAATTAAAAAAAAAAATACCTAATAGGGAAATAATTTATATTTAGAATATAAATAAAATATATTTTAATAAATTACAGTTGATACGTTAATGAGAAAATAGCGTTTAATAGAACATAAAATGTTTTTTACAATGACGTAAGCGACTTTCAAAAACATTTTATTTCCTTTTTAGTGTTTCTTGTTTTTTTTTTCTTTTCTTTTCTTTTCTCTCTTCACAACTTAGAAAACATTATACAACCGTGTTATAATATAATTAGGAAACTACAAAATATGTACAAAAATTATGTGTTAACTATAGCCGCCGGTAGTAATATTTTTTTTTTTTTGTTTTACTCAGTTTGACAAACCATATTATGTAGGTAATATATATGATAAATCATTGTTTATGAATATTTACAGTTTAGGAAAAATGCTCGGGGGATCAAGACTCATTTTAATATTATTATACACGTGTTGTGTTTAATTTAATTTAATTTTATTTCATTTCATTCACTTTACTTTACGTTATTACAAAATCTCTTTTCTTGTTACTAAGAAATATAAGAAAATTTGATGAAGCAGCTAGATAGTTTTATCAATAAAATGACATGAAAATTATATTAAAAATAAAAAATGTAGTTACGCTTGCTCATTTCTTGTGATATCTTAGTTAAGGTGATGAGATATAGTGAATAGATAAAATACAAAGTAAATTAATGTTATTGAACATTATTTAATAATTGTAAGTCAGTACTGCCACGGCTAAGATTTTGCTTATTAATTAGGTAGTTCAAAGATCTACATAAATGCTGCCCGAATAAATTGTGTATAATCAAAGAAAGAAACTATTCTTTAGATTACAAATAATCGGTTTTCAATTGAACATATATTAGATAGGTTTAGCACGAACAATATTTCTTCTAATTAATTAAAGACAATATTATAATTAATGTGAGTGAAACATTTTTTTAAATTCTGACTGTATTAGCATCATACTACTGTAACATGTGATTAATAAATTAAGTCATTATATTATTAAATGACAAGTATTTTACTTTCTAATGATTGTTATAAAAATATTTTCTAGATTCAATAGTAACAGGGATTATGATTCTACAGAATTCAAAATTTTCTCATCACTAAATGCGATATTTGAATTTCTCATACGGTATAAATGAAAAAAAAATTTCATTTAAACGTTAAAAGAAAATTAAATATTGATGAAATTTATATAACATCATAAATTATGGTATACATAAGTATAAAATCCCTCGTGATGATTATTATTATTATCAAAGTTTGGTCAAGAATTTCATATACTATATATATTTGTAACGTAGAATGAATAAATAGCATGAGAATTATCTATCTTGTCTGTGCATTTGAGAATGATGAAATTACAGTGAGTAAAATTCAGTGTATAGATTATGTTAATACAGGAAATAGTAGAATAGAGTTTTGTGAAAAAAACGCGTTAACAGGCAGTATGCTGTTCGACGATTTTCAAAGTTTAATATAATGCTATTTAGGTATATCGTTTATTTTTTAAAAGCTTATTGATTAGTTGATACATAAAGAAAATATATACTATATATAATATATATATATACGTATTATTGGTTGGCTAAGTTGAAAAACTTAGATTTCAGAATGAATTCTATTTAAGCTTTTGATCAAAGTAAAATACTTTAGTAAGTTGCCTGAACTTAGAAATACATAAATTAGCTACGAGTCAGACGGTGGAAAGAGAGTGATGTTTTTTTTTTTTTTGTGTTTTAAACATCGAGATTTTGATCGGCTTTCTGTTTTGCGTCTCAAACTATGTTTATTCTATCATTGTCAACATAGAAATGAATATTTCATTATTTGTATATGAATTTTATTAATAAACAATATTCGAGTTAAAAATTAATCAATGGATAATAAACTTCTTTGTATTATTATTATTACTTAATTTTGATAGAAAATTTTTAAAAGGTAATTAAATGTCATTAATTACCCAATTATTATAGGATACCCTTAGTCTTTCTTCAGATTCTAGAATAGAAAAAAAGAGAAGAAGTTTTTAGTTTCATTAATAATAAAGTACATAGTATTATAAGACATGGATTACACTAAATCAAAGCAATAGAATAATAGAAACTTTTAAATAAGAAGCATATTATCATTCCCTGAGAGATGTCCGTTTATGAAATAATAGGTAAGTAATCAAATCATTGAACATAAGATGAGAAATAGATAAAATGCAGGAATGAATAATGAAAAAAAAAAGAAGAAAAAATTAAAATTCCATTAAAAAACGGATGATATTCAGTCTTTTATTTTATTTTGCACCATAAACTTTACAATATGCTTACAACTTCGTTATTAAACGAACAGTTTCTATTGTTAATTAATTAAAATTTGATCCGTTAGTTTCATTATCTTAAAACTAAATTTGAGATTTCACAGTACCTACTTTTGCTCTAATTTTATGAGGCAGGTGCAACACTTATATAATAAAAGCAAAAATCTCAAATATACCTACGTATACCTATATTTGCTATTAACTGCGTGATAATATTCATCAAAATCTCATGCCTTGTACCGTTTCTTTTTTTTTTTTTTTTTATATTCAATATTCAATATTACATATTTATAAATATTGAACATTTGAAAATTGAGATCAAACGTATTGTACGTATACCTAATTTGACTAAAATACAATATGTAACCATTATAATTGATTAAAGTTGCAAAACTGTGTGTATATTTTGATATTGATATCTATCAGTTAATTTAGCATTCACTAAGAGGATAGCTTGCGAACTTCTAACGGTAAATCTTTCTCACTGTAATAAGTTTTTTAATCATTTGTAAAATATCGTTACAAAAATCCTATTGAATTCGTACTCGGTAATCGAGCTCGCAGAGAGCACGAACTGTGACTGCAAGGCGTAACTAACTGACCGAATGACCAACTACATGATTATTAATTACACGATTATTAATTAAACAATATTCGGATTCCGATATCAATTGGAGTAAAAATTCCATCCCGGAGGAGTTCTCAGTAAAAAAAATTGTGAAAATATAAATTTATTAGTTGGCGTTAATTATCATCTAACGATTGATTATTTCATAAGAATATGGTAATTGTGAGTAAAAATGATGTGAGATTAAAATACGATGTTAGAGAACTCGATGATTTCGAATTAGATTCGTAAGTACAGTTATTTCAATAATATCCCAAATAATAATTGTATAAATAAGTTATTTTTACTTTCAGAACATTTGTTCAGACAAAAAAATATGTCCAGACTATTTCAACTAGGTAATGTTATTAGATCAGTAGAAAGTCTTTTTTTTTTTATTGCGAAGAATAGAATTTATTATTGTATCAGTGTCAGGCTTTTTTTCTTTCTTTGAGATAATCAATCGTTTCACACATTACTTCAACAATTTTATTGTTTTATCAAAGATTGCATAAATAAAACAAATCGTAAAATCATGATCAACAATTTAGATAAAACATAATAATATATTTATCGAGTATAGCATGAGAGATTATCTTTATCATAGTACTGCCATCACCTTTATATATCGTATAATAGGTAATAGAGAAAATGTTCTATTGAAATTTCTACATTTTGGACATTTTATGCATTTAAGATTAAAAAAAAAAAAAAAAAAAAATGCAATTTCGATAGTACTTAGTCACTAAATGCATAAAATCTTTCCTCCTAATTATACCTCATAAATGAACTTTGCTAAAGATAAATGATTAATATTTAATATGCATACAGTTTATTCAAATTATTGAAAATAGTAAATATTAATACTACGAATGAACAAAAGCTGTATGAACAGAAAACTAGCCGGGATACTTTTCGTATGAAATATTATATAAAATTTTTAAAACCTAAACTCTATTTATGTGATGTGAAATTATTTCTGTGAGGTATATCAAAGTGAATTTTCCATTAGTATTAAAATATGAAATAAATCGTACTCAGAAAGTGAGAAGAATAAAAGAAAATTTAAAATAAACCTATTGCAAAATCAGAGAATTTTTGTTTTCGTTGATTAAAAATGATAGTCGCACCAAATATATTAATTTTATATTATTTTTTTTTTTTTTTCTTATTTTTCTTTTCATCATATAACGTGTTTAGAACGTAACTCAGTTAATGTGTATTTAATAATAAAAGATTTAAACTATAAACATAGGTGCTCACCACATAAGAAGACTTAAGATGATGCTGCGTTCTCGTTAACTGCTTTTAAAGATTCTAAAAGCGATGCCTTACTGTCTTCCAAATCATAAGATTCGTAAGAATCTTCATCATTATTTGTCGCGTTTCCCATTGGAGATGAAAGCGAAGAGGTAGCACCAAGGAATATGTCGTTATCAAAATCCAAGAAATTCTGCGGCGGGTTGTACGCCATGAGTTCACCACCTCCGTTTAGTTCTGGGGGAAAAAAAGTAAACAATCGTATAATAATCGTGGTTTAAAACTTATATTGGGGTCTCCAAACAATCGGCTTACCACCGTCTTCGTCCTCCTTATCTCTGTTCGTCTGAGAATGTGGATCGAGTTCTGGATTCATTGGTATTCCAAACGACATTGGATCGTCGGCACCGAATAACTGCGTCAAATAATGTTAAGTCGAATTAGAACGTGATCGATTATTATGGTATAAAATGGCATAGATGAAAATATCGATTTATAAATTCATCCTATACATACGCCAAGAAGAGTGTTAGCGTCGATACTGTAGCCTTCGCCTCTTAGCAATTCTCTCAAGTTATCCAATTCAGTCTGCATAGATTCCAGATGGTTATCGACTTCCTCCCTAAAGAGCAAATCATTCATTTCCAGTAAGTATAACATGTCGTTGAAATAATCTCATTATGTGATAAGTGTAATATATCCGAACGATTTTCTGGTATGAAAAAATGAAGAAAGAAAAAAAAAAATTGGAGAGGTAATGGCTTGTTTGAATGTTTGATCATGCTCAAATTACTGGATAAAGTTAATTAATTAATTGATTAATTAATTAATTAATTAATTACTATAAAATATAAGAAATCGTTTGAGATATCAATGAATTTTAAACAACCCATATTCAGGACTCGGGATTAAGTTATTATCCCATCAACGCTGTTTTAGTAGCACCTTGGGACTGATTTGAACTTACGTATTTTCTAATCTAATAGGTTCATTGAAACAACTCAACGATAAATCCCTAGGAATTTCGCTAGTTCCTTCGCCACCATCCTGTGTTTGATCTAGCATAGTTTCTGGGTCGTAAGCTTCGTCAGCGAACGATCCTTCCTGATTATGGCTTTCATTGTTTGTTTCGTTATCATTTTCAATTAAGTCAGGAATTAGTAAAATATCATCGAGTTTCTTTAACTTTTCTATTGGTGAAATATTATCAACGTTTCTATCCTCTTCCGCCGTTTCATTCAGGCTTGTGTCCAAATCGGGCTCTAAGTCGCTCGCTGAATTCATGTTAGCAGCCATTGCGGCCAGTTTTGAACTTCGTACTGTAGCCAGAGGTACAGGCTTCCCCGTTCTTCCCTTATTATCCACTGGAGGATCTTTCTCAGATGGTCTACTAGAAGTTGTCGGAGGCACTTCAAGAAACAGCGTTTCTTCCCTGAAAACCGAGACAGCTCCGTGCTAGTCTTGATTTTCATATCGCTCTTCATTCAGTCTCAACAATTTCTCTTAATCTCTTTTTCTCTACGTCTCAAGCGCAACTATAGATATAAACGTTATTTCAAATACCATTTGAATTAGTGATATCCGACTTCAAATTTATGGACAAAAATCTCTAACGAAGAGACAAGAAAAAAATAAAAAATTGCTATATCTATAGTTGTGCTAAAGAAATTAAACGAATACCATTTTTCGATCACACAAATTGCTAATGCTTCTTTCGCTGATATACCGTATAGCATGCTTGATTAAGGGAGTATTCGTGCCTTAGAGTGTAGACTCATTGATATATTTTGATACCATACTCTGTAGCAAGGGTAAAGTTTAATCATATTTAATTTTGCTCAGTTTTCTGAGTATTGGATGAATAAATAAATTGAATATGATCAAAATATGTAAATATAACAATATTTTTAGAACCCATGGTGCGAATACCCCCTCAACTATGTTCAATAGACGTAAAATGCTAATTATAAATTTGTTATTGGTCTGTTTGAGCACATAATGTGTTAGATAAGTTGTATATATACAATAATTTCTTACATTATTATTATCAAAGTAAAATTACATTATGTGAATGAAAATATGGAAGAAATGAAATAACTTTAAATACATTTGTTTGAGAAAAAGAAGAAGAAGAGTGATAATATGATAATGCTGAGAATGATTTTTCTTTTTCAAAGTTTGAACTCGTCATTTGATATCGACTCAAACAGAATAACAGTGATGAATGAACACAAAAATTTTAAGTGTATTTTTTTGACGACTGAACCTAGTACTATACAACATATCACCTTATACATTAATACTTCCATACAACCAACATGCATTCCATTTTCGTTTAACAAAATAATGCAACAATAAAATTGAATCTTTTATAATATATATAATATCTGTAAATTTTATTGCCATAGTGGGAACATATTTGTTCATTTATCAGCTTTTAAGCTATAGGCTTATTGTGATCTGCTTAAAAAGATCGTTTTTCCAAAATATGTTTCATGCAGAATAAGTTAAGCGCATCTACTTTTAAATAGAAATTGTAAAGAAATTGAAAGTCTGGTTTGCTAAAGAGCTTTTTTTCGCAATTGAATATTGTCTATCTCTCTCTCATATATGGTGGCAAATAAAAAATCCGAAAACAACAAAAAATAAAAGAAACAACAGAAAATAAAATAATATCAACGATATTTGCAAGCATGACAAAAATCTTGAGACCAACACCAAACTCGATCACAAGATGAATATTATTAACCTTGTATTTTCGCCCTGTTCCAACGGCGGAATCAGAATTTTGATTGGCACCTTGTTTTTCCTCCTTGCAGCGTTCAACACGCAGTCATTTCTTATAAATAATAACATTCACGAATTCGTGGTGTATCGTAGTATGCGATATTATATATCAATTTTTGTTTCTTTAAGATGAGGAGGAAAAAAAAAAAATTATTTTCTTACCCAAAAAAAAAAAAAAAAAAAAGCAGTTTTAATAAATGATTTTCATTCTTAACTAGGTATTCGATTAATGAATTTTTTACCAACTGCTTTCCTTGTATATTTATCTGATCCCTTTAACTTAAACAAATAATTTTCAAAGTACCCTAAATTTCAATAATAATTATTGACAATTACCGCTGTGAAGATTAAAGGATTTTTTTTCACTTAAAACATAATAAATAATGCAATTTTTATATTCTTATTAAATCAAGTTTATCTATACTTACGGCTTCTTGCCTTTACTGCTACGTTTCTTTTTGCTATCGACATCTTGTGGCGTTATTAAATGTACACTGTCTGATCTGTTCATAGGACATGTGACAAGCTGTACATTCTCCATGGTCTCATCTTCCGTTGACTCAATGTCGTGGTGATCTGGACTTTGGACGGCAGGACTAATGGTGTTCTCCAACATACTGCAAAATGAAATAATATAAAACATTGATATTCGGATAAATGAATTAATTATCGTTACCCTATGTTATATGTACACTGTTGTTATAAAATACGATAAACTCACTCAGCTACAATGTATTCTGATTCTAAATCTTGATCTGTAGGATCTATCTCGTGTATTACAGGACCTGTGGGCGATGTGTTGGGCTAGAAAATCGCAAATTGAATTGTTAATTATTAAAGCATACAGAATTAGTTCGATAATTAATTTCGCAATAACTGAAAGGCTCGTTGCATGAAAATTATATCACAAGTTCATAAACGCTACCTTAGTAACGTTGGACATTTTGGTCTGTTTAGCTCGCTGACGATTAGGGTCGTCAATCATTAAAGGATATCTTCGTTTTACCGAAAGACCTCCTCCCCCTCCCGTTCTAGTAGGTTGAACAAGAGTGACCAAGAAGTGAATGAGTTTGTTAACAATTTGTTGTTGCTTTAGGTGTTTTTGTCTCAGCATTGCTAACTCTCGCCATAAAGCTTCGTTCTCTCGTTTCATTGTGCCCAAGCGTGAGTCAAGATGTTCTTGCCGTCCTCTCATGCTTCTAACTTCTGTTAACATCTTATTCATCAGTTCTGGCTTCATTGGTGTCTGTGCTGCATCTTGGCCTTTACTTGACGCTATCTAAGAACGGGAATACAAGATTATGCATTATTTGTTCAAGTGGTTTAAATAAAGACTAAAATCACACGTTGAATTCACATTTTTGGTCACAGATGATCATTTTTGGAAAATAATTGCAGACCTTTCGTTTGATGTGTTCTAGTAGGCAAGGATGTCCTTTACAAAAATACTGATGTGCAAATTCCATTTCATCTCTGTCGCATTTTAGGCCTCCTAATTCGACGGATACTTTTTTGTGAAATCCATCTGTAATTAATAATAAAAAAATAAATTAAATTACAAAAAAGTTGTAAAGGTAAAAAAGGATTCTGTTTCAAGTATGGATATTGGATATTGGTGAATAAAAAAAAACTTATTAGTTACACAAACAAAATGATCATAAATATTTATATAGTATATAAAATATGATAATAAATCTGGTAATAAATATAACATACACATATTAAGCTGCCGAACAAAGCTGGCCATGTTGTTGTGTTTGTAGTAGTGGGGCAACAGCTCTCGAGCAAACTGCGCCTGGTTTCTTATATAAAAACTTCTTCCATTCTGTAAATTGTTTAACAATATAATAAATGAATAAAAAATAAAGAAAGAAGAAGAAGAAAATTTATCAGTTATTCAGTAGATATAATTGTTTCCTTTTATTAAATTATTTAAAACTTTAAAAGCAAGCTTTTCAGAATCGTAACGAAACTTTTTTCCTGTTATTGAATTAGAAAATAAATTCAAATATAAAAAATGGTTTAAAATTGATATTGATGTATTGATTAAATAGCATCCCTTGATCAAAAAAAAAAAAAAAAATATCTCTTCATTCTGATCGATGAACTATTTTTAAGTTAGAATGTTTGATATTGCTTATACTAGATGAAATTCTCTATAGGTAGTAAGTAATCTTTGTTATTGTTAGAAGAAGATAATTATCTATTGGTAAATTATTATGTGTGATAGTGATTTGCAGAATGATTTGCTCTAGCCAATCGATCGATCGATGATTATTTCTGGTCATAAATGATTCATCAGAATATACAATATACATACATATATTAATATTATTTCTATACGCGTATTGATCGAACTTTATATATATATATATATATATATATATGTATGTATGTGTGTGTGTGTAAATTGAAAGACAATGGTATTGATTATATTTGAAGCGGTTACATAACATAATAGCTACTCAATATTACTCTATGGCTAAAGTATATAACGAGTTAGTTTCTTCTACAAGTATTAATATTTAGATGAATAGATTTATGTATGCGACGAGGAAAAAAATTCATCTACTAAACACATAATTAAGGAAATATATTTTTTTGTTAACGATTTTGGAAATTTTTTGAAAGTGTTTCTTCTGTATTTAGAAAATAAAGAAAAATATCATATAAAATTAGACTAATTCAATGAATCTGTTTTATATAATAATCAGTGTGAAGATGTGATGATGAAATTATTTTACAACAGTGATAAAACGCAAAGAGTAGGTATAATTTTGACAAACGTGTTTAATTAAAACCGATTTTTAGAAATTCTATATAACGATTGACAAATTCAGAATTGATATAACAACGTGTTTGTTTCTGGAATATCGAATAACAGATTTAAAATTCCATAATAATTTTTTCTAAATATAATCTTTTCACGTTACTTTTTATTTTATCTCTTATTTTTTTTTTTTTTGTTTTTTTTACAAACGGGTTTCAACACGTGTTATTAGTATATACTGCTATCTACGTGTGAAATATGAAAAGCCGATTATGTAGTACGTAGTAGGTCTACCATGCGTTAGCCGGTTAAATAATAATTTAAAAACTATATCTTACTGCTTATTCAATAATGATTAAATCCTTATAAGTACAATAATAGGTATTTGTAAAAATTTCAATACTATTCGTATACATTAGTATACTATGCGTATACTATGACCCCATGCACTTGTTGGTGTATGTAAGTATGTATTTCTGAGGTATTTAATATACGTCGTAGGATGAATGCAGGTGAATGATGTAATTCAGAGACGTCAAACGGGTCGATAAAGGTTAAAATTAAAATATAATATGGTATCAAGATCGAGTTTATATAGTTAGTTTTATAATACGATATAATGATAAGCGGATGTCAAGCGTGAATAATACTTTGTAATAATAATAGGTATAGATGTGAAATGAAACGATACTATGAATAAAAAAAAAAAAACTCACGGGTGCCCAGCAAATAAGGTCGTCGGTTTCTGGATCTTCGACAAGTTTCCATAATTTGCCTAAAAATGCTGGCACGCTAGTTCCTAGCTCCGTGATAGTATGCATTATTTTTACTTTACTGTTTTAACGGCAATAAATAAGACTTTAAACACTATATTTGAAAAAAAATATATATTATTTTTCGAGACGAGTTCACTTTACGTTTCACAATAATGGCTGACGATGTTATTCTGCTATGGCCTGCGGCCATGGAACGAAACGAGAGGAATAGACGATAAACAAAATGGCCGAATTATTAAGCGCGGGTAATATTTGAAATCGAAAATACGTTCGACATATACATTACGTGCGTTGACTGATGCGTTGACTGAGTATTCTAAAGACAGCTCACCCTGGGTTATTCCGTGAGCCGACCAAGTGGGCTTGAAGTGGGCTTGGGGATTGAAGAGTGCCCGAAGTTACCGACCGAATTACCATTGCAGTATATCTATATATTCGTACACTATAGATATACTGCAATGCTATTTCAGTCGGTAACTTCGGGCACTTTTCAATCCCCAAGCCCACTTTGAGCCCACTTTGCCGGCTCACAAAGTCCCATAAGGGGAACCGTCTTTAAGAATATTCAGTCAACGACTGATGTTTCAGAATTTATTCAACGATATGTTAGCTCTGAATAATCAAAGAGCTTTGATAACGCAATCAATAATAATTATTAATCAAACTTTTTGATCTTATACTGCGTCACTGTATACCCAACTATAATTTAAACCTGATAAAACCGATAAAACGAATGTATTATTCAATATTTTACACAATAAAAACGTAGCAACAAATTTCATGTGTTTTTTATTCAACATTTTTATTTTATCCTAGGTAGTGACAGTTAAATTATACACCTTGAATTTTTGGCAGCCCGTTTCTCAGCTAAAACACATCCGATCGATGTGAAATTGATATCAGTGACGTAGAAAAAGTGAACGAAGGGCATGATGCTCTTGGATTTCCAAAAAGTGAAAATAAAATGTACAATTTTATATCAAGAGTGTTCTGTAACGAATAATCGTTGTTGCTGACGTTGTAACTTGATAAATATGAAAACACCCGAAACATTTTCGTTTTTTGGAAATCCAAGAGCATTATGATGCCCTCCGTGCACGTTTTCTACGTCACTGATATCAATTTCACATCGATCGGATGTGTTTTAGCTGAGAAACGGGCTGCCAAAAATTCGAGGTGTATAATTCACCTTTCATATCCCCTAATTATCTATGAATCTACTTCGATCTTTTTTATCATTCATTCATCGCTGCAATCCTTTATACAGCAAGGTAAGACTGGTTGCCTATGCCAAGGCGGAATCGAACACAAATCTCGTTTAATCGTTTTTTAAAAGCTTAATAATTATTGTCAGGTACTAACGAGATATGATACAACGGGTTAAAGAAGATTTGAGATCGTTAATTTTTTTTTTTTTTTTAAAACTAATGATAGTAAGACATTCTTATAGCATATCACTTATATATTATAGATTGGCGAGTTAATTCTTCCAGAGTATAGAACATCTGCGCAGGTATAGTATAAAGTGTTAAATAAAAAATGAACACTCTAAGATGAAAGAACCGCATAAATAAATTTAAAAACCGTAAACAGTTATTCGATAATATCTTATGCGGGTACCAAATAAAATTTTTAGAGCCTTAAACCCACGCGACTATATTGCCGAGCTTATGATCGCATATTGGATGCTGACCTGTCAAATACATGTCAAATATAAATATTAAACGCGTACACTATATATATATATATATATGTATATATATGTAATTTTTAGCGAATTTGAACAGGTTTGCATATACCTACCTATACCTATATGCGTAAACAGGCGATTATACGACCGTCCATATCACCCCGTATCGGGTTGTCTATATATTATGCATATAATGTTCGAGAATTTTTCATCATAGATCTAAGCACGTCGAGAACCTATGTTGACCTGACCCAGAACTCAATCTTCGTAATATATTATGCGGAAACTAAGTACTCCATACGAACCCCGCAAGTCCTGATTAGGTGGTGTAGTTGGTAGTTACTACATAATATATTATATATGAAGACTAATAAATTACTAAATTATACAGCTATAACCACGCTGGCTATATAACGCGATGTATAAATGCTATATGTAGGTACCTACGTAAAGTTAATTAGCGAAGGTCAGCATGATAAGAGATCATAGTTAAACATGAATTACAGATACAGTTATGGATATGATACACATGTAGGTTTCGACTACTGCACTATAATATTAAGAAATAGGAATATTATTATATAGTTCAAAGTTATATGCTAAATACAACTGCATGCAGCAACCACCACGCGTTATACTAAAAATTTTTATAATTCAATTTCCTGTATGATCTTGTGTATCGTCTATATATGAATTTAATGACTGTAATAATAAAGAGTAACCCATAACCCGGTACCTTATGGAAACGGACGAATTAATGGCTATATAGACCCGCATAATCTGTAACACAACAGTTATGGGTCAAAACGAATACGTGGGAATCTATTTCATTCGGATAACTTTAATGGCGATATTATTTTATGGGTGGGGATTATAAGCGCGGAACCATTCGCGGTTTCGTATGCGGCTTTTATAAATGTTGTATGTATGTACATACATATAGTCGCGAAAGGTATTAATATAAGGGTTACAGAATACTCCGAAACATTTGGTAGAGAGTTGTCAACGAGCTAAGAACAACCTTAGGAGTTAGTTTGCTAGTTTTTTTCTTCTTCTTATCCTTCATATATACATTAATATACCAGATAAACAAATTTATTTACTATACTTTTCAATATGGCAGATACGGTACGTTTCACATTCTATTTGCTAATCCATTTAGCAAACCTCGAACCTCATCTGCTACTGCACTAAGTGAAATCGTTATTTATAATCGTGATCACTTTTTAGCGGAGAAAACTTATCGTTTTTATTATCGGATTAATATCACTGACCGAAGGAAGAGTGATCAGTTCTTTTAACACAAAAAGAATTTCCGAAAGTGCTGCAGCGTTAAAGAGCAACGAATATAATTTAGTAACTGATGAAGGCAGACATAAACAGGAAAGACTTTCCGAAGCTGAATTTTCTACGTATAGTTTGCAGCAGCCAAATGTACGTTTAAAAAAAAAAAAAAAAAAAAAAAATTGTGTTATCGTCAATCGCAGATATCACATCGTCTTCTACAATTTTATAATCGACACAGGGACCAGGAACGTACGCTTTCGGTTACGACAACGTCGTAGATCCAACAGGCAACGAGCAGTTTAGATCAGAAGAAAAATTGCAGAATGGTACTGTGATCGGGGAGTACGGATACACCGATTATAAGAACAAAAAAATCGTACGTGTATCTTACACCGCGGATACACGAGGCTACAGGTATGTATAACAAGATTATGAAGTAAACTAATAGTGTTATCAATAAAATTTGTACAGTATACGTGAAATTTTCAATTTTTAAAAAACATTTAAAGAAAAGAACAAAAATTATATAGCATATCATAATATAAAAAGGAGCAAAACAATTTCACGTTTCAGAGCGAAGACTGAAGTTTTGCCGCTGGATGTAATCTATTAATTATATTGTTGAAAGGTTTATGGCATGGTATGACAAATTGCTAATGTAGCGAAGATATAGAACCTATACCTCTGGTTGAAATTTATTAATTATTATAGACTTGTTTTTTGGCATGCTATATAAATGGGGACGGCTTAATTTATAAAACGCCCGCATTGAAGTGCTTTATTATTTAAATATGAATCGAAATCCCGATTTAGAATCCTGCAGGTGTCGAATGCGGTTCAGTTAATTGATTCTGTATATACTAATAATGGGTACCTGGTTCATTTTGAATCATCCGTTTCTTATATGAACCCAGCCCACTATTACCCATACGTTAAATTAATGGAAAACAGTATCGCGTATATGTGTGATCGTTAGCATCACGAAATTCGAAGTCTAAAATTATCCTAACTGTACCGCGGAGAGCCAGTTCTCGTGTACAAAAAACACCAAATTTCATGTTCTTGACATTTGGGTATATTTGAATAGATGCGGTATGTTAAAGTAAACAATGAATAATTTCATCTAACATTTAAATAGAGAAAGAGAAGTGTTGGCGAATAAATTATAATACTTGCATAATATTTGTTATTTAGCCGTTAGACACACACAGTAATTAATTAAAGGTGTTATGGGCTACTACATAATATTGTGACGGTAGCATTATAGCTAGCCTTTGTCCTGCTCTAGATTATATCGTGTGAAATAAACCGAAATAAATTTTTTAAAACTTAATAAATCGATTATACCTACGCATTTTGTTTTATTATTTTGTCTCTGCAGCCAATATGGAGTTCTAGCAATGTTAGCCTTGCGGTTAACGTTATTAGTTATAGTTCCTCGATTATACGTTAGTTGTTATAAATTTTTATATAAATAAATTATTTTTATTGTTCTTATTGCTGACTTGATAATAATAATCTGCGCGGTGGAGAAAACACACAGAAAGAAGAAAAGAAAGAAAAAAAAAAAAAAAGAAAACCCTCAGAAAAGCTCGTGCATAATCTGACGAGTGGAATAAGAATCTGAAATTATTAAATGTACAATGTTTTATCGGGAACTAAAACACTGCATCAGGCTTGACCAAAGTAAAATTAGAAAAGAAACAAGTAGTATAAAAATCCGGGAGTATATTCGATCGAAAGTGAACGAAACCCGGTATCGAAATCCTACGGGAATATCAGGAAATTTTTTTAAGACAGAGAGGAACCATGGAGAGACTCCAGAGATTGGCAAATTCTTCTAACTCTTTTCAAAGCGAAATTAACAGAAGTTTGAACCCGAAATTAAACAACCAAAACTCATACGGTAGAAAACGACACGATAATGATAGCAACAGATCTCAGACTACGACGGGGGAATCAACCGAAATCGAAGACGAAGATCCGGAAGATGATGCCACTGATGAACAGTCAGCAGTAAAATGCAAGGGACCAAAATCTTATCGAAAACCATTGGTATGTGGCATTTGCCATTTATCACCAGGAGTTGCTGGAGTAGCCGGAGTCTCTGCTAGCCCAGGGCCAATGCTCACTTGTACCCAGGGTCATCTTCTTTGTCAGCAATGCGTTCATCGCTACACTGTTTGTTCAGGTTCGTAGTGCTGCATGTATTTTGGATTTTAGATTATTTTTTTTGTCATCGAAACAATCGGAAGTGGTAATAATCGGTGATAAGCATACAATAAGAGACACAGTGAAATGGTTCATGGACGATTCTGCAATTTGTGAAATTCTAGTCGACTTCGAGATCATAGGACGAACTCAAATTCCTAAATTTCGAAAATTGATGAAAGAGATTCTATGATTGAATTTAGTAACGTCGCAATTTTTCGTGCCCATTATTTGAATGTAATATCCTGTAAATTTAAGGTCCTTTCAGCTCGCAGCTTCTGAGATCATTGCGCAAGTCTTTTCGACAGGGTTCATCTTTCTTTTGACCCCCAAAGACCTAGACGTGAAGAATTGTTGAAACGATCAGAAAGCCATTTTTCATCCGAAACTAATACTTTTCTCATCGTCAGATTGATAAAAATTAAAAAGACGATATAAATTACGCATACAATGAGAGAAAAATGAATAATCGATTATTACCACCTACATTTCGTACTCAGTCTTCCAAAAGCCAGTCGTATTTTCAATCACCGCGGTTTCGCTCTGCCTCTCAATTATAATACTAAAAACTTGTACTTATAATTCCTTTCAGCAAATTATTATTATTATCACATTTGCATGAAATTGTTAAACTCGAGGTAAACTCCTATACTACCATTAAATTCGTCTTATATTTCAGACGTTGGTTGCGTAGTATGTGGTGCAGATCTTTACACGTCAACATCAACGTGTTACCAAGTAACTAGCTGCACTAATTCGCATCATCCCAATCTCCAATCATCATTAGGAAATCCCCGTGGTGGTGTGCAAGCAATCGCTAAGAACACGAGGGTTTTAAGTCACGTGCAAGAATCTGATCAGCCAAAGATTAACTGGTCTCGAAATTATAACGATCTATCTGGAACGGGGTCTGCCGATAATGGCGCAATATTTTGGGCAGATAATTCTCGATTTACAATGGGTTACAATTCGGGATGGGACGGAGATTCGGGAGACGCGATACGCGCTAATCAAACAAACGCAAATTCAAGACTACCGCAACATCAACGAAGAAGTTACTGCAGTTTAAAAATCGGTGATGCTGACCTAGACGCAGAAGGACTGCAAAGAATCAGTAACTGCGGCCGAGAAGGACAGGGAAACGCGGCTCTAGTCCATACCGAGTGTTCGAGAAGGCCCATAAGATGTCCTAGACTAGACTGTGCAGTAAATGTCGCATTTTCGGCACTTACTCATCACTTCCTTTTCGATCATCCAGAAGTTCCGATTCTCAGTGTTGAACCAGGCACGAAAAGCACTCTTATTGTTAGCTTTGCAGCTCTGTCCTGTGATTCTAGTCGCTGTCTTGCTCTGCTTCTTGTTTCCGGTAAACTCACGTAAGTTTGTGTTCGTTTGTTGGAAAAATGTCAAATAGATATAGATGGATCGTTGACTTATTCTTTTATCAATCGTATAGAGTATAGAGTGGTCATTAAAAGATTCAATTTTCTTCTGATATCTAATCATTGGCTTGTTCTCCTTGTGATATTATAAGGGGTGCAGCTACCAGACTATTCAATGGAAGTCAGATCCAGCCAAGGTATAGAAACAGGCTTCCTCTTCCAGTTCTAGCTGCCCGTCTGCATTGCAGTTCAAACCAAAACCCTTGCAATGATGAGACTCATGCTCATGGCGAAGGACAGGGTCAAGGAGATGTCATCATTGCATGGGTCGCTGGACTAGATGTAGGAGTTGCTACTACGGGAACATTGCGATGCAGTATTCAAGTAATGGCAATTCGAGATACTTTAGTCTTGTATAAAACGTGAAGAATCAGAATATTCTTCTCCAAATTTTGTCAATTTATTAAAGAACGTAAATCCCTTCCCAAAATCCAAAAATTTTAATAAATACGTTCAATTAAGGCAGTCGATGGAAACGACAACGGAGAATTACGTTCGCTGACGTATACAGGGCCTGTGAATTCTTTACGAACAGCACAACGCCCTCGTGAAGTATTCAGGACTGGAGACTGTGTAATATTGCATCAGGGACTTATAGACCACATAACGTCCGGCTGCAGTAGTTTAAACATTAATGTAATTGTACACTGATGAAAAAAATTCACAGAGATTTTTTGTGGTGCTTCCTTTTTGTATTACCTTCATAATCATTTGATTAAAAAAGATTAAAGACCAAAACGCATTATTAAATTTATCAATATGTGTGTGTAATTGTTTGATAAATAGAACCACATTCATTATTATTTTCCAGTTAGATGAGTAGTATGTAAACAGAAAGGATTTGGATTGGTGAATAACGATAATAATATCAATAATTGATGATATAATATAATAATATTTGCGTAACAATATATAGTAGGGAAGATAATCAATATATAAGTTTATATATATGTATAAAAAGTAAAGATTACAACAGTATTATAGTATAATGAATTTAGTGAGTTAATATGTTCTATCGAAGAAAATATCCCACTAACAAATATAAAACTTAATTTGATCATTATTATTATTATTATTTATCGTATTAATTAACATGTCGTTAATTAATTATAAGCTAGTCATTGCGGGGGGTCGAGCATACGCCTTCGGAATAAAGCCGTACTTGCGAGTTTTGGGTGCGTAAGCCCACAGCCATCCATCTACAGTCTGATTAGCCAGATCTGCATAAATCCAGTCCGCTCTTCTCACCGAGAGATCATCGGGCGCTTGAGCTTTGTAATCGTAAAGAACTACCAGCTCCGTACCACTCGTTTCGTCACGGAAATCTCTCAAGTCTTTTTGCTGAAGAGATTCACTTCCCGTTACATTACCATTTCCTGTTACTGCTACGGATAGAAGGAGAGAAGAGACCAAAGTAAAACACAGTATTCAAAAAACATGAAAAGCAAATTTTCAATACATTGATTGGTAAAAGAAGAAAAAAAAAAAAAAATGTGCTGAAAACTTGAGAGGAACTAATCAGACAATTTGAAATAAGAATCTAGTCAAAAACAATAACAAACCCAAATTGTGGGGGTCCGTAGAAGTATGGGAATGCAATATGTGCCCGGGGTAGACAAAACCAGACGGTACAAAGCCCTCGTTGCCATCGCAATGACGTAGTACCCAAAACCAGTCGGGATCGTCACGGTTTAAAACGGTGACAAATTCCCCGCGTTCAACACTCACGTCGTTTTCATCCCGTGCAACAAACGTGTAAAGTACTATATATCTTCCTGCCGATGGATCCTGAGTTTAATATACATATATTAGGTACAGTAATTTATTAGTTACATCGATATCTATAAATGTGAAAGTAGAATAATCATCTGTGGATTCCTTATTCTGTCTTCTTTTCATATACCTTAAAGAATGGATGTACATCCGGTTGAGAGGAAGTACTTTGTAACGAATTTTGTGACTGAGCTACGTTAGATCGATTAATTGTAGCATCCGTAGTTACAATATTGTGCCTAACGTAGCTTTCGCAGTCAGAAGCAGAGCCGGTATCTGTTTGCTGTATATCCTGAAGTGTTTGAGATCTAGAAACGTTGGATGTTTCAATTTCGTTATCGTTTGAACGTGGCAGTTTTTTCTTCACGTTATTCATCAGGGTTGCTAACGTCGATTCAGCCAATTGAGACGCATAGGGGGCACAGTATGAATGTGGAACAAATCCTTCCATACGAGTGTCTGCCGCAATGACATAAACCCAGTCATTCTCTCTATACAATATATTCACCACCTATAACACATTGCAAATCGTTTTTTAGAGTTTTAAGAAAATTGGAAACAACTAGGAAATCTTCGATCTTACAGTGTCTCAACAAAGTGGAACTCTCACGTAAGTTCTTCGCGATGTTCCCACAATTTTGTTACAAAATTGATCTGAATAATTTTTCAGATCTAATACTAAATATGAGGTCGAGGAATTTGGAAAGAGGAAAAAAGAACCTGTTTTCAGATGAGTAGCAATATCTCAGCAACTGTTAATTGAATTTGGATAAGATTTGTTTCATTTGTAGTTATTGAGGCAACAAGCTTTTTGCGCAAATTCAATACACTTTGAAAGTGAAATGTAGGAGGGAAAGGAGTTTGAAATTCAATAGAGGCATAGCTTGATAACTGTTGGATCGATTCTATCAAAATTTACCATTTTACTATAAGCTGCATGTTTCATTATGCAATTTTATTAAATTTATAAGCTATACCCACTTTCTTGAGACACGTTCAGCTTAATCAGCTTAAAAAAAAAAAACCATTGAGAACCAAATTTTCATACACACATTAGAAACTCGCTGATTACAGCAGAGCTTCCATTCAAGGAATCATTCTCAGGAACGATATAGTAACTATCGCAAGCAAGTGTGTGGCATTCCGTGTATCTGATGATATCAAAGAAAGGAAACAAAGAGCAAAGAGCATTCTTTGACTAATTATTATCAATTTTCAACAAATTGCACCAGATTTTATAAGACAACCAAATGTGTTCTGATGTTTTAAAGTGTGTAGAATACCAGACACTTATTCTCTCCCATACTTACTCTGATTATTTTTCTTTCTTTCTTTCTTTCTTTCTTTCTTTCTTTCTTTCGTTTCTAGAGAAGAAATAGACCGTTTCTAATGTGAGGAACCTAAACCGACTAACGCTAACCTGACCCCTCTTGACTTGGAGCTCGTCGTCAACACAAGGTGTAAAGTCATGAACGATGACCATCTTGCTGTCCGGTGAGAGTCCATTCTCCTTCTCGATACCGACTCTGACTAAAGTCTCAATGCTTGCGCTTCCTGTTATCCTACCAGGAGGTAGAGGGACTCGCGTACCAAGTCCAACACCTCCGGCTCCTCCCCCGCCCCCATCTTTTTCTAAACTAAAATTATGAGCTCCAGCTGGAAGATGTTAATTAAACATTCATTTTTACTTATTTCTTTATATTATATATAAATTGTTGTTTTTTTTTTTTGTTTGTTTCTTCTTCTTCTTCTTCTTCTTCTTCTTCTTCAAAAAGTATAATATAGGTATTATCATTATTATATCGATATCATAATTATGATAACTTCTTCATACTTTTAGTTTTACATACGTTTCTTTTTTTTTCCTCGGCGTATACGAACTGGGCACAAAAAAGCCATCCTTTTTCAAATCAGCCCCGCTGCAGTTTCGGGTTCGAGTTCACATTTTCTTTAATTAGTGAGTAACATCCTTTTTCTTTTATTTTATTTTTTATTTTATAGTCGCTGTATATATATATAGATATATATATATATAACTCGCGGTTCTTCGGAAACAGGATATTTTATACTGATATAAATATAGATTATTATCCGGTTTATAATTATCGGTTTTAGCCAATTCTATATATTCTGTTAAATCAGAACGGAAATATCGGCACAAAATCGATCCTCCTCCCTACGAGGATAAATGGATGAGAATCGCGATCAATTCAGACGCGATAGAGTTCACGCACCTGTTGTGCATTAAATCCTAATGGGAAGTTGGCCCAACGGACGCAGGAGTTGGGCCCGAAATCAATTCCGGGGTGGGGAGTGGTGGGGATGGGCCTTGGACCGAGGCAATACCCCGGCAATGCCCCATGTTCTCACGATCTATGTATCTCTCGGTCGGTAAAAAATATCGCGATTTGTCGATAAGGCCGGAATGATCATTGATCCTTGCGAGCGAATGAATATGATTATTTATTCATCAATCATCACCAATAATAATCAAAATATTGATTCGATGAAATAAATAATACATGTAAATGTATGTTATTATCGTATTTATCTTTACGAATAAGTATTATAAAATAAATGATATACCAAAAATATTGTTAGTATATATTTATCGTACAGATAAGACATATAGGAAGACATTTTTAGATACGAGAGTTTAATCTGATACCGATTTGCGGAATGATAATGTAGAAGTAGAAGTAGAATAATAAGTTATTGAGATGGATGGATGTCGAATACACTGAAATTTGATTTAAATTCTGAGAAAAGATCGTTGACTGGAATTTGAAATGAGCAAAATGCTTTTAATCGGTTTATGTTTAGACTAGTCACTAGACAGTCTATAGTTTGTTTTTAACTATTTCAATACTACTACTAGCTATATAAAGTTCATTCATTTTTACGTTGAGTTCTATGATTAAACATGATTATACTTATTTTCGCATCGTATATGTTTATACTTTCGTCTGAACGTGACCTATGCGCGTGACAACCATAAAACAAACGTATGTATATTTTCAGTGTACAAAACTGCCAATCGACTTTCTGTTGAATGAATAATTCATGTGTGTGTATACGTTATACACATATGTGTATTATATATGTATGTATGTATGTATTTACACGTGGAAAATATGAATGAAATGAAATAAACGTTGAAAGAAAGAAAAAAAGAAAAGAAAAGAAAAAAAAAAAAAAAAATCAGAATCACAAATATCGTATTTATTTGTAATACATTCGTATTCGGGTTTAAAATACATTTTAAGCCATAACAGTCGCATTCTAAGCTGTAAATATATAATCGTAAATAAAGACCGAGAAATTTAGAGATAATAAGAACTGTATACAACGTTTTCAATAATATCATCTTTTTTTTTTTTTTATAAGGTATTATTTAATGTATAATATATATATATATATATTAATGTTTATACAATCGGTTTATTGTACGCATTAAATTAACTACATACAGTTCATTTAAATGAAAAAAAAAAAAAAAAAGAATTGACTGTATCAGAGTAAAATTTCCGAATCTGTTTACAATCAGCTGAATAAACACGCGCCTACAGGCTGCGTTACTTGAAATATATGTATCAGAACTGCGAAACTATTAATATACGGAAACATATTTCGCGATAAGTAATTATTTACGTAATATAATTCATTGATACTTATTTTAACGGCCTTTTTTTTTTTTTTTTTACTTTTTTTTACTTTGAAAACAGATTCTGAAATTTTTCCCTTCAATTATAGTATATATATATATAGTATATATATATATGTCTAAAAAATTTTATACAACAGTTTCGATTAATCATATATCCAATTATTGTTTGTTTTTTTTTTTTTTTTTTTTTTAATTCTTTTAATTTTAATTTTCGAATAATAATAACGTTTACAATATATGTATACCGCCGTAATATTATCATTCTTGGACGTATCTTTTATTCCTGAATTAAATGTATAATATAAACCGACAATTTGTACGAATTTAATTTTTAGGTCCAAGTAGTATAATATAATATTAAGAGGTCGGTTACGTCCGGCGTTAAGAGAATAATTGAATTTAAAGCAATACAGTACAGTATAGTAGATCTCCTATACCCTACGACTCTGTTCAAACTGTATACTATAAATTTCTGTATATATAATATATGTATATTCGTATGTATGTATATATAACTCTATATATCTGCTATGGTTCAAATGCATTCTAAGCTGAGTAGGTAGGTATAGATAAGATACATATTATTTATACTATTGTAATTCATATATACCATAGATAAGTATGTATATAATAACTGAGTGTGTATGAAAAACGTAGATTATTACATTCTTTAGTTTAGGTGGAACTCTTATATCGTAATATTATCATGTATCGTACTTGATACCTATCCTTATATGAATATGAATGTCCATTATACAGAACAGAGTATGTAAGTGATTGTATGTAGGTACCTATAATAATATAATATATTATATGTATGTATATCATGTCCTGTACTAAACAGGATAGCTTTGAAAATCTCTTTTTTTTTTTATTATTATTGCAGGTATAAACAATTATTCAATTATCGTTCAGAATTTATCTCTTTCATTGTCGAAATTTGACGAATTTCTTTTTTTAATATTTTTTTTTTTCATTTTTTTTTTTTTTTTTGTTTTTCTTTTTTACGAAACCGTTGTACGTTGTATATTATACAGAATATTATTATTATTTTTTTTTTTTTTTTGAATTTTGAATAAAGTTTCTTTCACGTGGTATCATCGTTATCAATATTATTATTATTTATTATTATTATGATTATTATTATTATTATTATTATCATTATTATCATTATCGTTATTATTATTTATGGTAAATCGTTTCGAATGAATTTATTTCTTTTTCTTTTTTTGTTGTTGTTTTTTTTTTTTTTTTTTTTTTTTTGTCTCTCTTTCATTTCTTTCAAAGCATTCCCTCTATTATGCGCTTAAATAGGTATATAAATTTAATGCGTACCCCCAAGTATACAAATACGAGAATTATTATTCAACTGTTATCAATTTATAATTTACATTATTGAAATATGTATACGATTTTATGAACTGCAATTAGTTTATTTATTTATTTATTTATTTATTTATTTGTAATTTTTCTTTTTTTTTTTTTTTTTTCTTCTTCTTCTTTACTATTATTAATATTATTATTAATATTATTATTATTATTATTATTATTATTATTATTATTACTCTAATATTTATATTATTTTCTATAGTAGAGAATAGTACGGGTTGTGTGTATGTTTTGACTTGACGAATAATTAAATAATAAACTTCTTCTGTTCAATTATTATTATTTTTTTTTTTTCTTTTTTTTTTCTTCTTCTTCTCTTTTCTCTTTTTCTTATACAAATTCGCTTTATTTTTTTTATTTTTTTTTAATTTTTTTATTTTTTTTGAGTCAGAATATAGTATATACCAAACAATGTATAATTATTTCTTCGTCTTAATGTTCATATGACGTTGCCATTTGAATTCTGTTGTTTCGTTTTGTTTATGTGTTTTGTTTGTATATATATATATATATATATATATATGAATACTATGTATTATTATAGTTTAAATACAATAATATGAATGAAGAATGCGACGCGGTTATAATCGAGTTATAATCGAGACTAAAGGGAGTGAAGAGAGATAGAGAGAGAGAGATATATATATATATATGTATAATAGAGAAGATACTATAATATAATTATTATAGTTGTACCTAATGAAGACAATGGCGGAAACCGAACGTTTTTTTTTTTTTTTTTTTTCTTTTTCTTTTTTATCTGTTGCTGTTTTTTTCTTTTCTTTTCTTTTCTTTACTTTTTCTTTTCTTTTCTTTTCTTTTCTTTACATTTTTAGTATTGCGACGAGCCCCCGTTTGCTCGAAACGTAGCTAACGTAACAACATAGCACCTAGGGTTTTTGTACTTTCACAATTAATTCGCATAATATTAATTAATATGATTAACATATAATATAATATATGTATATATATATCTATGACAAGAGAGAATGTATTTACACGATACGATATTATGATTTATATAATGGTTGCGAGAAGGAATATGAAGGAAAAGGAGAAGGAGGAGGAGGAGGATATGAAGGTGTTGGTGAAGATGGAGATAACGAACAAATAGGAGTAGGATTTAACCGAAAAGCAGCCTATATTTCTTCTTAATCTTCTTCGTTCTACTTAAACGATAAAACATTATAATATTATGACCAATAAAAAATCATTTCGTGCAGATGATGTATATTTAATATACCCAAATGCTTAATTATTATTATTATTATTATTTTTAATTATTATTAATATTAATATTATTATTATTATTATTATTATTCTACACCTTCATTTATATCTTATCAGAGTTTAAATAAATCGTTAAACGTAATCGTTATTGGCATGATAAGTTGTTGTGTTGTGATTTATTTATTTATTTTTATTTTTTTCTTGTTTTTCTTTCTTTTCTTTTTTAATTTATCTTTATCTTTATTCTATTTAATTTAATTCCCCCCCCCCCTCCCCCCTCTCTTTCTTCATATTTTTAAACCTAATTACTTTCTTCCGTATCATACAATATCTACACTCAAACGATCATTAAGTTAATAATGAATATCGTTTATAAAGTTTTATATACTTACAATTAAGAACTTCTAATCAATAGAAATAACTTTAAAGGCTCTTTATATATCACATAACCCAGACAGTTTTCTTTTTTTTTTTTTTTTTTTTTTCTATTTTATCTTTTCTTTTTTTTTTTTTTTTTTTTCTTTTACTTTACTTTACTTTTACGAGTTTAGAATAATTTATTTTTATTTTTATTTTTATTTTATTTTATTCATTTAATTAGATTGTTATTTATTTGAACAATAATTTCATTGCGCTAACTTGATTGGCCAAAATACAAGCTGCGCAGTGATTGGTGAGCAGTTTTCTTATTTACTTTTTTCTTTTTTTTTTTTTTTTTTTTCTTTCTAACTTCATTCATAACTAATAGAAAACCTAATCGTTACCAGCTGCAGGGTCATACGGATCTTCTTTATCTTTACTATTATTTAAAGGTGGAAGAGCTTCGGCCTCTTCGCTACCTTCTGTGCTATCCGCAGCGTTCGCATTCGCATTCCCATTTGAATTTGCATTCGTATTTGTATTTGTATTTGTATTTGTATTTGTATTCGTATTCGCTATCGCATTCACATTTATATTTATATTTGCATTAACGTTTGCATTTACATTAGCATTAGCTTCGTTACTCTTTCCTTCTTCCTTACTGGTACATTGTAACTGTTGCATATCAAGTTGGCTACGTAGCCTAGATATTTCCCTAGCGTCTCTTCGTCGGTTTCGTCTTAATCTAGCATTTTGAGATACCAAACGCCTCGCAAGCTCGGTTACTTCTTTAGGTACTTCAAGACTTGCTAATCTAGACTCTAAATCTGTTGCCACAGTCCCATCAGAGTCAGAATCTGTTTCTGGCGATGAAGTAGCAATTTCTGTTGGCGGGGGATCGACTGTTACAGTTGACGACGTCACCGCCGTACTACTCTCCTCTTCTTCCTCATTTTCCTTTGGTATTAAGCCTCGACTACTATCCTCGTCTACTTCCGTCGTACACGATAACGTCGGAGGTGAAGAAGGCGACGCCTGATTAGGCCCAGGCACGGGGCTAGGAGATGAGGGCTTTTCCAGTTTCACAGTAACCGGTAGTATGTCCTGTTTTCCTTCAGGACTTGGCTGGCGATGATGATGTCGACGTTTTGGGTGATGGTGATGATGCGACGTGGGTGGAACTAGCGGAGGTAAATTCAGCGACGGAAGTGGGGCGAGAGCTACGTTGGGCTGAAAATGTGGCTCAAAACGTTCGCATTCCGAGTGAGGAACTACTCGCTCAGGATGTTGAAGTACAGGAGGTCCTCGACTCAAGTATGCAGGCACATGCGACGTGCTAGATAAATAAATAAAATTGATTTCAACATTTGGATGAATATAATTGCACAAAGTACTGATATCAAAGTATTATTCTGCAATCAGCTTCTCGATCTATAGATAAACCGTTCAATTTCGTTATCTTAATTAAAAGAAGGGAACTTTTTGACTTATAACAGCTTTAGTTATCTCAGGTCTATCACAAAACTGGGGTGGGGTTTAAATTACCAACGATTCTAAGGTGTCCGTTTATTAAACACCAAGTGAAAAAAGAGTTTTTCTTATAGCAACAAGATAGCCAGCTTGCAATGTTTGACAAACATACTTGACTTTGTTTACACACAGAGAGAGAGAGAGAGAAATATTGTTATTAAGAAGAAAAGTATCCTGAATTCTTCGGTTTCATCAAAAGATGTAATTTTATCGCACACACATACCCGTCCCTGTGTTTACAAGATCCGGCAGCATTCCAAGGTCGAAAAGCAGAGGCGCCTCTCGCCGCAATCTCAAGTACTGCCCATTGCATTTGTAGATAAGGATCGTTGACACCACCAACCGAAGATACCGGGTTGTGGTACATCCCGATGCCGTTTCCTTTGTAAAAATTACTTGCACACTCTTGACCGCAATCCTTTTTAGCTCTTTTCGTAAGCTTTTCAGCCTCGTGTCGTACCTGGAATATAAATATCCAGAATATGAACGATAAATAAGCCGAGGGTAATCGTTTATCGCAAAATTCAATCCTATAATCAAAAAAATTGACTTTGCTGTATACCTGAGGCTTTCTTTTAGGATTGGGAAGGTGTCTCTGTTTAAGGTCGCGAAAAATAGTCGCAACCTGATGATAGTGAGGCTGATCTCTTGCGAGCAGAAGGTAAGATCTCCAATTAGCAGAGTCAAATCCCCAATGGCAAGTCCGATTTTCAAGAGACCTATGCGCGTGCCTTACAAAACGTTGCGGTGAAAATCTGCCTGTACATTCTAGACATTCTATGCACGACGAATCTTCGTTAATGAATAAATCGGCGTCTAGAATTCCTTTGCATTTACCAAAGCATTCGTGGTAGACCTTGAATCTACCAAAAGACAAACCGTCATCTCCATCGTCCTTAGAATCGTCAATAATTTTCTGACTCTCGCATATATCATGCGGTTCGCACAGCTCAGTTCTAAGCAATAAAGCGCTAACTAATCTCTCCGCGTCCGTCTGTGTTATCAGACCACACGACGGTGCGTTTCTTGGCAAAATACCGGATAACTTTAACTCCTCTAACTGGTCTCGAGTGCATCTTGAACAATATATTTGCAGCTCGTCGCAGACCTGATTTATCTGTTGTAGAGAAAAATCCTGCAATACTGTGTTAAGTATTTGCGGTAAACACAGACGCCTCTCACCGCCTACAACAAAGCATGATATTCTCTCCCCTTCGAGTGATGTTTCACACCTTTCGGAGCAATTCTGATCAGGCGCAGTTAATATTGGAATTTGAAATTCCTGTTCTCTCTTATTATCGACAATAACTTTGGTCCTTTCTGGCTGAGGATCAGAGTCTGAATCGTCTAATAATATATCTTTAGATGATAGAAGGTCGTCAATTTTGTCATTTCTATCTATTTTATCAATTTCTTTAACTGAATTTGTACCATCGGTTTCAGAATCTGATACTCCGCCGTTAGTAGTACGATTTATTGTTGAAAAGTGAAATGTTGTCGCCGGTTCTTGTAGCAGCCCTTTACAGTCCATGCCCAACAGGGCCGAGCTCGGACCCTGGAGGCTTTTCACAGCAGATAATTGGTACGTTTTTAATACGGTTTTTAATTGCGGACTATAAGATTGGCTGGTATTATTTGTCGACAATAGTGTCTCCATTGCATTTGACCGGTATAAATGGTATATTTGAGAAATTGTTCAAAGGGTGAATATTTTACAGTCAGAAATAAAATTCTCTGTATACATGTGGTTAAATAGTTTATAAATTAATTAATTTATTTTATTTTACTTTATTTATTTATTTACGTTACTAAATTACAACGAAAACACACTGTTTTATTACGTTTGTGTTTATTGTTATCACCTTCGTTAAATAATCGGAAATAATCACGTATCATCATTTTCTTTTTTTTTTTTTGTTTTTTTTTTTTTTTTTGTAGTACAGTAAAATATGCGAGATCGTTTTTTGTTTTTTTGTTTTATTGCATTACCGTCAAAGAGCAGCACATATATTCAATTAGCAGCACATTTTAATCATCAATTATTAAATAATCCAGTTATTACAATATAATATAATATATTTTATTTGTTTTTTTGCTTTGTTGTTGTTGTTGTTGTTTTTTTTTTTTTTTTTTTTTTTTTATAATTTTATTCACACAAAGTTGTTATAGTTCTGGCGCGAGTTTGGTACGATGATAATACTACCTACCGTTCGCGAAAACGACGACGAAAACGACGACGACGACGACGACGACAACGACGAGTTATCATCCATCATCATGATCATCATCCACCGTAAAATGATCGGTATGTGAGTATACATAATAATAACACGTTACTCGTATAATATATTATAGTATGTATAGTATAGATGTATGTATGTATAGATATATATATATATATATATATATGTATATATGTATACGCGCAATGTATGGACGAGAGTTGTAGAGGTATATAACGAACTACACCGACTGATGCACAAAACACGCGAGATGGGAAGAGAGAGAGAAAGAGAAAGAGATAGAGATAGATATAGAGAGAAAAAGAAGAAGAGAGAGAGAAAGAGAAAGAGAAAGATATAAAAAGAGGAAAAAAAAAAGAAAGAAAGAAAGAACGAACCACGATACAAAACACACGAGAGAACTTTGTTTTCAGAGTAAGGTATCGGAAGAGAGATGTTGAGTTTTTAAATTCTTGACTGAGGTTGTCGCACCACACTGCCACCAGTCACTTCACACCCTTCTTTAAAATTCTTATTCTTATTCTTATTATTCCCTTTATTACTTTCCCCTTGTTTCGCTAATCTTACGACGATGACGACGATGAACTCCACGTTCCACGTTTTTTTTTTCTTCTTTTATTGTTTTTTTTTTTTCCTCTAACTGTGTGTGTATATAGATGCAGGAACAGCAGCAGCAGAAGCAGAAGCAGCAACCAAGACGACGACGACGACGATGACGACAACTAAGACGACTACGACGACGACGACGACGACGGTTCAGTTTCAGTTTCAGTTTCAGATTAAGATTCAGCTTCAACTTCAACTTCAGGTTCAGACGGCTACGGGTCGGTGGCCTGGGCCTGGCCTGCCCTGGGCCTCGGGCCGCTCAAGTCCGAGTGCGATCAGAGGCCAGAAGTACCAGATACGAAACAACAACATTTTTGTATGTATATGTAGGTACGTCTGTCTCTAGTCTAGTTAATAATCCCCCTGCACATCACATCTCCACATCAAATGTATAACCGATTCGCTATTGGCTATGACGATAGACGACGAGAGAGTGTTTATTAGTAAACTGTTTATAACGGCGTGGTTGTGCTTCTGGCGGCCAGAGGTATACGTATAATATTATACGTTACGAGAGTTGATAGGCGATCGTGGTAGTTATTTTCTTGATCATCATACCCGTCGTAGTTCTCGTTGTCGTTTTCGTTGTTGTTGGGGCCGTAGTTTTCGTCGACGACATTGTAGTCGAAAACATGTCTAGTCAGTTTTAATATAACTATATTATACGTATGTGTACGTTTGATGTGTGTCGCGTATACGTATACATCTACATAGGTATATATACTATACCTATATAATACCTATATATATATATGTATATATATATATTTCGTATAATATTTATAACAAATAAATACACGCGGGTACAGTATGTATATATTCACGGGTTACTTTATACGCCGCAATGGCGTATCGATCGAGCACGCACGGTACACTAGACTCGTAGCGGGGCTACGCATATTTCTGCGTAAAGTGAAGTGAAGTGAACTATCCACAGCCTGACGCACGATACAATGCTACGCAGACAGCAGCACACCGTCGCCGCCGCGTCCCCGTCAAGCGTCTCTCTCTCTGTACCCGATGCGCGAATGTGTGTGCGTCTGTTGAAAAATCGCCTCCTCTATGTATATGTGAGTCGTCGTAGTCGTAGTCGTAATAGTAGTAGTAGTAGTAGTAGTCGTCGTCGTCGCCGTCGTCGTCGTTGCGTTGTCGTTGTCGTTGTCGTCTGCTCCGTTCGTTCGTTCGTTCGTTCGTTCGTCCCACCGCAATCTTTTAGCTATATGTATGCGTGTCGAGCCCCGCGAGTCTCTTTCGTGTCGTTCGTATTTGTATGTATGTACTATCTCTATATACGTTCACGAGCGACGCGAGCCCTCGCACACGTTACGTGTGTGTTGTGTGTAAGGAGGAATCTCGGTAAACTCTTGTGTCTGTCTCTCCTCTAACCCCCTCCTCACTCCTGATCACTTCCTTCTCTTCGCTCCTCTTTCGCCGTTGCCCCTTTTCTACCTCTACAAACGCACTACCATACAACGTCTCTTCAACCGTCTATACAAAACGAGACGTTCGTTCGGTTCGGTTCGTCCGACTCGTTCGCTGCCCGCGCGCATCACACACGCAACTCTACTTTTGTAGATGTATATAGCCGTGTGTGTGCTGTGTGTGTCGGGGATACACAGACAGACGTATACATAGAAGAGTTTGTAAGTGCGAGCGACCCAGGTTCGCACGGTTGGGGGTGGTTCGCGCGCGCGCGCGCATCTCTCTTTTTATAACTTCCCTCTCTCTTCAACTCTCTGCCTATACGTCTATTTCTATCTCGCTCTAACGCGTTCCGCGTTAATGTGTGGGTTGGTCGGCAGTCGGCGGCGGCGGCGGTCGTCGGCGGAGCGTCTAGTCATGTGACCTTCCCGTCAAAATAGCCTGCGTACCCACGGACTCACGAGTTACCACGAGTCGCATATCGGACTTGGCCGAGCCCGCGCGCCAGGAAGGAGTCTGCGATATAGATTCATATTTTGCTTCGCCAACGGTACATACCTACCTACCTACATACTGACTGCCTGCCTGCCTGCCTGCCCTGCCTCGTCGCGCCTCGTCTCACCTCACCTCACCTCGCCTAACCACACCAGGCTCTACTCTCTCGCCACCTATCCTTTTCCTTAGGGTTGAGATTCGTTCTTATATATACCGCGAAACTCTCGGCCCTAAAGCGTATATGCTATGGAACGCACATATCCCCACTATCTTATACATTATCTTCATTTATAATACTACGATTTTATTACAGAATCGTTGCGGGGTTTAATTGGGCAATCTGATATGACGAAGATATTATTATCACGCGTTGTGCACCACCAAAGATGTATATATACATATATATTTCTTCTTTTAGGAATTCGCGCTGTTTTATGATCGGAGATTTGAGATATTTATTGTATAATAAAACCGCTAGATATATCGGAAATCATACAGATCTCTTTTCTTTTCTTTTCTCATCTCTTCTTTGCGCTGTGATTTTCTCTGTCGTATATATATATATATATATATATATATATATATATATATATATATATATATATATATATATATATATATATATGAACATACATATTCTATGTATGGCAGCGTGGTTCGAATGGGATTTATTTCTGTTTGCGAATTTCTTGTAAATTAGTGTCAGACGGTATTAATATTTATGCGATGTCACAGGGGTCTACTAGCTTAACGCATATACGACGTTTTTCAGTTCTGAAAAAATCTGAGTCATTATTATTATTATTATTATTATCGTTAGTTATAATACGATAGATGAGTTCTGAGTTGACACGAGTCGTTCTATGCGACCCAGAATGAGAGAAAAAAAAAAGAAAAAAAGAAGAAGAAGGAAGGAAGAAAGAAAGAAAAAAAAAAAACGCAAAAATATATATTTTTGTAAAAGCGCGCAAATTTCTAAATCTATTCTATATGTACGCATGCAGAGATACGTGTACGATACGATCCGTGACAAACAACATATTATCACCGATAACACTCATACGTGCATATAATATGCCCAGACAGATAAGTTAACTGATCGTCTATACCGCCACACGTGTGTGAATAAAGTCTGAACTGTCCTCATATTCAGACGGTTAGGAGTACATAGAGCGATATGCATATATGTAACAACATAATATATATACATCACTTCATTGAATTGTACAAAATGACGATAAACGAGACTGTAGAAAGATAGCAGGGAAAATAATAAAACAACATATAATATCACACACAGATGTGTGTGTTTGTATAATAATAAAATGATAATTGTGTCAATGCCATGTGGTACGATATTATGTGTTCCCAAGACCCAAACAGAAATTATTTACTAAAATAAATAGTAGGAAAGCAGTAAACCTTGTAAAATAAAACATCTGCTAACTGATGCGAAAAAAAAAAAAATAAAAAAAAAAATAAATAAAAATAAAAAAAATATATAAGAGAAAATAATGATATTAAAGTTAATATGCTTTTTTATCTATCGTATTACGTTTCTGACACCTGCAACCGAAACCCATAACAAATTATAAGCCTATATCAATATATAGTTGAGTATAATACATCAAATGTTTTCTCATTCTTTAGCCAACTCTCAATCCAATACCTATATACATATACTGTATTTTATATGAAATTGATCAAACGGTTTCGGACACCGTAAGTACCGGTCTGATAATTTTAATACAAAATATACCTATACTATATATTATATCTCCAATTAAGGCGAACGTTGGACCTCAGGTTATGTAGATAAATAATATTTATCAGAGATAAAAGAATGCAAATCTTTGTATCATAACGATAAAAGTAATACGTTATACGTCCCACATATTGTACCTTTTTCTTTTTTTTTTTTTTTTTTTTTTTTTCTCTTTTCGTTTTTACTTTTTCTTTTTTTTTTTTTGAATATTACGGCGCCTATGAAGCGCTGCCATCGTGTGTTACAAAATCTGTACTAAACCGAAGCGTGTAGAGTGTCGCCATCTGTATCGCGTTGGTATTTCTTGGCGGCCATATTGTTAATCTCGGAATAATGGCAACTAGCAAGTGACAGTGCGGTCCGCTGTTTTACTAATAAAAAAAGTGTAATATTATAATTTGATGCCATTATATTTAGTTTATTTGATATTTGATAAATTGAATTTCAGGAAATGTTTAAAGATAGAATAATTTGATATTAAATAATAATAAAATTAGTGTAGTATATAGTAAAATTATAAAAAAAAAAAAAAAAATTTAGAATTTATTTAACGAATACGGTGAGTCAGGGCACCGCGGTGTCACGTATAAATAAATAAGGTTAATTGGCATTAAAGAGGGGAAGAAAAATTAAATACTTTATTACACAAGCCTCAAAGTATCAAAGCCTCGAATTCCATCATCTTGAATTATAAACCTTTTAAAACAATTCTCATTCTATTGTCTAGCCAGTTACGCATACGCATCGTTTCTTATAACAACTCGGTGCGCTACACTAGACACAATCCGTAACGTATAGTTAGCCTAGACGCATTTCGAAGCTGTCGGTATAGACAAGAACGCCTGCTGTGCTGCTGCTACGCCACACTCGGCGCTCCGGCACTCGGTTTATCCAAACGCGTGTTTCCAACGAAATTGGTAAACACGCTGCGCGCGCTTTGCTTGAAAATATTATACTATCTACAACGAGTTAATATAACTTTATTTCATTTCAACTGCACGTAATAATTAGATCGGTAACATTCTTAGATTTTATAAGATTATTCGTAAATATTTTAAGTAATATCTTATTTATACAATTTAATAAAATTATTTCAGCATAGGAAAAAAACGAAAAAGAGGACGAAAAAGGAATATATACTAGGGTACGAAGAAAAACGGAGTCCCTCTTTCGCGAACTACATATATATCAAACTGAAGAAAGAAATGCCAACGCAGACGAGCGAAACGGACAACGAGATACGGGTGAAAATTGTTTACAATGGGTAACTTTTTTTTTTTTTTGTTCCAAACACGAATCAACTTTACTAATTTGATTTTTCCTCTTCGTTTTGTTTTTTTTGTTTTGTTTTTTTGTTTTTTTTTTCTTTTTTTCTTCTATTTGTTTGGATTATACAAAATTTGAATTTCGGTTACTATGCGATTAAATAAAAATAAAAAAACAAAAAAAAAAAACATGTGTTTCGTTTCTTCTTATGTTTTTTTTTTTTTTTTTTTTGTTTTTTGGTTGTTTTATTCCCTCCGTAATAAAATAACGGTTTTTAAACAGCGAGGTACAAATAACGTACGTGGCTGCCGGCTCGGGAATATCCGTGGATGCGCTTCGTGAAGAAATGCGAGGAATTTGTGGATTTGGTTCTGGATCTGGTACGGACCAACTACAAAATGATCAATTCACTATGAAATGGGTAGACGAGGAAGGCGATCCATGCACTATCGGATCTCAACCGGAACTCGACGAGGCTTTACGTCTATACGAGCTAAATAAGGATACGGAAATCACGATACATGGTCAGTACAACACTTCCTCATTTTTTTCTTCTTCTTTCCATTCAACAAAACCTGGCTGATTCGTCGCCTCTATTGTTTATATCTATACGTTATTTTATTTTATTTTGTTGATTTTTTCGCTCTCTCTCTCTCTCTCTCCCTCTCTTTTACTCATTTCACGATCTTATAAAAATCAATGAAAGAGAAGCTTTTTTTGCTTCGGTAAAACAAACGGAATAAGAGAAAAAAAAAAAGAAAATGAGAAAACTGAGTCTTTCTTGTCGAGTAAATTCCTTAATTAAATGTTTTCGGGTCATTCGATGTACTGCCTTCTTCTACGTCACTGAGGTCGAGAAAAAGATCGCAATTTTTATTTCATCGTTTATAAACGTTAAGGATGTAGTATCTTGTGTATATGTACGTATGTAGTACATATGTAGGTATGTAGATTGCGTGCGCGTATTATGTATATAAATACATAATGTTCAACGACTATATAAAGTCAAGAGAATATAATATAGTATTCAGAATAAATATTTTGATAAAATCTTTTCGGCTATAATTGTACCTTTTATTTCATTTCATTTTATTTTATTTTATTTTATTTGTATTTTATTTTATCATCTTTTTTCTTTATTGTATTGTTATTCTATTCTATTCTATTGTATTGCATTCCATTGTACTTTATTGTACACTACTGTATTGTATATTATTTTATTTTAATCTATGTACGTGTCTTTAACCGTTTAAACCGTTATTCCACACGCGACGTATTATAGGTATATGTATATACCGCGCCGCGCCCCGCAACGGGACGGAATTTTTTTCAAACTCAAAACGTATGTTTTGTGTTTATCTATAACGAAGTGGTAGATCGCTACTATACAACGTTTGAATCACAAACCGCGGTACCATTTTCGTCGCCATTCATCATTTTGCTAATCAACGATTTTCTGAGTCATATATTATATTAATCACGAAACTATGAGTATAGATAAGATTTACAAGAAATTTAAAATCGCGATAAAAATATGTTTTTTTTTTTTTTTTTTTTTTTTTTTTATAATTTTTCTACAGTTAGTTTGGATTTTGACGAATAAAAACTGAAATGAAAGTAAATATATAATAAAAATGAACAAAGTTACGTAAAAAAGTTTGTTACGTATGTTAATATAGGTCAATAATAATGGGAAAAGGATTAGTCAGAGGCACTCCTAACTTCCTTTGTCGCATCCGTTGCTCCAATTCCGTCATTCCCATTCTTCTATACGTTATATGCGCCTGAATAATACGCCGCGCCGTCGCAGGAGAGGTTCTCGTTTGTTATATACGTTACGTATAAATACACAAAGGTCTCGATCTCATTTGCCACCGCCTAGAATTGTGGGTGGTATAGGTACCTACTATAAGCTCTATACCGTCTATGAAAAAAAAAAAAAAAAAAACCCTGCGTAAAGAAAGTTCCTTATCTTTTTCTTTTCAATTTCAATTTCATTTCATTTTCGTCCTCGTTTTCATTTTACATTTATTATATTATATATGCGCAGGATTTTCAATCAAGATTTAGGATTCGGGATTCCTATAACAAACGCTAGTATACCTATACCACCGCTCTCGTTCTGTTTCTCAGTTTCTCAAAATGCTTGGGCAAACTTGGAAAAAAAAAAAAAAAAAAAAAAAAAAAAAAATGAATTTTCATAATACTAATCAGGCTACGTGCGAGAGTGGCGTGCGTGCGTGCGTACGTACGTACGTACGAGCGTGCGTTAGTCCGGGAATTTCTCTTATCTTAATTCTTTGCCGCCGCTCTATAGACGTTCAAGTATTACGTTACTTCGCGGGTTATCTTCGCATGTGTACGCGAGATACTAGGCCGAGATTTAACGGCTTGTTTATTTATCGCTTGTGCACTTCAACGTCTTTACTCTTGGTATAATAAATATATATATACCTAATATAACGTAAAGAGTTTTTTCAACTTTTTAGGCCAAATTTTAATTTTTTTTATCAACATAATATTATATTATAATATTTAAAGATATATCGCGTCACTAATACCATAAGGTCGTAAGCGCCAAAAAATTATTTTTTTTTTGCGGATATGCCCAAACGATGTTATTTGACACGAAAAAGATTTTGCCACCAAAAGCACGAAATTTTTTTTTTTTTGGCGTTTACGACCTTATGGCATTAGTGACGCGATATACATGTGTGTATATATCTACACTGTGCATATATACGCGGGATTATCAAACTTTGCGGATTAATAATCGATTTGCGGTTGACACGCACCGAAATAATTTACTGAGAATATTGATAATCGTATTTATCTTCGCTCTTTAACCCACTTCCATGAATTTAGAGCGAAGAAAAAAAAAAAAATATATCAGTTTTACAATTATACTAAATACGTGACATCCTAAAACTTCCTGTTCCGATTATTTCATTATCAAATATAATACATATTTTTGAATACTACACAGAAAGAAAGGTTAACTTGATTCAAGACAATTTTGCGGTCCAAAAATGAAGACCGAAATTTTGATTTGATCCGAGAAAATTTCGGTCTTCATTTTTGGACTGCAAATTCCAAATTTTCCAAATTTTCGTAGCTCCAAAAATGAAGATCGAAATTTTCTCGGATCCGAGATCCGAGAAAATTTCGGTCTTCATTTTTGGACCGCAAATTCCAAATTTTCCAAATTTTCGTAGCCCCAAAAATGAAGACCGAAATTTTCTCGGATCAAATCAAAAATTTTCTCGAACCAAGAAAATTGGGACAATTTTCTTGGTTCGAGAAAATTTTTGATTTGATCCGAGAAAATTTCGGTCTTCATTTTTGGACCGCAAAATTGTCTTGAATCAAGTTAACCTTTCTTTCTGTGTATGTTCAGTAATTGCAGTAAGTCAAGTTCTACCTACATATCTATGTAATCTATTATATGACTCGAAATCCTCATTTTCATTATTCGATACGCGAACTATAATATAAGAAAAATTTCAAATCTAAAACAAAAAAAAAAAAAAATAATAAAAAAGTTATACAGTTTGCTGTTAGCGCGAAACAATCGGGGCTTCTCTCTCGACGCTTCGTGCTATATTTCTTTATGCTTCTAATTGGCCTTGACACCCTCGAAAAAAATTTTCCTGAACCTAGTGTTGCCTCAGTTAACGAGGCACTGCGCACATATGTTCCTCAGGCTGTGTCTCGGAATTTTTTTGTTTTTGTTTTTTTTTTGTTTTGCACTCGATTATATAACATTGTTTGAAATTCGTTCGATTTAAAACCGCATATATACATAGTTTACATTTTTCATTTTTACCATTTATTTTAGAATAATTTTTCAACTGTTCTTTTTCTTTTTCTTTTTCTTTTTCTTTTTCTTTTTCACAAATATATATCCTTTCTTCAAATCAAAGGTAGGTATTTAAATTTTTGCTGTATATTCATCTTTTTCATTTTTTTTTTTTTTTTTCTCCGAATTTTGCCAAAATTTTGTTAATGAATTTTTTTTTTTTTTTTTTTTATTCAATTCAAAATACAGATTTATCATTAACGAAGGCAGAATTTAACGTTGAACTCTAGCATTAAAATCACTTGCTAAACGTTTTATGTATAGAATCATGTAACAGATAACAATCACAATGTTGAACGTGTGAAAATTAGACGTTCTACTCTATGGTGCTAGTAGTATTATTAGTAAACTTTAATTAACCTCTTAGTGTATTATTTCTAAATTTATGACCTGTACAAATTCTTTTTTTTATTATCTTTTTGATTATTCGCCGATACTTTTTATCCTGTGCGATAGAATTAACATTTCTATTATACATACTACCTACGTTGAATATTTATTCATTAAAATTCATTAAAATTAATTAACAATTGACCCTGTATATACCTACTATGTGATTCGGTAAATTATTGCTAGTTACAAATTTAACTACGATATATTTTCGTTAATCAATTATTATTATTGAATAGTAGAATATCGCCTTCAACATTCTTATATGCGTCAATATTATAACGATTTTTTTATTTCGCTATTATTCATTAATGATAAAATATTAGTTGAAATTCTCTGTTTTACCGACATCAAGGTTTATTTCTCTCTCTTTCTCCTTCGATAAACATACAGTATACCTAGAATATGTATGTTTAGTATATTTAGGTAATCATTGAATGACATTTTTTTCGACTCTGAAAGAAAGTTGGGTAAAAAAAAAAAAAAGAAATTTATATCTCGAAAGTAAAAAAAAAAAAAAAAAAGAATTGACGAAATTCGAATACCCGATGTAAATTAATCCGCAGTATTACGTATAATGCATCTCTAAAAAAGCAGCAGAGGTAATACCTACCTATATAGTGAACTAGAAAGCTGCGTGCGCGTTTGCGCCGTGAGAGGCGCGCCGGGCGTCGGTTGGCAGTAGAGCTTCTGCTGCAGTCGATATCTTACTCGCCCTGATTACCCATTTCGCGTGTAGAGAGAATCCCCGCTAAATAGCGGGGCGATATATAATAGTGTAAAATCACCGTTACCAAGGGGTCCGAAATTTTATTCTAAAATAAATAAAGTGGAAATATAGGAGATAACAAATGCAAAGAAAAATTGAAAAAAAGAAAATAAAACAAATGAACAAATAATACGAAAGAAGAATAAGAAGAAATACCTCCTACCCAAAAAAAAAAAAAAAAAAAAAAAAAAAGAAAAAAAAAAAAAAAAAGACCCACATATTAAACGACCATTTATCTCGCGTATTAAGCAAAAAGAAACTAATAGAAGAAGAAGAAAAAAAAATATACATATATATGTACGCCTACTGCAGTGTGTTACCACTATACTGTGAATAATAAATTCGATCAAAGGTGTGTCGGTTTAAATCTGTTTAACTCGTTAAAAAAGAAAACTAACTCCTCTTTCCTTCTATATTATTAATTCAAACCAACTGCTATACAAACACTAAGCAATATTATTACACAACACAACTACTATCGTTCGTATATATACCCCTTCTCCACTTATATACTCCTTATTATCGTCCTATACTTAATATTTTCGATCATTAATACGATTTAAACGTATTATAACAAACTCCGGGTACATATTTTTTAAAAACTACAATGGCGTGGGGCTACTGGAGCGCAACATCCGTCGGTGACAGGGGCCGATCTCCGAGACGTGAAAAGGATAAACAAACTCTACAAAATCCACAACAACAACAATTATCGTCTCAGCAACAAACTATGGCGTCAACAACCGGTCAAGAATATATCCAAGGTTCTAATTCCGTTCAACAAATGCAAGGTGATATTTCGGCCGGTGGTAGTGGCGGTGGTGGTGTCGGTGGTGGTGTTGGTGGCGGGGAAGACCCACCCTGTACTTTAATGATACAAGGCGGTTCCTTCTATTCATATTCGGCAGCGGCTGCGGCTGCTGCTGCTGCAGCAGCCGGACGAAGAGCTTCAGCCGTTGAAGGTGCCGCACTACAGGCCGCAGTTCACCCTCGTGATACACAAAGGGGTTTTGGACCAGGTCCAAGTGGTAATAATTTTCCACCTTCACCATCGAGTGCAGCAGATTCACCAGATGACGATATCGCAGCAGCAGCAGCACAACACGGTGCAGTTTATGTACATCAAGACGGTGCCACGGTACAAATTAGTCGAAGAACTGTTATAAATTCTGGTACAGGCGTAGGAGGTATCAGAACCGATGATGAAGACGACGATAATGATCATGACGATGTTGAACTTATTTATGCATCCAATGCTCTCGCCGCTGGATGCCTTTTACATGGACCTTGTATCGCTACGGGCCAAGATCCTACGCTTCAAATTTCGTCAGGATCTAACATTCAGATTGCCGATTATTCTTCAGCTGTTAATAATTCCGGCAACCCTCAATTCGGCAGGTTCAATAACATCACCTGGGGTAGGTCGTGGCCTGGCAGAGACTCGACAGAGTCTAACGGTACACGGTGTAGGTTTTCATTTTACGAATGATCAAATTTTTTCTTCTCACAAGAAAAAGGTGGTTATAAGATTGATATATAGAGAAGGAGGCGGAGAGAATATTATCATTGCGCGATATCAGACGCTGCAAACGTAGAGCGAAAAAAAAAAAAAAAAATCAATATTTTTTTTTCTTACAATTCTTTAGGCGATTTATTGATATGATTTCAAATTCTCGTAGGATTTGATCGGGTTAAACCGCTGATTATAAGATCAGTTGGAAATTGCGAAAATTTAAATTCTACATCTGATTTTCGAATAAATAGCCGGAAAATCTCGAAAACTTTTTTCCACACTTTTCTTTTCGACTCTTTTCTAGTCGAAGAGTGGCCAAGTTTAAAATGATCGATTAGCGAACTAAGGTAAAAGCATTATGTATATATACAGGGTGCCGAGTGAACCTGAAAATGATGGAAAAGTAATGGAAAAATGTAATTTACTGGAAAGAAAATATACTTGAAAAAAGTTTGGAAAAGTGAAAAATTTTATTTTTATAAAAAAAGGAACACATATTTGAAGATAAATTAAACAAGAAAACGTGTATATCGTTCAAATCGAAATTTTTGGTATACAGAGATTCGGAATAATATATACAATTACATGTATGTATTATTTTTTTAACCGAAAGAAAAAGGAGAGAATATTTTTGTCGAATAATTTCTCGTAGCTACTTAGTGTAATTAAATATTTGAAATAGATTTCAAGTGCGGTGGATTTAAGACAATTTTTCGAAATCCAACAAGAGTAAATCCGGCTTAACAAGTTGATTTTAAGGAACCGGGATTTACTGAAACACGATTAAATGGATATTACGGATTCTCTATAACTTTTATTTGATAAATAGTGTCTGTTTTTTTTTTTTTTTTTTTTTTTTTCGCAGTGTATAATTATTTTAGTACAAGAAAAAAATGTATGGACAAAATTTGACAATAATTGTGTCATTTGAAAAATCTGGGAAAATTCAGCCAAACTCATTTTCAGGTTTCAGATTCCTTATGCACCCTGTACGTCAAGTAAAAAATAGTTCGTAATATATAGTCTCAATATAATATAATCTTACGCAAATCACTTTCGTTTTCTATAAACAGCTGATCGTCTATCCTAGGTATGACACATCTTCAATCGAATTGCGGTTTACACTTTCATACCTAAAAAGTTACCTTTCTAATATTGCTAGAAGATGTTCGGTGTCAAATGAGAGAAAAAAAAAAAAAAAGAACAGCTTTGAAAAATTACTTTTTTTTTTTTTTTTTTTAATTAAAAAGAATTATCATCGCAATTTTTGAACGGAAAATGAAAATCTTATTCAAAATAAGGCACCGAATATATTATATACTATAGTACGTATATATGCATTAAACATGATGATACGCTGGTTTTGAAATCAATAATGGAATGAAATTTGCATTTATTTATTTATTTATTTATTTATTCATTTATTATTGTTTGTGTTCCTCTTTGTTAATGAGATATTTTCACATGCGATTATAACTCCACACAAAGGCAATTTTGCGGAAGATGAAATACTTTTTTTACATATAGGTAGGTTAGACCGGTTCAAAAAAATCGACTATTCTTTTTTTTTTTTTTTTCAATTTTCGCATTGAAATACTTTCCGCGGGGACGTGAAAAAAAAATGCCTGTTAAAAGCGGAGCTCTTAATATTAAGATTTAGAGGTCGCTCATCGCAGATTTCTATTTTCCATTTGAATAGCATAGGAAATTTTTTTTTTTTTTTTTTTTTTTTTATAATATTGTAGCTCACAAACCAATGAACAAATCCAAATGACTCAAACATATTTTCATAGGAAATTGAACACTCTACAAAAAACTTCTCTTATCATTTTTTGATAAATTGACTCCTTCCAAAGTTATTCAAGCTCAAATTTCAATTTATAGTTGAGTAAATTATTTTTTTTTTTGTGATTTTTTTTTTTCCACAATGATAGATACATTTTTTAGAGTGTTCAATCCCCTATCAAAATATGTAAGAGTCATTTGGATTTGTTCATTGGTTTGTGAGCTACGAAATTCTGAAGAAAAAAAAAATAAAATTCCTATATGCTATTTAAATGGAAAATAGAAATCTGCGATGAGCGACCTCTAAATCTTAATATTAAGAGCTCCGCTTTTAACAGGCATCTTTTTTCACACCTCCGAAAGTATTTCAATGCGAAAATTGAAAAAAAAAAAAAAGAATAGTCAATTTTTTTGAACCGGTCTAAGGTAGGTATATGAATGCATAGCCAATGACTGCAGCGATTGCTGCAGCATGTTATAGTAACCCAATAGGTAGTGCAAGGCTCCAAACTTTCATAATTATAGTTAATCGCCCGAAATCTCGTGGGACACAAAATAATCAATTAAGCTTCCGGTCATCCCAGCTGCAGAATAACCAGCAACGGCTTTTTAGGGAAATTTACGGTCTGAATCCGGTACTAAACGCTGGTGCAAAATCGGGCCAAGGTTCTAATCGCACTTCGAAATTACACCAAAAAGTTTTGCGGCTAAATTCCGGCTGACAATATCCGCAGTTTTCTTGTTATTACAAATAGGTATGTACTACCTATACCTTACGGACAAATCCTACGAACGCGTCGATCTTATTATAGCTTTCGAAAATTTCGAAAAACCCCTAGAATCCCGGAAGAAAATCGAAACCAATAAAAGGAAAATATGGGAAAGGATTTCCTTTATTTCTCACCGAGATTTGGGCGACGCAGTAAAACCCTGCAATCTCTGGAACCGATAAATATAAAAAAAAAAAGAAAAAAAAAAAAAAAAAAAAAGACAGAAATACGTATCTCATATATTTTACTAAAATATAATATATTCCTCTAAAATGCCGCGGAAAAAAGTTTCGTTACGATCGCGGAAACGCACACCTATCCCGAATGTTCATAATTAAATTATACTTGAACACAATATTATACGGCCCTGTTCTCGCGGGGAATCCCTCTCTTATACCCGCAACTTAATTTTCATTTACAGAAACAGTACTTGTAGTAAGGTACCAGTGACTCATTACTCTTGTCTTGTCTTGTCTTCTTCTCTTCTCTCGTAGTTAAATATTTGCTTACATATATTATATACATGAAGTAGCTAGCGCCCGGTCATAGTATAGCGCCAAATGTCAATTACCACACTACCGCGGAGAATGCGGCAGAGCGCGGCACATTTTTCTTATCCGTGAACTAGAATGATTGCGGTATCTCTTAATTCATCGTCGGTGTAGGTATAGGACTACGGTCCGGGTAACTTTTACCAGGATAGTCACTTTTTTTTTTTTTTTTTTGCGGTTTTTCGAATCGCTGGTTAAAGAAATTTACCTAAGAAATCGAGTAATTTGAAATTGCGAATGCAATATGGATAACAAACCGAAATTTTGATAAAAGATTTTTTAAATTTGAAAAAAAAAAAAAGTTCTGTAATCTTGAAGAAAAAATTTTGAATTTTTATTTTCGTATAGTTTTAAGGTCGCATATTGGTATAATAATCGTTCGATATATTTTCATAAAAATTTGAAATTTTATTCGTCGTCTAAAATCCGTAGTGTTTAATTTTGCAATTTGTAACTGAAATTCGTTATAATTATCAGCGAGGCAGAAAACACATGGGAATAAATTTTCATGAAAATCGAGCATCTGCTTAATTTTCGGTTTTCATAAATGTATTCCTCGGCCATATCGAATCCGTTTTTTCAAATTTCAACATTGTGTTTGAAAATTAAAAAATATCTCAATAGCGAAATCCCACGCATATACAGGGTGAGTCTTCTCTGGTATCGAATGAGGGAGGGGCTTATCAGCGCAAACGCTCCGCCCCTTTTTATTCATACTTATTAAAATCATCAGTTCTGACGGTGCGTGAGAATAAAAGTCGGGTTTCTCGATACATACGACATAATAAGTATTAATACCAAGGGACGAAGGCGTCTGCGATGATAAGCCCCTCCCTCATTCGATACCAGAGAAGACTCACCCTGTATAGACAAAATTCCACGAAACCTATAAAAACGATAATAATTTTTCTCCATAGCAAATATAATAAGGTTATTCCTATTACGCGCACGAACTACATATAGAAGTTCTTTAGCTCGACCTGCGTTCCATTGAATACCTATACTTCGCACTATGTGCTTGCCTGAAAAAAAAAGGGCAAACTTTTTTTCTTTTAAATATTAACACACGCCTTGATTGAGTCGCATAAAAGATAATTGTTATTTCATAAAACATGTCCTCAGTTCAGCTATAGGTATGTATATTATATCCTATAGTGGAACTGGGCCGGGACTTTGAAACTTCGTTATGTATAGTTCCGCTGCTGCTGCTGGGCTGCTGCTGGGCTGCTGCGAAGATATACCATCTATTATTTACTCGGGGTTTATTACACCTGCTTCCTTCCTGGCTGTATAGGATTTTTGAACGAATTGTATATTAAAAAAAAAAGAAGAAGAAGGTTTTCTCTTCATCTTCACAGTCTTCACTTTTTCTTCTATACAAAAAAAAAAAAAAAAAAAAGAAAAATGAATAGCTAAAAACCAAATAAACAAATTTTCAAATACATATTCGGTTCGTAAAATTGGACGATCTTAGACCGTGTGCTGTATATGTCCATTAGGGTGGTTTAAAAAAGACCTAAGTTCTCAGATGTTACTGCTCATCCGTGAATATGTTGTTTGTAATTCTTGAAAAATATTCCATTTTTTTTTTTTAGCTCTATTGGACAATATTTACTACTGCCTCATTGAAGTTGAATTTTCGAAATTTTGCCATTTTTGGCAATTTCAAATTACTCAGATAAAAGTGCTCATCCGGCTATCTCTAGACTCTCATTCAATTACCATTTTGGTTCAAGATGAGACTCGTACGATAATATTTAGTATTGCGTTGGAGACATTGGAGTTTCTTCAATATTTAGTGTTTTTTCAGAGATTCGATAGCCAGGTGTTGCTCATGAGACAGTTTTTTCTTGCCATTGTAAGGAAGAAATACAAGCAGTTTGCAGTCTGCGGGACCATTTTTACTACTGCCTCATTGAGGGCGACTTTCCTTCAAGTGAAATTAGCAAAATGAGGCAGTACTATTAAAAATGGTCCCACACACTGCAAACTGCTTGTATTTCTTCCTTATAATGGTGAGAAAAAACTGTCTCATGAGCAACACCTGGCGATCGAATCTCTGAAAAAACTCCAATGTCTCCAAAGCAGTTCTAAATATTATTGTACGAGTCTCATCTTGAACCAAAATGCTCATTGAATGAGAGTCTAAAGGTATCCAGATGAGCACTTTGATCTGAGTAATTTGAAATTGCCAAAAATGGCAAAATTTCGAAAATTCAACTTCAATGAGGCAGTAGTAAATATTGTCCTATAGAGTTAAAAAAAAAATGGAATATTTTTAAAAAATCACAAACAACACATTCACGGATGAGCAGCAACATCTGAGAACTTAGGTCTTTTTTGAACCACCCTAATGTCCATATTGGCTGGGTGCACGAACATACTAATATACTATTTGATTATCGGTGTGTAACATATTCATGCATACTGTCGCAGCGCCATCTAAAATCATGCTCAGCATTTTTCCATGCTTAACGTATACATACAATACACATTTATTTCTAAAGTAGTATATGTGCGTGCACCCAGCCAATACGGTTAATTAATCAAGGAACAATTCTTCGTGTCTAGTTTTGGAAGAACTGAAGTTCCATTTGCGAGAATTTTACTTGAACAAAAAGCACCGGGGGGTACCTACTATCGTTTTAATTTGGCTCCGAGCCATGTCTTTCGTGTTCTGTGGACAGTTTGGGTTACCTATACCCATACACAAAGACTATAGGAATATTGGATGTCCCAATAAGCCTAAGGCCGTGGGATATCTTTTGTCTCTATCGCGCCCGACTTTAATCTTTGACTACTATTTCTTTTTCAACTCGTAGGTACATACTACATATGTATGTACCCTAAAGTAACGTGGAGTAGGAATTCTAGGTCGAAACTATAACCACGTTATCCGAAGTAAAGCGAGGCGAGCACTTTGCCACAGTATACCTACCTCTATACGTGCTTTTAGAAGTTTGTCAAATTAGAGTTTGGCGACACAGTTTCACATCACGAATTTCAAAAGCTTTTCCTTTCAACGCGAATCATGGATCACGATTCTTCATTTTCTGTTTTTTTTTTTTTTTGTTTTTTTTTGTTTGTATCATATTTCTATACAACAAGCGAGAGAGAAAGAGAGGGAAAGAGAGAGAGAGAGAGAGAGGACAGTTTGTTGGAAATCTCCGATACTCATACCTTCCAACAAACGATAACCGATAAGGTGCGGCGAGTGAAATATATATCGAAAATGATAACGCGTCGTTATCTCAAGCTTTATGAATCCCCCGTAGTAGGTACCTATCTATACGGCTATAAGCGCGTATATGTATAACCGGGTACTGTGTTCGCCCGAATTTAGTCACAGTATTTGCACGTCAGAGTAGATTATACAAAGAAATATATACACCCACCTATGCCTATACCCATAGGATATTAGCGTTTGATTTTCTTATACATATAGTATACCTATATTAGAAAATAAGGAGGGAGTATGTATAAGGAATATAAGTAAGAAGAATTGAACACGCTCTAAGATCGTATTTTCCGTACGCGAAAGAGATTCGATCAGTTAAGTTGAGTTTATTGAGTTGAATATAAAGACTAGTCTAGTGAGTTATTGTCGGTTTTAACTGGTTTTAACTAACGACACGGCATCACGATACAACATAAAATGTAATAAAAGAAACAACAAGAAAAAAAATAAAATAAAAATAAAAAAAGTGATTCATTTCTTACTCACATCGTAAGGAGAGTTCTCAACATTTTTTTTTTTTTTTTTTTTTCATTGGTCTTACATGTACTATAATATCCGAAAGGTGTTTTTTTCAAAATTTTATCATAAATAATCTAACTATCTGCGGTATGGCGTTTGGCAGTTCAAATCTCAATGCTTTTAAGATGGCAATGATGTACGGTTACCCGATGCTATGTCAGGACATATTGGCTTACAGCTATAATTTCACTAGACAAGGTATATTATTCGATTTATCTATCTATCAATTATTATTATCTTTATTTGAATAATCACACTCATTACATACTTCAAAAATACGTAATACATAAATTGATATGAAATTTCTTTTTATGAAATTTATATTATATTATGTACCAGTGGTGGCTGGAAAAAAAAAAAAAAAAATATATAATTCTAGTTTATATCTTATAGATCGATATATAAAGTGTTTCTTTTTTTTTTTCTAATTTAGTTTCATTTTCAATTTAACGACATGTTATACATGAGACATGACTTTCACACTTCCGGCTTATGATATTAAAAATCACGAGTGTTTTAATAATTATTACAACGCAAGAGTTCAGAATCGGATTTTTTTTTTTTTTTTTCAATTTAGCATATAACATCGTCGTATGATTTCTGCTGCAGCACTGAGCTTAAAACAAGAGATTAAAAATTATCCCACCGCGTTTACAAACGTTAATAATAATAATAATAATAATAATAATAATAATAATAATAACATTTATTTAATATGGGAAAAAAATTGATAATATCAGACCGAATGATATTTTTGAAGTAAAAAAAAAAAAAAAAAATAAAAATAAAAAAAAAAATAAAATCGAATATTTAACATTTTATAATTGACTTTAGTTATAAACAATTTGATTAATTTTTATATTAATACGTATTTTGGGGAAGAATTTTTGTGAAACCTCATATCCATTAATCAAGACCGAATACACCATTAACTAATTACAAATAATTAATAGCAATTTATTACAGTGTAATAACCCATATATATATATATATATATATTGTAACGTATTCGGCCTATAGCCAAATAGCCGAACGTTTCATAGTATAGAACTTCAACACATAGAAGCAGTTCAATACGCGTTACCGTCCTCACGCATCATCGAACATCAGTTCTGACGTCACGACGAATATAAAAGGCGACCGTCTCACTACTCGGGAGCGGACTTGTGCCAGAGCGGCCTACCGACTCACAGCAAGTTAACTATTAAATTCACAAATTCACTCTTAACAGAGCTTAGCAAACCCAAAAGCGGGCATTAAAATCAATTAAACTTCAAATCATTGTCATAGCTAAAGCAGCATTTCAATTAAATCTCAAATCATTGTCATAGCTAAAGCAGCATTTCAATTAAATCTCAAATCATTGTCATAGCTAAAGCAGCATTTCAATTAAACTCAAATAAATTTATTCGTACAAGCTAAAGCAGTTTCACAAATAAAATCAAATCAAAACGATTTCTAGAAATCAACTCAACCAAGCAAAACAAACAAAGTCCGGCATTGATCCACCACACATTAGAAATTAAGTTAGGTTAAGAAAAAGGAAAAACAGATTCAAACAAATAGATTTTTCAATAAACACTTTTGTTTTATATTATTTTTGTAAATGGCTTTGAACCACAGATTCTCAATAACAAAATAAAATAGGAAATGATTGAATAATCATTAAATTATCAGAAAACTGAGCTTTATCTTCCTATTTTCTTATAACCTTTTCTTTTTAATAAACTTTATTTTTCAGCAACTTAAAATCATTCATAGCTAGATATCAGTATCGGTGAGTCTTACTGACACAGCACGGTAGCTCTATAGCATCTACCTTCGTCTGTGGAAGTTCGACATATCCCAGATCTGATTAAAGCGGTATTGGTGCGTCAAATTCAACAACAAGATAGCTCTATAGCATCTATCTCAGTTTGGGGAATTTGACATATCCCAGATCCGTAGGGTAATTAAGGGTTTTTTCAACTTTTCCCAGAGGAGCTCCAAATATCATAACCCGTGACAAAGAACTCACGCGAACTAGCATAATTTCACTAGCCTTCAGCTGGTGAAACATATGCAATAAGTTACAATATATATATATATATATATATATATATATATATAGGTATAGGTGCTGCATAGGTGCGGTAGTAGTACTACCTACCTACCCTAATTGGCTTTTTACACCACTTTTCGTTTTCCAATTTACGTCGCTAGTAAACTTTTAAATTTCGCGGCTATAAAATTTGCGGAAAAATGTTACTATACCGCGATTAAGAATTAACGATATTAATTATACAATATACCTACTATATTTGATATAAAAATCGCGATAATACATACAATAAAATATTATATACCATATTTGTATAGAGCGTATAATATTTAATATCAATGCGGTTTATATATTATTATATAATTGACAACATATGATATAATACATATATTACATGCGTGCGTATAATATATGTAGATTGCGGTCGATATGCAAACTGGTTTACATTCGTATAATTTTTTTTTTTTTTTTTCAATTTTTTTTTCAATTTTTTTTTTTTCCTTACTATTCAGTATTTAACCACGTGTCCGCATCTTACCGCAGCCGCATGTAGTATAGTCGCGAGCTAACTGCTTACAATGATTTTTCTTCTTTTCTTTATTAAAAAAAAAAAAACATATAATTCTAGACACACGAGTATAACGTATACAATATGCGACATGTGATTACCGCAACTATCGTAACATAGAATTATTAAGAATTAATTATGTTACACAACTTTCAAAGTTCCAATAGTTTAATCAAGTTAAAAAAAAAAAAAAAAATCCTTTCGCTCTTCGATTTTGTACAATATTTGTTACTTTTATTTGTTTTCTTCATCTTCTTTTCTTTTCTTTTCTATATATGTATTTTTTTTTTTTTTTTTTTTTTTTTTACACCGTATAAACCAACGACTGTTACACAAATAACATACTGTTACTTACTAAAATAAAGGTAATACTCTGACTTATACGGATTTTCTATGGCTATATATGTGTAGGTAAAAACTTTGAACAGTTTTCACGGTTTCTCTTCGGATAAAAAGTTCTCGGTCTTGATGCCCTTTGGTATATCAGTGGAAAATAAGAGAAAAGAAAGAAAGAAAGAAAAAAAAAAAACAAAAAAACAAAAAAAGAAAAAAAGAAAAAAACTTTTTACTTAGAAGCTACTGCTGCTTCTGCTAGTCGTGGTGGTAACCAATATCGAACTCGCAAGCTTTCGAATAAAAACAAAGTAAAAAGAAAGAGAAAATCGGGGGGAAAAAAAAAAAGAAAAAAGAAAACACAGAATCCTATATCAAAATATTTGTCCTATGTATCTTACATATACCGTATAGTATATATACATATACCTACTCGTCCGGCTTTCGACTAACAGAAACAAATGTTACGAACGAGAAACAACGAGAGAAAAGAAAAGAAAAGAAACGGAAAGTATAAAGTAAAAAAATATCACATTACTTGCGATATATCTTGTAATACCTTTCATCTGTCACTGGGCAGAGTTTTTTTTCTTTCTTCTCTTCTTGAACCTTGATGTAACGATCAACGATGGTTGAAAGATATACGTACCTACGTATTTATGGGTATAGAATAAAACCGAGGACTGACTAACCGTATAATTTTCAACTTTTTATTATTTCTGCTTGATTTTACAAACAAGAGAAAAAAGAAAAAAAAAAGAAAAAAGAAAAGAAATTTCTCCCTGCATGGCTGTCTCGCAATTCCTTCCGGCTATTCATGTATTTTTTTAATCCTAACGCAAACTATACATATCGCGTCCCTAATGCCATAAAGGCATACGCTGTATATAGATGCTACCTAAGAGCCATAAAGGCATATAAATTTTTTTATTCGCCCAATCGCTTCAGAATAACTTGAAATGAATTTTATAAAAAAAAATAAAAAAACTAATGCCAAAAAGGCATATCTTTTGGGACATAGGCCTTTTTGGCATTAGGAAAACTGATTTTTTTTTTTTTACTTTCTATGTGTTTTTCATGTTTTCAAAGCGATAGGCGAAGTTTGAAAAAACTATATGCCTTTTTAGCATTAGTATGCCATAAAGGCCTATAACGAAGATATGCCTTTATGGCATTAGGGACGCGATATACGTTACCATGTTTCGCCGTATATACATATATCGCGAAGTATTTCCTAAATTAAGGGGGTATATACACCTTTAAATGGGTTGAATTTCTGAAAAACAATTTTCCTTTTTTTTTCAACTTGAAGACTCTTATAAAATTAAAAAAAATCATCATGTTTGGGGAGGGTTTGACCTTCATTATCCATATCTTACATCGTGTATTACTTGCAGTCTAATAGTGGCTGCGCTGAAGACAGGAAAATACAAAATCACTCGGTTGCCGCAAAGAATCAGACCCAGCGTTGGACCGATCTTGGAATTTCTGGTTCTCAATTGTTCATAAGACATGCCTTTATCAGATGAACATAGAACTTTTTGATAAACCCATTTTTAGTTGAAATATTAGAAAAATAAGCAAAATTTTTTTTCAAATTCAGAAAAAAAATCGAAAAAATTCAATAACTCAAGTAATTCTTGCGATATCAAAAAGTTCTATGTTCATCTGATAGAGGCATGTCTTATGAACAATTGAGAACCAAAAATTCCAAGATCGGTCCAACGCTGGGTCTGATTCTTTGCGGCAACCGAGTGATTTTGTATTTTCCTGTCTTCAGCGCAGCCACTATTAGACTGCAAGTAATACACGATGTAAGATATGGATAATGAAGGTCAAACCCTCCCCAAACATGATGATTTTTTTTAATTTTATCAGAGTCTTCAAGTTGAAAAAAAAAGGAAAATTGTTTTTCAGAAATTCAACCCATTTAAAGGTGTATATACCCCCTTAATTTTATCCGAAATCTTACGCGGTTAGTATATATAATATAATAATATAAAAAGGTCAGATTTCTCGCTGCCCTCGGCTCACCTTTTATAAACCCTGCAATATATCCATATACTACTAACATATATATGTATTATCACGTATATAGTACATTGAGTTTAGATATCGAGTAAATACCGCAGTAGCAGCGTTGGGTTTGCAGTATATCGGTATTACATAGTACCTACCTAGTTATATACGTTGGTATATATCCAGTCGGTTTTAGAAACTGCGAAATGGGAACGAAGCCAAAATAAATGTAACTAGAGATATGCTATGCGCTACCGAGAAGAGAGAGGTCAGGGATGAATGAATGGGAAGCTGTATGGTCAGGGTTACGGATCGATGCTTTTATCACTCTAGATATATTCTATAGTTACGCGTCTTATAGCTAGTGCAGTAATACCTACCTACCTACCTACCTACCTACCTACCTACCTACCTACGTGCCTCAGCTACTCGACCACACCCAAATTTTAACCCCGGGAAATTTATTTCACCTGTATTTGTATTTTAGGTAAAACCGACAACTTTTTACCATCCAAACTTCCCTCACTGCAATGCCGATTTTCATCCGCATATATATATATATATATATATATATATATATATATATATATATATATATATATATATATATATATATATATTATATACCTGTGTATGTTTAGTATCTATATGTAACGTAACATACGTGTACAGATGTAGATATTTGCGAATTCCGTCTAAATAAAAGACCATCTCTCCCGTGTCCCTATACTCGGAGTTGTATATTGCTACAGTATCTATACGTACCGACGAAAGCTTATCGGGCTTTACTGGATAACTTTATTTCCCCTGATACGTTTTTTTTTTTTTTTTCTATATTTTATATTTCCACTGGCCCTGTTCTTGCCCAACGTTTTTAGCAGACGTTTAAAAAAAAAAAAAAAAGAAAATAAACTCGAATACAGAGATACTATACGCATATTTTAACACACGGTATCTTTATTTTTATTATATTTATTTTTTTTTCTCTTCTTTACTCCAAAGAACCAGCGTGTTGAACATATTATATATATATATTATATATACGTACAACTCATATTTTATTCATTACCAAATATATAGGTATAATCAGATTTTTTTTTAATATATATATTTTTTTTTTCTTTTAATGCTTACAGTATTTCCAAATGTTCCGGCCGCCCCTGGAATGCCTTGCCAAGGCGAAGACAGTGAGTATCTTTTTGTTTTTTTCTTTTCTTGTTGAAATTATTAATTGATGATTATTGATTATTAATTATTATAAACGTTTAATTCATTTATTAATTTTATTAAACTCGATTTTTCTAGGAAGTATCTACAGACGTGGGGCTAGAAGATGGAGGAAGCTTTATCGTGTCAATGGACATATTTTTCAAGCAAAACGCTTCAACCGAGTAAGAAACCTTTCTTCTCTCAATTACTTGACTATATAATAATAATATAGTCTAATTTAATGAAATTTCGAATCTCATCAATTTTTTTTTTTTTTTTTTTTTTTTTCGGACCACTTGAGAAATTATTTTTAATTTTCCCCGTTTTTATTTAATTAATTTTCTTCTCATAGATGTGACTTTCCACCCATTAGGTCTTTTTTCTTCTTTCTTTCTTTTTTTCTATTAGTGTCCAAAAAAATTTCACAACAAATGCTTCAAGTAAAATTTATACACAAATTTTTTTTTAATTTTTTTTGTCACCACCTCCTAGATTGATTTTAATGATAAATTTCGTTACTTTTCAGCGAGCATTTTGTGCGTTTTGTCAAGATCGGATCTGGGGATTGGGACGACAAGGTTTCAAATGCATTCAATGCAAGCTTCTTGTTCACAAGAAGTGTCACAAGGTAGTAGGCAAGCCATGCTTCAGTATGCAGTTATTGCAAATAGCAGAACCACCTACAACGGATAGAAACGGTGATCAACAACAGTCGGATTCTTTACATTGTCCTCCTACTGTTCCGCCTGATGACGATTCTGCAGAATTAGCATCGGAGGACCATGCGCGCAATCGTAAGCACTTTAGGTTCTCATTGAAAGAAAATTAGTCTAATCAGAGCGGAGTGAAGAATAAATAGTCAAAAATTGAGGCAAAACGTTTGAAAATCTGAAAATTTTTACAGGAGCGCCTGGAGATGAGAACGAAGAATTGCCATTGGAGGCAGGAACGGGTTCAGAGAACATGCATGAACTCCAGAGGCAATATTCATTGAGTGATTTTGAATTGATCAGAGTTATTGGTCGGGGTTCATACGCGAAGGTATTAATGGTTGAATTGAAACGTACGCGACGAATTTACGCAATGAAAGTGATAAAGAAAGCGCTGGTAACGGACGACGAAGATATCGACTGGGTACAGACGGAGAAACACGTTTTTGAGACAGCCTCCAATCATCCGTTCCTTGTCGGTCTTCATTCATGCTTTCAAACACCTTCCCGCCTGTTCTTTGTCATCGAATTCGTTCGCGGAGGTGACCTAATGTTCCATATGCAAAGGCAGCGGAGATTACCCGAAGAACATGCTAGATTTTATGCCGCTGAGATCAGTCTCGCCCTAAATTTTCTACACAAAAAGGGTGTGGGACTTTATATATTACTTCTATGAAATATTATAGAAGCAAGGGTTGAAGTCAATCGACTAACGTAATGAATTTTAAAAATTTTAGGAATCATCTACAGAGATCTGAAGCTTGACAATGTCTTGCTAGACCACGAGGGTCACGTGAAATTAACTGACTATGGAATGTGTAAAGAAGGTGTGAGGGAAGGTGACACTACGGCTACATTCTGCGGAACGCCTAATTACATAGCACCCGAAATTCTTAGAGGCGAAGATTATAGTTTTTCGGTAGATTGGTGGGCTCTTGGAGTATTACTGTACGAAATGTTGGCAGGACGTAGTCCGTTTGATATCGCAGGGGCTTCAGAAAATCCAGACCAAAATACGGAGGATTATCTCTTCCAAGTTATTCTTCAAAAAACTATACGCATTCCGAGGTCTCTTTCTGTAAAGGCAGCTTCTGTTCTCAAAGGATTTCTCAGTAAAGATCCTGCCGAACGACTCGGATGTGGATCTTCCGGGTTCTTCGATATCGCAGGACACTCGTTTTTCAAAGCAATCGATTGGGATGTGGTAAAAATATTTTCACAAATTTCTGAACAAGACTTTGAATTAGATTTTTAAATTTATTAATTGGTTTTTTCTAAAACTTTGAATATCTTAGCTCGCCAATTAAATAGTTTTATCAATTTTGGTTACAGTTGGAGCAAAAACAAGTTCCTCCGCCTTACAAACCGCGGCTAGACTCTGATAGGGATTTGGCTAATTTCCCACCAGAATTTACAGACGAACCTGTTCATCTTACACCCGACGATGCGTAAGTTTGCTTTTTAAATCTTTGTAAATTGAATTGTATGGTTTTATTCTGTTGAATTTTATTTGAAATAATTCAAATTTTTTACAGGCGAGTTATAGACAGGATTGATCAAAGCGAATTTGAAGGATTTGAGTATGTAAATCCTTTACTTATGTCTCTTGAAGACTGCGTGTGACAAGAGCCGCTCTTCTTCCTGCATCAAGAACCTGAGCAACGTCGGTATTTAAATGACCTGCAGGATAGATCAGCTACGCTTCAACTCCATACTACATTGCCTCAAGTAACAAACGACTGTCGTCATCGTTATCGTAATCATAATAATATGATGACGATGGAATATTATGGAGAAAATAGAAGAAACGACAATAACTTTTACGAGGATAAGGTCGAACCACCGTTTCAATTCAAATATGACGATCCTGTATTTACAAGACGTCGAAGTATCGCGGATATTACTTATAATAAAAATAGTAGCAATAACAATGCGGTCGACAATTATGATGAAAATGATTACGACGATGTGGAAGATGAGAGTCCGAGAAAAGGACTGTTGCAACAAATGTTTTGCCTTCCGTTAAACTAATTAACTAACTAACTAACTAACTAAATAACTAACTAACTAACTAACGCATATTCCTCTATAAATCTACCTATTATCGATAAACCTGTTATTCGTCGTTGATTAAACGAGTCGTTAGCTAGGTATCTTGTCTATTTTCAAATTGGAATTGATAGGATTCGTTTAGAGATTTATTATGCGGATCCTGTAGGGTGAGACTTAAAATAGTTCATTGATAAAGATATGAACGGACGTTAATCAAACATATATATATACATATATATACATACTTTATAGATAAAAGAAATAAAATGAAAGGAAATGAAAGGAAATGAAAACTAAAGAAGAAATCATAAAAAAAAAAAGAAAAAGAAAAAAAAAAAAAAAAAACAAAGGTCACTTTTTAACCAGTATAAATACACTATATGAATAAATAAATAAATAAATAAATAAATAAATAAATGAATAAATAGAAGTCACAAGAATATTCTCATAAATTGGAAGAGAGATCCATTAAGATTCAGGTTTTTGGATTTGAATAGAAAAAAAAATAAAATAAATAAATAAATAAAATAATCCAAAGCCTATTATCACTAGTTAATCAATATAAATATGTAGGCATTCACCGAATAATTATCGACAGTCTCGCGGGGGTAAGTTTTATTAAATTACGAAGAAGAAGAAGAAAAAAAAAAAAAAAAAATAAATAAATAAATAACAGAAAAAAACAAGACAAAAATAAATAATTAAATAAATAAATGAATACAAAAAAAAAAAAAAAAAATAAAGACGACGAATATTTCTGCCTCTACTCTGCTAAAGTATTAATAAACTATCTATTACGTAATTACATACTACTCTGCTGCTCTTGTGCGCCTCGGTGTTTGACATTCGAGAGCCTTGGAGAATCATTCCAAAATAACTTTAGTTCAATTTAATGAGAGATAAAGAAGAAAGAGATAAAGAGAGAGATAAAAAGAAAGAAAAAGTTGAAGGATTACTCTTAATATAATGTAAGAATATTAAAAAAAGACAACAGTTTATAGATAGCTTGTTAACTTGCATTGGAATATAAATAACTTTTCTTGATCGTACAAAATAAAAATAAAAATAAAAATAAATAATAATTATAAAAAGAGGAGAAAGAGAGAAAAAAAAAAAAAAAGGAATGCAGCTTTTCATCAATATTAAAGAGAATAAACATAATCGCAGCGTGGGAAAAAAAAAAAAAAAAAAAAAAATAATAATAATGCAGTCGGGGAATTTAATCGATTCTATTAATCGATATACATATTATATATGCGAAAGAAATTGTGGTAATAAAAAAAAAAAAAAAAAAAAAAAAAAAAAGAAAGAAAGAAAGAAAAAAGAAACGTCTAGAACTGAATAATAATTGCACTTTACTGTTATTGTATTTAAATGAGATAAAATATCAGAATATAAAGTAAACGCTTAAAATTGTAGGATTTGCCATTGCAATTCCAAAATATGATTATAGGATAATTAATATATGTACTACTAATGGCCTGATTATTATTATTATTATTATTATTATTATTATTATTATTATTATTATTATTATTATTACAATTATTATTATTAATAATATTTTTATTGATTAATGATTTGATGTATCCGGAATTGTGTATTGAAAATTTACGTGTACGGCCGTTGATAGTATTTTTATAAAGTCTAATTTATGTTTTAATCATTTTCTTATGATTATATAATAGAGATCTTATATTGATATAGGAATAATAATAATAATTATTAGTATATATATATATATATCTACATAAATAAAAATTCTGGAGTCTATACGCTAAAGTATTATATACCTAATATTACAATACAATACTAAATTGTGACACTGTAAAGTTGAGACGTGCGCATTTGTTCCTCAGAAGAAAAATGAAAGAAACAAAAAAAAAAAAAAAACAGAATAAACAGAAACATAGAAAAAAAGAATAAGAATAAACATAAGACAAAAAAAAAAAAAAAATAAAAAATAAAATAAAACAATGAAATAAAAAAATAAGCAAAAAGAACAGAAAAAAAAAAAAAAGAAAACAATATTAATAAAAAGAGAATAAAGATACAACACTGGTAACTGCGCAACAGAGAAAAACAAAAACCTATAGTTATGGACAAAATGTAAATACTTTTAAGAAATGATGATTAAAAAAAAAAAAAAAAAAAAAAAACTTTATTATGTAACAAATAACAATACTACTACCAATGTTCATTCGCTGAAAAATCGACGACGATATGTCGGAGAGGAAAGGAGAGGAATGATGTTAAATAATATTTGTCGTAGGATATATTTTAAAAGTAATAAATAAAAATTAATAAAAGAAAAAAGAAAAAGAAAAAAAATAAAAAAAAGTATTAAAAATACCAGAATATTATTATATTATATTATATTATATTATATTATATTATATATTATGCAATATGAAGAAGAAAAACAAAAAAGAAAAAAAAAAAAAGAAAAAAAAAAAAAAAAAAAAACTACGAAATGCATAGGCAGGCTCAAGCATTTATAAACACTTTACGAATCACCAACCCTTGTGTATATAATATAATTATGTATATGTGTGTGTGTCTATGTATATTTATGTAATTACATATCTATATTTATTATTATAATATATAGTATCAAGTACATATATATACATATAACCACATTATTATACTGAATAAATAAACTATTATACGATGCTAAAGATATTCTTACTCATTTGATTAATGATTACATAGTATAATACTACTACGTATATCGCATCGGTCTTTAAAAACGATTTAGATTAACGGATTTATATCGTGATTTAATTAATTAATCGATCATATCTTATCTCATTTTCGGTATTAACGATTTTAAACGATTTATCGGCGAATTCGTATCGTATAGAATGAGTCAGCCAAGATTAATTTAATACTCATTACTAAAAAATTAGACAAACGATGACAATAACTTACGCATAGATAATATGCAAACATTCGAATAGATAAATAAGTCCATTTCTCCCGCCGTTTTATATAGTTAGATTTTTACTATCGTATCGTCTCTCTGTGCGCATGGAAGGCTTTGACCAGATATGAGGAGGTAGGTAAACCACGAATCACGATAGGCGATTGCGTTTTTGTGCTGCCCTCGAAGCGAGCGCCTCTTGGAACTACATAGAAGGACACTTTCCTGTTTATCATGTCTTACCGCCGATATAAACACCAGTAGGTAATAAGGTAGTCCCTAATTCGATTATTATCGAATTTCAGTACTCCCATGGTTTAGGACGTCTCCAAATAGGGGAAAGTGGGGCAGAATGGCCGGATGGGGCTAAATGGCCGCCAAAAAAAAAATTGACTTACTAGCATTTTCGCATCAAGGAGGATCATATGAGACGCCATACAACGGGATTCCGCTGAAAGTACTCAAAAATTTTCAGGGTGGGGCTAAACGGCCACCCTAATAAAAGTAGCGAAATTGCATTTTCACGTCGAAGTGAGTGAAAATCGGTTAATTTCATATGATATTTAATCATACCAATTGAAATTTATTTGTTCCGAATAAATATTTAATTGCGACTATTGAAAAAAATATTTCGTTAATTCAATTATATTTTTTTCTCAGTGTAGGGTGAGCGACTTTGCCCCACCCTTTCAGTTTTGCATCGTTTTCAGTGGAACCACGCTGCATATAGTTTTATCTCACTCAGTTCGACGTGAAAATGCAATTTCGCTACTTTTATTAGGGTGGCCGTTTAGCCCCATCCTAAAATTTTTTGAGCACTTTCAGCGGAATCGCGTTGCAAGGCGTCTCATACGATCCCCCTTGGTGCGAAAATGCGAGTAAGTCAATTTTTTTTTCAGCGGCCATTTAGCCCCATCTGGCCATTCTGCCCCACTTTCCCCTATATAAAAAAATTAAATTTGAGTGTTTAAGGATGTTCTGGAGGTACAATCGGCATCAAAACAATAAGACAGACAAAAACCGAATTTGCTAATTTTGGATGATATTAATGCGAAAAATGATTGAATAATATCGAGGAGCGGATATTCCCACAACCTTAGAAAATGAAAAAACTCTCAATTTAGTGACAGAATTTCGAAAATACCAACAATCATGAAAAGTTGTAAAAACATTTTACAAGTATGTGATGAAAATGGTTAAAATTGTTCATTTTTGATCCGATTTCAAAATTTCAGGGTTTGTTAAACTCAGTGATAAAATCTCTACGAACTCACTGAAAAAAGTTGTGCATAAAACACTAATATTCAAGTAAAAAATGTAACAGTATATGCATCATATGAATCTCAGAATGTATCGGATTGTGAACAACTGAATTCTTACTCAAATATGAGTGTTTTATGCAAAACTTTTTTTCAGTGAGTTCGTAGAGCTTTTATCACTGAGTTTAACAAACCCTGAAATTTTGAAATCGGATCAAAAATGAACAATTTTCACCATTTTCAGCACATACGCGTAAAATGTTTTTACAACTTTTTATGATTGTTGGTATTTTCGAAATTCTGTCACTAAATTGAGAGTTTTTTCATTTCCTGAGGTTATGGGAATATCCGCTCCACGATATTATTCAATCATTTTTCGCATCAATATCATCCAAAATTAGCAAATTCGGTTTTTGTCTGTCTTATTGTTTTGATGCCGATTGTACCTCCAGAACATCCTTAAGGATGGTCAAATTAATCGTCTTGAGATTTACATTTTGGAATAATAAAAAAAAAAAAAAAAGGTTTCAAAATCCTATCAACTAGGTTTATGAAGTCGAAATCATCGATTGAAGTAAATAAAATGAGTTTCCGTAATAAGATTCATTCTTATTTTTTGTCATCACATCCTGAGAACGAGACACAAATTTTTGGATTTCTGGGCCTCCGGGAAGGCTGGACTTTTCAAGTTTTGACCCGTCTGCATTCCGACCTTTCAAAATTCTATAATGTTCTAAACTTCAACGTTTCTGAATAATTATAAATCGCCTTAAACTAATTCGGAATTTTTACCGTTCGAAACTTATATAAAAATTCGGAGCTTCGATATCCGATCCTCTCTTGCAAGTGGGCACAGAGGTGTAGAGAAGCGCTTGCTTCCCAAGCGATTGAATATTCGGCACCGCGGAGTACGTAATTATTTATATACGTAATAACGTTGATCATTTATTATTATACAAAGAGATCATTTATTATTGTGTAAAATAATACGAAACGGCCTTAAAATAAATTTAATACATATCACATGCGAAACTTACCTTGAATTTTGGGGTACTACGTGGGAATGATGAATATGTTACGCATCCATAATATAATATTCCTTTCGATCCTGCAATTAAAGCTAGAAAAATTTCACTGCACTGTGAATATATTATATACAATAATGTATACATGGATTCGATAATTACTATAAATAGAATTAAAAAAAAAAAACACTATATATTTTCATCACGAATTTTGTATGTATATAAAACTTGAGGAATTACACTGCATATTTGTGGATTCCATACAATGGGTGCAGTATTTAGCATCACTGTAATTTTGCTACATATTCTGTTGATTTATCATCACGTATTTCACATGCGGTTTGCATTTGGAGAAATAACTTTACCATCACTATGCTATACAATATATCATTTGATTTATATTCCAATATAAGGCAATCTTCTGCACTGTCACTATATACTACAGTAGGATAAGAAAAATGTTTACCGCTCATAGTCATCTTCTATTCATGCGATTCGTAGATAAAACACGAAGATTTCATCCGATAATTCATGGCACTATGTTACATTCACGAAACGATGTATAAGTACCTGTACATTAGTAAGCTCGACTAAAAGTCCGAGAATTGGAATAGAATAGAACTTTCTTACGATATTGTCATTAGGGATAAACAATATTTGTGAAGAATTGAGAAAAAAAATCGTATATTCACTTACTTGACCGGTTCGGAATCGAAGTACTATATACATGCGATCGTGGTTAACCGAAAGATAATTTACAATACGTTTGCATATTATATCGTATAGTGCTGACTTGTATATAATACACTCTCTTATACTATAGTCAAAAAATTATACATTGCTATAATACATTTGTGAGTTGAGAAAGAAACTAGTAAAATCATTCCGCGTATACTAGTTCAAGTTGCGACAAGATACCGAGGGATGGCGACAGCCAGTGGGGCGATCGCCAAATCGCTTATGTGTGCATTAATGAACAAATTAAGGCCCATCCCTAGTCGCCCACCTCCTTTTAGTCGAAATGTGTCACATTTCGATTATTATCAGAGTCCAAGCGTCAAAAACGTAAAAAAGGCCAACTTAGCGCAAATTCTATTTCAATTCCGAACACATACGTCCAAAAAAATGTTCGTTTCTAGGTTTAACACCCGATTTAACTGTCTTTGATCAAGACTCGAATCAGCTTTTAATCAGTTTTTATAAAAAGCGATTCGCGCGAACTTGTTGCATCCCTTACTGAAAGATGAATGATAGTTTACTAGTGCGCCGCGGGGGATCATGGGATGTATTATACGAACTATATCGCACAGTTATTCATTAGGCGCCATAATCAAATGATGCGCATTAATTAAATTGCATCAATAAATTTATACAGATTGTCGATTGATTAGTACGAACCATGAAACGATCGACGAGAAAAATATTTATTCACGGCCTTTCGGGCCCGGAACGTTGAATGATTTTCATTTTACAGCGAATATGGTTTTGTATAGTTATAGCTATCCTACGTAATTAAAAATTATTGTTATCTATCACAGCTTCATAGAGTGTTATCTATTCCAATCTGTACTTTGAAAAATTTTATAATTTTTCCACACTTATTATACTGTGAACTGAATAAAGACCCCTATTTGATTACACATTACATTACAAAATATATTCTCGCCTTCGTCTTGCACTACAACCTCATACTCATGAAAAAAGGTTTTTTTTTACGAACGGTTTTACCGATCACGAATTTGTTTTTATCATGATAAGGCAGAATTTGAGAAAAAATGAAACAGTGCTGCCTTATCACTGTTACCTCTTCGATATTGTGTTCCTAGTTTCCGCAGACACCCGCATTGGTGGCAGCATAGTACGGTATCGCCTGAAACGACCCTATGCCATCTTTCATAATCCTGCTAATGTGTGATTCTATAACTAAAAAAATGCTATGTTATTACATTTATAAATCTAAAAATAAAACCTCTTCCTGCTGATTTTCAAGGTCTATTTATTTGCAGAATTCTCCGCTACCGCTTTTATTAAATTGCCATATTATCATTATAATATTCATTTACGGTTATCACGAAGATAACAAATATACGATAATTAACGAAAATATTTAACATTGTTGTATCGTAGAATATGAGTTTTTTGTTTAACTTATTGAGAAGTGCGATATTGAGAATGTTGCAGTTAATTTGGTTTGGTAAAAGAAAAATTTCAAATTCATTGAGTATTTACGTTAAAACAAATACTGGTAATACATTATCGGTAGATTTGGATCCGAAATGGGATATCAGAAATGTAAAAGAAATTGTAGGTCCTCAACTAGGCATTTCTCCAGAAGATATCAAGATCATATTTGCTGGAAAAGAGTTACACAACTCAACGATAATAGAAGTACGTCTTTTATCAATAATAAACAATAAACTAAACCAAAAATTGTCCATTTACAAACGTAAACATAACCTAACATAACATAACCTAACCTAACCTCGAAATATTACGATTTAGGAATGCGATCTCGGTCAACAAAGCATATTACACGCCATTCGGCTACCTCCGGGTAAAAACCGCCTAAACAAAAGCCACGAGGCTGATAATATGATAGAAGAATCAATCGCCGAAGGTTCGGAGGCAAATGAAAGCGGAAGCAAGCCTATGAACGAAACTTTGGTAGATTTATCTCTAGACGATTCAAATGGTCAGAATATTCACAGCGACGAAGGTCTCTTTAATTTTTACAGCCTTTTAACTTTTATCATCAAAATTTTTATCCCCCTCAAAGTTTTTCCTTCATTTCATTTATATTCTGCTCATTTTCTACAGCGCAGAAAAGAGATCGTGCTCATTTTTACGTCTATTGTTCGTCGCCCTGTAAGTCAGTCGAAGCTGGTAAACTTAGAGTAAGATGCGCGACTTGTGGTAGCGGGGCTGTTACAGTCGATCGAGATCCACAATGTTGGCCCGACGTACAACAGCCTAGTAGAATAACTGTGCATTGCGAAAATGACGACTGTCAGTCTTCCTCAGCGCAGGAAGACCAAGGTTATCAAGTACGATATGCACAGTTTTATTTTAAATGTGCTAGCCACGCTAGTCTTGGTGAAAAAGACGAAGCTGTTCCGCTTTGTTTGATTAAACCAAACCTGAGGAACGTTCCCTGTCTTGCTTGTACAGATACGAGGTGAGGTTTCATCGTTTGGTCAGAATGTTCAAAGCTTTTAATTATTCTACACATTTTCGGTATTTGTATAAATCGATGTTTTTCAGGGATACTGTTCTGGTATTTCCATGCGAAGCTGGACATGTTACTTGCCTAGATTGTTTTAAAGATTATTGTGTGGCTCGTCTAGGGGATAGGCAGTTCGAGTTTGATAATAATCAGGGATATTATACTCTGCCTTGTCCTGCTGGATGCCAAAATTCACATATCACCGAAGTTCATCACTTCAGACTTCTCTCTGCTCAACAAGTACGGATGTATTGAATATATCCCATAATTGTTATTGCTAGATTCATGTATCGCCTTTCTCATACTTTGAATTATGTATTTTATCACTAGCTTCCATATTATATAAAAGAACTCTCATAATATTCCAATCTTTTCTATGGTAACATGAATTTCAGTCATTCTTGTGAACGAATTAAGTTCCCTCTCATCTAAAGTCTGCATATGCGACAAAAACGCTAATTTATGATCCCATAGCGGGGATTATACCATTCGCCAACATCTGACTGTATAGAACTAATAAATATACTTCAAAATTCAGTACGAGCAATACCAGCGTTTTGGAACTGAGGAATACGTGCTTAGAGCCGGAGGTCTTCTTTGTCCGAGACCAGATTGTGGTATGGGAATCATTCCGCCAGCTCAAAGTGACGAGGACAGAAGTCAGTCACCGGACGATGATGATTGTCGCAGAATTCAATGTATCGGTGGTTGCGGAGTGCGTTATTCACTCATATCATCTATTCCTGAATATATCTTGAGAATTTAGAATCCCTTTACTCTAAAACACGCTTTCTTTCCACAGTATGTTTTCTGCAGAAGATGTCTACAAGGTTTTCATGTTGGTGAATGCGATTCGCAGCAGCCAACATCATTTTCTTCATCTTCTGGTACCTCTTGTCCTTCGGGGTATGCGATTGATCCTCTTCGAGCTAGTGAGGTACGCTATATCGCGTCTGTGCAGTGTTTAGTCTAGAGTTGATCAGGCAATAAAAATTTTTGCACAAATTTCAGGCCAAGTGGGACGAAGCGAGTAAAAAAACTATTCAAATATCAACAAAACCGTGTCCAAAGTGCAGGACGCCGACTGAAAGAGACGGTAATATTGTTTATGAAGCATAATTAGTTTGAATTTTGAAAACTCTGTTAAACGAAGTAATGAAATACATCTTGAATCAAGAGTTGTACACAATAAGTTTGGAAATAATTATCTAAATTACAGGTGGCTGTATGCACATGGTTTGTACAAGAGCTGGTTGTGGTTTCCAATGGTGTTGGGTTTGCCAGACTCAATGGACGAGGGATTGCATGGGAAGTCATTGGTTTGGATGATATAGAAGATTGGAATTTATTTATAGCATAATACTTTGTCTCAAACCAATGAAGAAAATAATTGTGATATGTAGTAGTAGGTGTTTAAGCTGAATAATTAATCGTTGAATTATTTCTTTATTTTAATCATTAGATATACCCCTTCTTTATCCATTTCTTCCTATATACCCGGAACCTCTCGATTGCCCACGGGCTGTACAGTATTTACATGTTAATAAAAAATACCAACAACGAACACTCACGGTTTTATTTTTATTTTTATTCATAGCAAATTCAGTATGAGTAAATAAAAAATTGTCTAATTTAGAACGCGATAAGTGGCAAATTCAATCTAATACATATATAAGTATTCAAATTAGGGTGGGTGAAAAAAAAAAAACTTTTTTTTTGGCAACCACCGTAATACATATTAATCGTATCTATTGATCAGATTATAACTTTTTACCGCCACTATGAAAATTTGGCAAAAGCAATCTGTAAGTAAATATTTAGATAATTCAGTAAGATTTTTGTGTAAGGAAATTGAGGCGATAGCAACTGTGATAATGTACTATAAAATGATTATTTCTGAGGGTATTAGATCCCAACACACGAAGAGATGAGATTTGAATAAAATCGAAAGCCAGGAAACTGCAGGGGATGTTCAAGAATCGTAAATATACACGTTTTTCAACTCTCTGGGTACCAGAAATGTACTAAAAGTCGAATTTCACTAGTTCAAATTGGTATTTTGAAGAAAAAAAAAAAAAAAAATTGAATTTCATGTCTATCCTAGCGTTGGAATCGATTCGCTAACATTGTTAGAATAATTATCCTAATTACTTGTATAAACTATATTATTTACAAGCGATGAGAATATACTTTCATCACAAAAATGGACGGATTTTTTTCAGGATTCATATATAAGGTATTATAAAGCTAAACAGATCGAACAATCTAATGGTACTATACCATGTAATAGAAGTGAAATTTAATCGTCATACTATCATGGTCAGTTTAAGGGGATATGAAAGGTGAATTATACACCTCGAATATTTGGCAGCCCGTTTCCCAGCTAAAACACATCCGATCGATGTGAAATTGATATCAGTGACGCAGAAAAAGTGCACGGAGGGCATGATGCTTTTGGATTTCCAAAAAGCGAAAATGTTTCGGGTGTTTTCATATTTATTAAGTACAATGTCAGCAACAACGATTATTCGTTACAGAGCACTCTTGATATAAAATTGTACATTTTATTTTTGCTTTTTGGAAATCCAAGAGCATCATGCCCTCCGTGCACTTTTTCTGCGTCACTGATATCAATTTCACATCGATCGGATGTGTTTTAGCTGGAAAACTGACTGCCAAAAATTCGAGGTGTATAATTCACCTTTCATATCTCTTCAACGAAAACCGACTACAATAGATCATAACAATCCTACAAACTTATTTTCACAGTGCATGAACGATTTCTATAAGTTTTCTATCAGACAATCTAAAAACAAACGTTTCTCTTATCGAAAATTAAAGTACGGTGTCCCAATATTCTAAAAGTGTTTAAAATTGATCATAATTCGAAAATAATAAATCGTTCTAAGTTACCGCGGGTCCCGTCAGATGGCGGTGGTCTGTGAGGCTGGCGGCGGGGTAAGTGGCGACCAATTTGATTGATGTTCCGAACCCGACACATCTTGTCGTTGCTGTTGTTGCTGTTGTTGTTGTTGTTGTTGTTGTTGTTGTTGTTGTTGTTGTTGATGATGATGTTGACGATGATGAATGTCAACAACAGTGTTAAACCTGCGTCCGGTATCACTCGCTGAATCATCCTCAGGGTTATTTTGCTCCGCGTAACCAACACTGTTATGAATATCCTTAGGAGGTTCGTATTCAGCGACTGAATTCGGAGACGGGGTTCCTTGCGGGTGTTGTAAATGTAATTGAGAATGATGGTGTTGATGTTGATGAATCGATTGACCAGGATGATGATATTCAGGGTGATATTCATGCGGTGATGTGTCTGGTTCCGTTCCTTGTTCATTCGATGAATGAAGTGGTTGATGAAGGTTTGGAGTTGCCGGAGGGTAAGGAGAGATTTGATGATGTAGATGAAGGTTCAGGTTCAGATATGGCTGCTGCATTTGATCGCTTGGAGAAGGTGAGGGATGAAGCCATCCCGTTGGTTCACCGCAATGCGTGTGCCCGTGGGTTGGGGTGCTGCATGGTGCGGAAGGAACGTACAGCGTGCATGATGTCGTGGTGGTTGTTGTTGCAGATGCGGCATGTCCGTAAGGCGAAGAAGCCGATGATGACGGTGAGGGGGAGGCTGGGGGCCAGTCCTGAAGAGGACCTGCGGGAAGGGCTTCAGGACTTCGGGGTGCCCAGCCCACGTAGGTTGTTGAATGAAGTAGAGCGGGTCCGTATGGATCAACGTGTTGATCTGCGAACGAAATTAGATGAAGATTACACGAATGCAAAATTCAATTGAATGTTATCTTAGCGCCTTGATTTGATACATGAAGTAGATGAGCGACTGTATATTGTATAGAATGTTGTAACTGAGCTTACGATATAGAACGAACGTAATTACGATCCCATAGATCCAGATGGAATTTAAAACAAAGGAAAATAAAACGTCGAACGAGTGTTTTGAAAATGTCTCAATCTCGACCTTATTAGACATTTTTTTTCTTTATCGAAAGAAAGATGATTCTGTTTCACCAAGGATCGCCTTCTTCTGTCATGAAGCATATTACCAGTTAGTTCAACTGTGACGACTCTTGTGGCATTTATTTTACAACTTTGAACCTGTTTTGACGATACTAATGTCCATGTGGTACAAAATCTGTGGCGATATTGAAGAGGAGGAAAGACTAAGATGACTTTATTAACTTACCGTCCTGAATGTACTTGGTCCTGAGTGTGTAAGGGCCAGGTCTGCAGGCGTTTTTATGACTTACTGAGAGAGAACTTGGTAGACTGGTCGAACCACCCTGCGGTTGACTTTGAGCCACAGCAAGGGCTGATGCAGGGTTATAGTCATAACCCATAGTTGACTGCGGTAGGAACCAAGGACCAGTGTCTATAATATCGAGTTAGCCGTTCAAGAGAGTTGATTATGCAATCATTCGGATAAACGAAATTAGCGAATGAACGGAAGCTGCACATCATATTTTGATCAAGCGTTGTTGCAAATCGCAAAAGACATGCATATCAGATTATTTCACAGTATAAGGAACCGCGATGTGTGCATATTTTAAACGTAGATATAGTTGCTAGATGTATCGTAGAGAGTTGTGAATAAGAAACGAGGCCAATTAGATCGACAGTAAACAATTATTTCTATACATAGATGTAATTAGTACACTTACATTGGGGATAAGATTGAGTATCGCTCGGTCTTTCTTTCGCGTCGAGAAACGCCTTGGCGAATGGATTATACTTGATCTTAAGACTAGTTACTTCCTCGTTTTGGTAAGCCGTAACCGCGATGAATTGGGTCTCAGGAAATCTGTAGGTCAGTACCTGCGACGAGTAACCGAATAATTTTTTATTCCGTTTCTCAAGTGTCAAGACTGTCGTAATTAACATTCACTTGCATGTATATCTTCTGAATAGCTTCTTAACTCACCGTTCTCTGCTCCTCTGCACCAACCCTTACCAGGTGTACTCGTGGCTCGTATTTGTGCAACGAGTTAAGCATTATCTGTCCATTTCCATTTGATTTGTTAGTTAGCTTGACCTTTGCGAAAGATACGGCCTCTTTCATCCAGTGAGCACCAAAGTTTGGACTCTCGGGGTGAATGTAGATCGGGTTCGGTGGAGCCACTTCCGCTTTCCCACCAGGTACCCATTCCCCGTTTACATATTTCCACCTGCGTTCGAGTGGTCGTTAATTATTTCGGGAATTCAAATTCTACAGTATATTAACAATTCTCGAATAATTTATAAGTGTCTACTATTCTTGTGCGATTTTGTCTACAGATCTAGTCTTAATTTCCTGTCATTTTCAGTTTCGGAATTACACGGATCACGATAACATTCCATTTCAAAAAGGGATAATATACGATGTTTGAAAAACATCAAGAAATGAAAGAAGAATGTTTTCGTATAGTTGATGTTTTGTCATTCTATTATTGACAAGACAGAAGTGCTTTGGGAGACGAATTCCGGCGAAACGTAGATTGCAATAAATAATTGAATGTACAAATTTTGAAAAAATGTTAAGGAATGGCCGTGACCATTTCAGCGACTAAATTGCATATATGATATGGAACCTCATTATAATGATCAAACATTGCTAGATTCATGAGCACATGACGGTTCTCACATTTTTATTTTTTATTTATTTTTTTTCTCATTCTACATTGCGAAGCTGACATCATGCTGTAAGATCTAAAAATATTAGCTACCGTTTCAGACATTTAGAAATTGCGTTAGTGCTTCTAAATTATTTCTATATACATACATTTGACCAGACTGACACTTTGATACAATATTTGAAAATACTAGAGACTTTCTCCGTTGCTTTCTATTCGTTCGATAGATAAGATAAACCGTGATATTACGTAGTAGTTTTTTTCTAACTGTTATTAAAAATACAGAAGCTAATTATAAATGTCAATAGAAATAACGTCCTCACACGTGAATTCTTCTTCGCCTATATCTATCCGCTGAAACTATACGTCATTCAAGTCAGAGTACTTTACTAATCGAGAAACATTTTCCTGCCAATAACTTCATTCAAATATAATTTTTCACCTGCACTACTCAATCACCGAACGGTTTTCAAAAAAATTAAAATCATTGGTTTTCATTTCGTGACAAATTTGAACCATCAATCAGAGTATTTCTTATAACGGGAATAATATTTCCATATACATGTAGATAGTTCCTAGAAATAGACTTTTATATTTATTGCGCCATACTTTATGGCCCTAAATCGTGATGTACAATTTAACCAGTTCGGATATCGTAATTCTATACCTATACAAAGTCATTCGCTAATAAACAAAAATTTGCATTAAAAAAAACTTGATTTTTATAGCGAACTGTTCTCCGTAACATTGAATTAATTTCACAAACGACATACTATAAAACACATCGTGGTGACGAAGTAAAATATTACTACGGTAGAAATAATTTCTCACTGCAGTCTATATAGAGGATATAGATGATCTGAAAGATATTCAACACTGTAGCAGCATTCGATTTTTGAAAGGATCTTTTTGTGCACTTTTATTGCATTCGAAAAGAAGCTCTGCATATGATATTTCATGTAACACCAGTGAACTGCAATGTACTTTTGATTTTTTTTCTACACAGGTGGTAAACGAACTCAAATTCTTTTGCCGATGTAAGACAAAATCGACTTTTACCCGACGGTTACTATTCTACAACAGAAACACTTCTTTTCGAATAGATGAAAAACCTTTTCAGGATGACTTTGTGCTCCATATATCTTATCACGATGGTGAAAACTGGACATATCAATGTGTCCGACCCATCGGGAGTCCTCCACTTCCGATTAAATCGAGATCTTATATGTGAATAAACTCAAGCGAAGATGTAAGCTATAGATGTGAAAATTTTAATCACCTGTGAGGATCAACCTGAACGAATTCCAGAAGCAAAGTATACATGGCCGCCGGCTCTAGTCCTCTAGCAACGACTTTGACGACAGGAAACATTCGCCTGTAATAGTTAATAGACGATAATAAAATTGCTGATAATCCTTACGCAGATCTTCTTCATTTTTTTTTTTTTTTTTTTTTTCCTGGAGACTAGATAGGCGCAACTTTTACACACTCTAATGCACATGCACACACATACGATGTGTAACAATCACAACCACTAATAATTCCAGGGATGCGACGATCAGCAATGAAAGAGAAAAAAAATCTTGAATTATATATTGAAAATGGAAAGTGAATAATAATGCGAAAACGTTATAAATATGATAAATGATGAATAAAAATAACACTTTAACGATAAGTAACGCGTAATCCTTTCGCACCTTCCGTTTTTAGTAACAATCATCTCGTTGGTGATGCACTGAAATCTTGTCCATAGTTCTCTGTCCTCAAGAGCCAATGATAAATTTTGTCCGGCGGCACATTGTGCCCCAGCGTTGTTCCCGTTTGGGTCATTTCTGTTGTTGACCTCATCAACGAGTTCGCGGTCTCTTTCGCAGCAGGAGGACCTAGGCGGACTGTCGTCCGATGGTGCAGCAGCAGCAGCAGCGGCGTTTGCTCGCTGTTCCTGCAGGCTGCTCGAATGCATCATTGACATTAATTTATCTATATATACACCCGGTTCTTACTTAGTTCCCGGGTTTTCTGATGAATTTATCAATTAGAGACGATTTAATCACCGACGCCACCTCACTAACACTTGACTAAACAAAGTAATTATTACGCCCGTCCTAGGCCTCGCGCGGGGACGGATGCAGGGACGTCGTTACTCTCCGACTCGTGGGTGAACCTGGTTGTCACACTTGACTGCGATATTTCACACTACTCGGCGAACCTGGCTGCCGCAGGACTCGGTTATGTGTCTTACTCTTGCGGAGGTTTGCCTCCGGCCTACGGCCTACGGGACCGCGTTTAGTTCGCGCCGTTTTACCCCCACCCCTATTCGCCATAAGCTTCACGTAATAATTAGAGTTAATTAGAATTATTCGAGGGTACCTGCACCGCCATGGATGGACGGCTACCTCTCTCTACCTCTTCTCTACGAATTTCCTCTCTCCTCTCTATTCCCTGCGGCCTCTCTGCAGGCATTCCCTCTCCTTTCCAGGGGGCCCCTTCTCGGAGTACATTTTTTTCATCTTTTATTTTTCCCCTCTATGAGGTCCGCCATTGGTCAGATGAATCGTTTAGCATGTCCTGGTCACACCTTCGTCAATGTTGTATCACCAGCCCTTCGTCAGGTCGTGGTGTTCGGTCATTGGTCAATTTGAGGTCAATTTTTTTCTCTGTTAAACCTCTAGACCGGCTTCTTCAGTCCTCGGAGCTGCGGTAGTATACGCCTTCGTAAAGCCTGCTACCTGTTACCTGGTTTTACTGCTAAAGTTTACGCCTTATTCTCTTATACATATATGAGTGTTGGTTTAACTTTAACGCTGCTTCATATGGAGGCCTTTTTTAACTGACATATACGTTTTCTGCTTTATTTCGTTCAGGATTAAACCAGCTGGTATACGTTCAGATCTAGGCAACTGACTAAAATATCGCGATATTTTCATAACTCAAGAATAATTTAATAAAAAAATTAAAAAAAATTAAAAAAAAAAAAAAATATGTACAGTGATTTATTTCTTACTTAATCATCGGTGATCGTATACATCGTGCAAAATTTATAATTATATGAAGGCGGAGCTTGTAAGCGTTATATTGCGTGGTGGTATTATACGTATATATATCATAGACTCGAAGATCGTATATAGTAGACCATCGGGTGTATGATAACGGTGGGAAATTTAAGACGATGGCGAAATTTAACAAGAAATTGTAACAACCTTTTTCGCTACGTCCACTTACAACCGCGCGAACGTTTCTTCGGGGAGTTTTTTCAGCTTCCTTTCACGAAGATACTGAGGAGATATACGAAACTCCCGGGGATTAATGGTAACGGAATATTCAATTAATTATTATTACTTCTTATATTGCGAGTTGTATCTAGACAATTAAAAACACAAGAATAATCATCTATCTAATACATTCGTTACTATAAATTAGAATGTGAATTTTAAGTGCTGAAAATTTCTCAATTTGAAATTGAGTTCAAACTCCAGTTAACAATTGTTACACTCCTTTTTTTTTCTTTAGTTTTTCTATTCACTATTCTATTCTTTCTATTTTCTATTTTGTTTTGCGGAAACCAAGCAATTTTTTTTTTTTTTTTTTGATGTACAAAATTATCATCGATGTATAAAAAGAACCAATTTTCATCGAGTGAAGACAGAGTCTAGATAGTTTTAGCGATCGAAGCATTTTTAGAGTATACCTTTATTTGTAGAGAAGTTTTTTTTTTTTTTTTTTTTTCAAATTGATTTGTCCCTATAAAAATTTGATTGAAAACTATAAATAATAATCCTTATCTAATAGTACATCGGTTTATTTATATTTACAATTTATGTGTCGAGCTTACCTTAGAATAATTTCTTAGAGTGTCAGATACCGCGCACGGGTTTATAAGCGAGGTCGAATTAGGCAGCTAATACCAAAGGAAAAGGATCGGCGATGTTCTCCGACAAATTACAAAAATCAACAAAGTGCATGGCACATAGTTTGTTTGTGCTAGTGCACAGTTGATGAGTTAATATATAGATGTATATGTGAATGGGTATAATACCTATACTTATACCTATACCTACCTACCTACCTACCTACCTGCCTTAGCGCATAAGTCGCAGGTATAATATAGACAGACGCGCAGACTCTGATATTTGAGGAGTTCGTTTGATCGGTTGTTTGCGATCGGCCTTAAGTTCGGTTCTTGTTTGCTTCTTAGTTTACTCAAGTTATTCACAAGAATTTCCAAACTGTATAAAAACTTGATACTAGCCTAGTGCTTCGCTTCTTCAACAATTTATTCAAAATTTATACTACCACACATTTAAAATCGGACAATTCACCTTACTTCATTCTATTTAAATACACTTTCAGTATTATTATAGAATTATTCCCATCTTCTGATTTTTAATTTCCAACAGTTTTCATATCAGCATCATCTTAACTTTCTTAAAAACGACGTGTCTCAGTTTATTTTCTGACGCTATACTTACGCAAAGAAAGTGCGAAAAACAGGTCAAATTCTTCATCTCCTGGAGCTGATGAGGAGACATACACTGTTAAAAATAATTGTGAATTTACAACACATTTACTCGAGCATTTACTACGCAAAAGTTTTGCAAAATTACAAATTCGGTGTAGCAAAGTAAACTGCTAAGCTTGTTTTATAAATTTACAAATAAATTCTTGATTTTACTGAACTTTCATAGGAAAAACACTAAATTGTATGTGAATTCGCTAAAATGTTTAGTAAATCGTGCATTGTATTGGAAGTTTCATACAGAAATTTTTAACAGTGATATCCTTGAATTATAGAATTGCATGATTATATAAACCAATTTTTCATTGCGTTTCATTCATCTTTTTGCTTTCCTGTGTTATTGTTGATCCAAAATATACGTCGGAACATCATCAAAAATCAATTTAGACGAAATTATTATTTTTAGGCTTGGTGCTCCCCTCGCCCCTATATAGCAATGATCGAATCCTCAAGCTATCAAATGCAACCTGAATATGTAGAAGAAGAATATACGAAGTAAAAAACTTTCGTTTTTATATAAGATTTTTTGTTTTTATATGATGAACTACAGAAGTCTAAAATTTCTTATGAAAAACAGAATCCGAATTGATCTTAGAAATTCTACTAAGAAAGTAAATCAACCCCAAATCGTTATCCGATTGAAAATTTCGACTGATTTTAAATAAAGTTTTGTGGGTATGAAATAGCAGTAAATTTGGGTGAATTTTATCCGAGACCGAATCTCCATTATCCGCGACACCCTGCGTATATAGCTATAAGGTAGGTATATTAAAATTTAAAAGCATAAGTAAGACGAATCCATGGTAGCCAACCACGAAGTGGCAGTAAGTGTTATAAAAATTCTTGGGTTAATCAATCTTTATTGTTTAGTGGTGCTTTAACATTTTACAACACCTGAGCTAAGCTAGATGTAGCTATAAGCTATAGCACCTATATTACTCGCACCGGCAACCCTTATGCGGATAACGCGTGGGCGGTGCGGTGCAGGCGACGGCGACGGCAACGGTGGCTGCATTTAGGCAATTACGTAAGGTTTTACCCCGGGGCCTTTTTTTTTTCTTCCCTTTTTTTTTTCCTTCCTTCTTTCCATCTTTCATTCATTTCTTTCTTTAGTTTATTTATTTATTCCATTTTATTTCATTTTATTATATTTGAGGGGATACCGCCTCCTGCACTTGTTTGCCGTCAAAGTAAACGCTATACACGGGCATAACATAGAATACACCTAATAATCATAATAAACCGAGTGCTCAACAATTTATATCCCGGTGGTCCTGTCCTCGCATATACCTGCAGCTATTCATGCTTCCGGAAAATTAAAAAAAAAAAAATAAAAAAATAAAAAAATTCTGCAACAGGTCTTTCGTGGGGAATAGAAAGAAAAAAAAAACCGAAAACTTTGCAATCATTCCGTATTATATGTTTCAAGGGGATATGAAAGGTGAATTATACACCTCGAATTTTTGGCAGACCGTTTCCCAGCTAAAACACATCCGATCGATGTGAAATTGATATCAGTGGCGTAGAAAAAGTGAACGAAGGGCATGATGCTCTTGGATTTCCAAAAAGCGAAAATAAAATGTACAATTTTATATCAAGAGTGCTCTGTAACGAATAATCGTTGTTGCTGACGTTGTAATTGATAAATATGAAAATACCCGAAACATTTTCGTTTTTTGGAAATCCAAGAGCATCATGCCCTCCGTGCACTTTTTCTGCATCACTGATATCAATTTCACATCGATCGGATGTGTTTTAGCTGGGAAACGGGCTGCCGAAAATTCGAGGTGTATAATTCGCCTTCCATAACCACTCAATACGGTTGCGTTGATTCATCCTTTTTAATTATTACAGTAATTATTGCAAAAAAATTGATGACAAGGGTGACTAATTGGGTTACAAATTCCTAAGCCTATATTTAAACCGTGTCTTTATTTTAGTTTTTCAAGTTCAATTAATTAGTTTGGAATCATATTCCCTTGGCGTTATTAATTTTGTAGAACAAATTCGATTATAAATTGAGTAAATTCTTATTCAAGCAATATTCAAGTAGACTTTAAAAATTGTGTTACTGAGGTTTCAGCGTCGTATATTTTAACGAATTAAATAAAACATTGAACATGAATTGTACGTACAGATATACATGTATAAGTAACATTATCATGCAATTCTTGCGATTCGTAATATGAATCGGATGAATTATATGCGTCAAATGAATCTAATAAAAAATCAAGCAATTCATCTTTTCGAATATTGATTTTTCGAAAATTGAAGAATGCGATGTTGAACTGTTTGAGTTACCGCGGAGAAAATTTAAACTTCAGATGAACAAATTTCAATGAAAGTTGCCAAGAATTTATAAATTGTTAATAAATTTTGAATACAACGAACTTTGGATTCGAAATTCAATGACGAAATTGTGATTGAAATATTATAAATACTCTTGCCAAATTTCTCTCTTTGGCATGATGATGTCAAAATTGAATCACAGCTTTCTAAGACAGTCAAATAGCAACACCTGACAAGCATTCATAGAAATCCACGATTTTTTTAAATTTTTCTTTCAAGGATGTATCTACTCCCTTAATTGAACATTGTGTAGATTAAATGAAAATGACGTATAGCTAATAGATAATAATGAGTGAAGGATATAATGAGTCGCAAATGAAACCCATATAATAATAATGAAATAACGAAAGTTAAGGTGTCGAGATTTCGAAAAAATTAAACATAAAAATAATTCATTTAATTAAGTGGTGACGAATGCATATAAATATTATCACGTATAGATACACGGAGAGAAATGTTAAGTAAATATTTCTATGCAGCATGGTAACGGTTACCATGCTCTATATTACTCTATAGTTTGTATACAAACTAGTCTGTATACAAACTATAGAGCAATATAGAGCATGGTAACCTCTATCATGCTGCATAGGAATATTTACTTGACATTTCTCTCCGTGTATATACCACTCTCCGTAAATAATATATATTAAATATCTTTTTCAATCTGTGCTTGATTAGCTTCCTGAAGCATTACGCAGATTCTATCATTTTGTTTGACGACAACGGATTGCTTAGAATTAGCCATCTGTTCATTAACTTCAATTATTTCGTTGTAACTTCCTTCGTTAATCCCGTTGTTTGTCATTTGACGATTATGATGATCGTAACCAGAGCACGGATAATTTCCGTAAGTTAAATGCTCGTGGCCTAGGAGGCTGTTACTCTCGTGAAACAGACTTGGCTGTTCGATAAATGCAGCTTGAAGTTCATGAGCCGTTGATCCAGGATGAAGCCATTCCTGATTCATCGATAAACGGTGGGAATAATCCAAAAACGCTGCGTAATTCTGCGAGAAATGACACAAGAAGCAAAAAAAAAAAAAAAAACGTTTAAATTATATCAAAGTTGTATTTTTTTTTTGGCTTTTTCTTTACCATTTTTTGGTTCCATTTTTTTTTTTTTTTTTGTTTTTTTGTTTGGGTTTATACATACAGGCGAAATCAGGGAATAACCGAGTACCGTTGCATTCTCAATGCTCTGGTTGTGGCTAAATGGATTTGGCGTTGCTCCAAGCCAGTAACAATCTTCGGGCATCATTTGAAAGAGGTCCTCATCAGCTACCGAAGACATTGTCGGTGTGCCAAGAACGCTTTGAGTACTCGGGGAAAATGGGAATACAGGAGCGGGAAGATATGCTTCGGGAATCGTCTGCGGTAGGGAGAAAATTATTTATGTTTTTTTTTTTTTTTTTTTTTTTTTCAAATTCTATATATAAACGTTTATTTTCATATATATATATCTTCCATAATTATTTTTCTATCGGAGTTTTCAATATAATTATTATTATATTATATATTATATATTATATATATGGAGAAGATCATTTCCGATTCGACGACACAGCTGTAGTAAGTTATATTATTTACGAATTGGTTAATTTATTATTATTATTATTTACGAACGATATTATAGGCATTCACTGACCCATTCAATTATTGTTTAATTATACGATATAACTGTACTAGGCCAGTAAAAATAGACGTTTTTTTTTTTTGTCAACTATTTGCACTAAATGGTAGGTGTTATTTTATTTTTTTATAAAGTTTAGTATCACTTACTAAGTATAAAATCACAAAATGCTGACAGATTCCGATGGAGCTTCAGACGCCATCTTGAAAAAACGTTGCTGGCCGATATCTCGGAAACTATGTACTTTAGGCCAAAAGTCATATAGACCATTATTGTAGAAAATAAAATTTCGAGTCTTTTGTTTTGCACAAACTTTTTTGTAAAACTTACCGTTTGCGATTTATGGCTCATTTAGTCAACAGGTTTTTACCTATTTCGGCCGATAACTCTTCTAATATTGGATTAATCAATAAAACCTGTTCATTAAATGAGCCATAAATCGTAAACGGTAAGTTTTACAAAAAAGTTTGTGGAAAACAAAAAACGCGAAATTTTAATTTCTACAATAATGGGCTGTGTGACTTTTGCCCTAAAGTGCATAGTTTCCGAGATATCGGCTAAAAACGTTTTTTCAAAATGGCGCCTGAAGCTCTACCGAAATCTGTCAGCATTTTGTGATTTTATACTCAGTAAGTGATACTAAACCTCATGAAAAAATAAAATAACACCTAAAATTTAGTGCAAAGTTAAATTCTATTTTTACTGGTCTATACGGGCGGAGAATATTTTGGTGGTGAAAAAAAAAAGCGAAAAGATATCTTATTGGTATAAATTCGTAGGCGATAATGATTGATCAAAATCTTAATATGAAGGAAGGAAATAATAGAAAAAAAAAAAAAAAAACATCGTTCAGTATCGTGTAATTATTCAATAATCGATTTATACTCAACAGAAAAATCGAATAAATAGATCGGAAGTGATTTTGCGTTTAAAAGAATCAAAATTACGTATGAAAAAACTGACGGACTGAGTAAAAAAACGAAGAAATTCAAACTATAGCAGTGAATCTCTCCCTTGCAGAATTTAGATTTCTGCAATTCACGTTCGATTTTTCCGGTTCGTACGATCAGTCAATGTTGAATAGGTCCGGCAGAATTGCGATATTTTATTGGATCGGTAGTTTTGATAATATAGAAAGTAAGAAATAGCATGCAGAAGAAGAATAATAATTAGAGGAAAGAGCTAATCTGTCATCGGACTCTAGTTTTCAAAATTTATCCTTTTTTTTTTTTGGTTTTTTTGTTTTTCTCGTACCGATCGAAGAGTTGAGGCCACATTTTCAGCGACCGAAAATTAATGACGACATATTTTAGTTTTCGAGTTAACATAATATAATATAGTCACAATATAAATGGATCGTATTTCATTATATCGAACCTCTGGTATCACATTAGACAGTATAACATGTCTATACGCGATCCTTATGGCAATATGTTATCGCAATAAGCGATTTATTCTTTTTTTTTTTTTTTTTTATGAGAGCGAATCGATCGATCAACGGTTTTCTTTGGTCAATATTATAATATTTACTTGTTTTTTTTTTTTTTTTGTTTTTTTTTTCCCCATTTCCATCATGCTTTCATATACTATTATGCTTCAGTAAATATTTTAACAGTCGAATGCTTTCGAATATAATTGGAAAGGAGATTTTTATTTTTTTGATGAAATATCTAAAATCTCCTGCGAATATAATATATTCTGTTGAAATAATTCATATTACTAGTATATATATACGCTTGATGGATTCGATCTCAATATTTCATACGCCTTTTTTAATGAAGATGATAATAATAATAATAATATGTTTTTTTAAACGATAGTGAGATTTACTGATATAGAAACATTCATTATTTGTTTATTTATTATATTCGATTCCATATTTATAATATAGAACGAATAGTATTAATTGTTTTAAAATATTATAATAATTAACTGGAAGTGCTTGCTTTCTTTAGATACTTTTTTTTTTTCTTTTAATTTAATTTTTTTAATTTTATTTTCTTGATGTTTGTGTTGTTCGTTCTTTTTTCTTTTCTTTTACAACAAATTCGCGCAGTATCGCGAGTAATATATTATATAATATAGATATGAACATATTATATATGTATTATGTATAACATTAACCCCAAGTACCATAATACCTATATACCTTATAAACAGTTGATTAAATGCTCAAATAATTATTTTTATTTTTTATTTTTGTTTCTTTCTTTCTTTCTTTCATTCAAGCAAATTAAATTGGCAGACGGAATCAACTTATATCTTATTCTAAAGCAATTAATATAATATGTATTATAGGTATAATAAATAATCGTATAATAGTAGTCGTGTAATACAAGCCGATGGGATGGATGAATGGCTTGAGTTTCACAGAGGATTTCAGGATTTTTACATGCCTATAACAAAAGTCAGCGGTGTTTCTCATGCCCTAGGTTCTTTCTTTGATTCCATTTTTTTTTTTTTTTTTTTTTTTTTGATTTTTTTCAACAGTCATATAGATAAACGCGAAAGAAATCGCGTGATGCGTGAATATAGGTGGGGGTTTTATGTAGGTATATGTAAGTTGCATATTATATATACGTATCGGTACTCGGGGTTTCACACGATTTATTCTTCATGCCAGAATGATGTTTTCTTTTTTGTTTTTTTTTTTTTTTTTTTTCTTTTTATTGTTGAGGGAATCGCGTTGTGATTTGACAGCCGAGAAACTCTTACACATAATAGGGTATAATAAATTTATGATAAATATAATTTGAATTAATTACATACGTGTTAATGAAGAGTTGTAATTATTTTAAAACAATTCGAACGATCCGAAACTGAGTCCGAAATTTTGTAATTTTTTTAATTTTTAATCTTTTTTCAATTATATTCTTTTTCTATCCAAATCGTTTGTATAGATTTTTATATCACGACTTTCGACGAAAGCTAGACAAATATAAGCTTATAACTCTATACAATTATTTAGAATACAACAAAAGCTGGTAAAATAATTAATTTGCCACAAATTTATTATATAAAGAATTGAACAAATTTACGTATCTGGCCAGCAATTAGCTTTTCAATGGTATTTTTTTTTTTTTTTTTTTTTCTTTCTTTCTTTCTTTTCGTTATTTTGTTAACCCTCTACATATCCAACGACCGCCTAATGTTTTAGTTTTTGTTTTTTTTACGAGATGGTATATGTAAGGTAATTTCCGAAAATTGAATCACTTTGACCGCAGAAAAAAAAAAAAAAAGAAGGGAAAATGATAAATTTCGCTCTGGTCAGAAAAGAAGATAGAAAAAAAATTATACGATCACGAAAAACTCACATATATACTATATTAGACCACCCCAGAAGAAAGAAATAGTATATTATGATACTAGTGCGGAAAACTATTTTTTGTAACACTGTATGGAAGTTCGCACTTTGTGTATACTCCGCATGGATAAATCGACGAAGCGTGCGGGAATCAACATTCCCGCATATGTAAATCGTGCGGGAATGTTGATTCTCGCACACTTTGAATGGATAAATGTGCGGGAATCAACATTCCCGCACACTTTGTAAGATCATCAGGAATCTGCTATTTTGCGTACAATTTTCGGTACACAAAGTAAGAACTTTTCCATACAGTGTTACAAAAAATAAATTAAAAATTTTTTGTTTAGCTCGCACCACTTGAAACCAGTACTTTAGTCTTTTAGCTTCTCGCACAAGGTGAGTACTTACTGTACGGTGATTTTAAGAGGTGTCCTACGAAGGATTTATCTTCTTCATTTGATTAACACGTCGAAAATTGACTTGTTGTGTTTAAATGTGTATAATTTTCGTTCTATGTGTTTTTTTTTTTTTTTTCTGGGGGGGTCTAATATATATATTTATAGTAATAATATGTACATGGAAGAATTAATTTTGGAGCTGCAAAGCCCCGGGTTGACAAGTCGATTGAGAACGCGAGGTGTGATCGTAAAGAAGAATTTTGAATTTTGATAATGACTAATATGGAAATGAATAATAATGATAATATTAATAGTATAACGACGAAAAACGTGAGCGTAATTATTGGAACTGGAAATGTTTGGGTAAATCAAGATTTTGGTCCCATTATAGGTACAAGATGGGTCATCTAGCATGAATCGTTATGAATAATGATAAATCAATGTATTTTGTTTTTGTTTTTGTTTTTCTCTTTTTATCTTCTTCCTAATAATCATGATTTTTTAATATTTTTTTTTTTTTTTTTTTTTAATATAGTACGTCTATGATAGGTAGGACTTTCATCATATATAGATATTGTTTTGTTTGTTTGTTTGTTTGTTTGTTTGTTTGTTTGTTAATTAACAGGGCATATCTATCTAGTATAATAATCCTGTATTTGTCTATAACATTTACGTAATATATGGACCTAGATCTACTAAATATCACATATTTAATCATTTAATAATAAACATTAGTTTTATACTATTATTAACAATGATAAATTGTTAACATATAGAATGCTTCATTTTTGATTATCTTATTATATATATATACTGTACGAGACACATGCATTGTTGAAATTTGATTTTTAAAGTGTTAATTGTTTTTAATTTTTTTTTTTTTTTTTTTTGTTTTTAATTTCTTTTTTTTTTTTTTCTTAAAAATTTAATATTCTGCTAGTTGTTGTATAATATATGTATATAAGTAGGCATAGGTACTCGTCTATCTACCTACCTACGTATAAATCACGAAGTATTTTTTTTTTTTTTTTTTTTTCTTTTTCTTTTAATTTATTTACGAATATTTCATTTAATATTTAATAGACGTACGATAAATCGATCACCTTTATGACATTATGTATGTATATATATATGTAATATGTAATATGTATGTATGTATGTATGTATTATTTAATCCTTTTCTATAATATATATAGTATTTATTAAACGGGGGGGGGGGGGGGGGGGGGAGTTTTCAACGGCTTATATAGTTATTATTATTATTATTATTATTATTATTATTTTTAATTATTTTTTTTCTTCTTTTTCTTTATTAATTTTTTTTTCTCTCTAATTTTAAGACGATCTACGACGTATGTAGTATGTATGTATGCATGTATGTATGTACCCGATCCAGTGCCGGCCTTAGCCTCCTTCGCGCCCTCGGCCAGTATTTTTCGGAGCGCCCCTTCTAAAATGAGGAAATGTAAATAATCTATTGATTTTTAGTCTAACGAAAAAAAAACAACAGATCGAAGATGTTCATAGAGAAATCTATATAATTCTCAGGTACAAAAAAATGCAAATTTATTTGAAAAAAGCAAAAAAAAAAATTTTTCAACCAAGTTCAATTATTTGACATTCGAAGTTAACTTCTTCGACTCTTTTTTTTCTTGCGAAATCTTTGATTAGAGCTGAAAAATCCAGATTCTCAACGATATCGTTTTCGATCGATAGCCTTTCTAAACTGGATAGTCTGTCTTGCAACATGGTAGACCTGAGATAGTAGGGTGGCTCTTATTTGGGGGTCAGTGGAATTTTGCCGCGACGCCTCTAGCTCGGTTCAAAATGAATTGAAAAAAATCTGGGCGAAACTTGGGCTCTCTAGCGTAACGGGAAAGCGTGCCGGTAAGTTCGTACTTCTTTCCGTTTGAAAAACATGGGATTTTTCACCAACTGAATACATTTTTTTTCACAAGCCTGTCGTTCATTGAAAAAATCTGTCATTCCGTCACTTCATAGTATCATAGTGTGTAAGTTGGTCCAAATCTTTTACAGACTATAGGAAATCATAAGTAAAAAATGATACGAGCCTTTTCGGATAGACAAAGTTGTAATTTTTCGAAATCGTCGTCTTGTCTACTGCAGTGACTCATAAGTAAAACATGATTCGAGGTGACCTACAAAATTTGCACTAATTGACACACCATGATGCTATCAAGTGACGGAATGACAGCTTTTTCCAATGAGGGACAGGCTTGTAAAAAAAAAATGTATTCAGTTGGTGAAAAATCCCATGTTATTCGAACGGAAAAAGTATGGGCTTACCGGCACGCTTTCCTCTTGATCTAGAAAGCGCAAGTTTTTCCCAAATTTTTTTGAATCAATTTCAAACCGATCTAGGGGGCGTCGCGGACAAAATTCGACCGACCCCCAAACAATGGCCACCCTACTCAGATAGGTCTTAATTAACTTTAGTTTAAAAAAAACTTCGTTCCCCACTCGCTACTGTAACAGAAATTGTTGATAAAATTCGCATAGCAATCCATACATTGGGAATGTTATGAGACCAAAAGTGGCTTCGCCTAGTCACCATTCGGGCGCAATTCTTTGAATCGCTGAAATATGTCAATTCTATTAAACGATTCTTATAATGGGGCATCCATAAAGGACGTCCATGCTTATAGGGGGGGGGTATGGCTGAATGTGACGTCCATCGCAAGAATCCCTTCTTTGGAATTTTGAAAAAAATCCATGCTTCAATAATTGAATTGGTAATTTTTCTACTGATTTTTTTACGTTTATTCTAATTTTGGAAAAATAAGGGGGGGTCTTTAATCGTGACCATCGGACGTTTTGTAAGAGGAAGTGGTTCAAAAAGTCATAAAAATTTGCTGACCTCTTTTATGGATGGCCCCTAACCATAATATAGAATAAAAGCTGGGGCGTCTGGCGCCCCAACTCACTCGGCGCCCTCGGGCGGCGCCCGACCTCGCCCCCCCCAAAGGCCGGCACTGACCCGATCTATATGTATATGTTTATATATAGGGTCATTCAAAATTACTGCAACACATGTCTGCATATGGGTGGCATAATTCTTAGAAAAATTTAAGACTTATAATTAATTTTACCGAAAATTCGAGGAAATGATATTTTACGAGTTAAACGGGGATTACTCTCAAGTTGGACCAACCATGGCACATAATATATAGCTTATACGCGATCAAGATCAAGATAGAGCCGGATCTTGCGTGATTGTTTTCAGGCACGATGCCCAATGCTTGAAAAAAAAAATTAAAAAAATTAAAAAAAAAAAAAAAAAAAAAAAAACCAGTCGAGGATCAGGCATCATGAACGAAAGACACCTTATGGACACTGTGGTCCGTGGATGACTATGGAAACTACGTAATTCGAATCAGAGGTATTCATTTTTAGTTAGGAATAAAATTTAAATCTGATCAATTTGGATCCTCGAACCGGCCTGTAGATATCATGATTACGTGTAAGCTGTGTAAATTAGTCAATTAATTGTATAAGATCGTTTGTAAATCGGAAATTTATTACGGTCCCTCGAATTTATAGTGAATATGAATTTAGTCTTATATATAGTAGATTTCCATAAGGAATGGACCCACGAACTGTATAATGCAGTTATTTTGAATAAACCTGTATATTATATTATACAGTAATATTAAATAAGATATAATTGAATAATAATGAAATTTTTTTTTCTTTTAGATAGGTAGATAGCGTTGAAAGCGTACCTACGATGAAAACGATGAGATATTATAGGTATTGATTAACTTCGTTATCTTAATTAATATAATAATAATAATACTTAATATATCCAGTCCATCCAAAGGCACAATTTTGATAACTAATTGAAATTTATCGATTATATATATTTTCATACTTTTTAAATACCATATGTATATATATATATATATATATTATATAATATGTATATGTGTATGTATATAATATACATATATATATATATATATATATATATATATATATATATATATATATATATATATTGTATATTAAATAATTCATTTGTCTCGCTTAAATTAATAATTCAAGTTGATCATATATATATATATATATATATATCCAGCACAGAGCGTGACGTCTTTTCGTAAGTAACATAAATACCTATTAATCGTTATCTATAATTATTATATTTTCATATAACAATTCGAATTCATTTTTTTTTTTTTTTTTTATATATATATTTTTCATATATTTTTCATATATTATTTTATTTATTTATTTATTTATTCATTTTATTTTTATTTTTTCCTTTAATTAAATTTCGCTACCTATTACCCCGACGTAAGGGCTGTGCCAACGCGGGTTCGTTACAGGGGTATTGGGACTTCGAATTTCATTGTAGTACGCGGCCAATGCTACGTTACCAAAATTACTTAAATTTCCAAAATTTCCTGTCCCACTTCCACCTCCACCACCACCACCCCCTGAACTTCCGTGTTGTAAATTTAATACAGCACCTGCAGTTCCTGGCCGGTTAATCGAACAATTGTTTTTTAACTCTCCCTGACAACCCTGTACGCCTTGATGACCTCCGTTGGTACTTACGTTGCTGTTTTCGCCAACCATATTTGCGAAAAATTCAGATCTTGAAAATCGGCCGATTTCAGTCGAGCCAAAAGCTTGATGAAACCCTGGCAACGGCTGCTTGCAATTCGGCTTTTGCCGAAGCTCGTCATTTCCATCTGTATGAATTTCGTCATCGTGTTCTTGATGCACCTGTTCTTGGAGCAGGTTGTTAACTCCGGTACCTGACGAGGATCCGGAATCCCAACCCTGTGGTACACCTTCGACACATTTTACCTCGTCTTGAAGCTGCTGCATCTGAGGAGGCGATACCGATGTCTTTACCTGCGAATTATCAGCCCAAACAGAAAAAAAGAAATGAAAGAACATTCCAGTTTTGTAAAATATAGATAAACCTAACTGACACGAACTCTATGAGATAAAGGGTGCGGGTTTGTTAATTTTTTAGATTCAAGATGATGATGATGTTGCGGGTAGAATGAATGAAATATCGTACAAGACTGTTTCGAAAAAACAAATTGTAATGCATACCTGAGAATCTCCTTGGCCATTATAACCCGGGTGTAGTCTAGGATTGACTTCAATTTTATTCTGGGCATAAGCCATTTGCATTTCGTCGGAGAATCCGCAATGCTGACCTTGTTGTTCTTGTAGAAAAACCATCTGTCTTGGTGGACGAATTACTGGATTCTGAGCCGCTGCTGCTGCTGCTGCTGCTGCTGAAGTTTCTGTAGGAATAAAAATGAAAAAGAAAAAAGGAAAAAAAAAAAACAAAATACACATAGGTATACGTATATAAAACCCGAGTATAAAACTTATATCAAACGGATGTTTACTCCGATCCAGCAGCTGGCGGGATTCTGATAATATTATACTTACGCAGGGGTAGTCCACAGAATTGTGTCCAAGGCCCGTGCATGTTTGGATTTTGGTGTAATCCAACCTTAGACATCGCAGGTCCTCTACCGTGATAAGGATTTCCCCCATTCTTTGAATAAAAGAGAGAAAAAGAAAAGAAAAAAAAAAACACAAAAATTTAGATGATGGAATTTTTGTTTAATTTCAATCATTCGCGAATATTTTTAATCTCTTTTCTTCAAATTTTCGCTAACTTTGAACAACCAACTTGGTTCTATATGCATTTTAATTATAGTCCAGGAATTTTAGCACCGAAAATGGGTTCGATCCGCAAAAACTCCTGATAATTGATTTTTCGATTGGATTATGTCAGAGGGTGTCCCCTAAGTGTAAAACCAAGTTTGTGTCGTCCGAAACCGCGAGCGTTAGCCGCTATCTTGAAAAACGTATTTTTGCAAATATTTCGGAAACGATGAGTTTTACGTTAAAAATTGTAAGGACCTTTTTCGTAGAAGATAAAATTTCCCATCTTTTTTATTTGAAACTTTTTTCTCTATTGTTAATATTTGCCGAGATATAGTCGATTAGAAAAACCAAATTTTTGTTTTTGGAAAATATCTCGATAATTTGTTGAAATACGAAAAAGAAATGTAAAAATTGTTTTTTTCGATGGACTATATCTCAGCAAATATTAACAACAGAGAAAAAAGTTTCAAATAAAAAAGATGGGAAATTTTATCTTCTACGAATAATGTCCTTACAATTTTTAACGTAAAACTCACCGTTTCCGAAATATTTGCAAAAATACGTTTTTCAAGATAGCGGCTAACGCTCGTTGTTTCGGACGACACAAACTTGGTTTCATACTTAGGGGTCAGTCTCTGACATAATCCAATTGAAAAATAAATTATCAGGATTTTTTGCGGAGCGAATGTCTAAAAATCCTGGACTATTATCTTAGTGTTCGTCGCGTCGGATTATCGGACCTAGGTGCGTATATTAGTTCTCTTTTAAAAATCTTTGAGAAGGGTATGTGCTAAAATTATCGAGTAACTATTAGCACCTGATCATGCAATACGACGAGTAGTATAGATTCTGCGGCTAGAGGTGAAGAAAAGTTTTCCCTTACTTTATTCATTCAGTAATGGTATGTGTATTATAAAGTTTCATCCGTTATTTCAATCGGCTCTAATTATTAATTTCATCACCGTCTAATCATCCTTTGTTAAACCCCGCTCCTCGTATAAATTTTTCCTGTTACATTTGATTGTGCAGGTGATAAAAAAAAAAATGTTTCTTTTCTTTTCTTTTTTTTTTTTTTTACAGTCTTAATTACGCTTGCGGTGTTGATATGAATATATTCATTCATAGTCGTACGTATAAATTATAAATTATAAATTATTACAGCTATACAGTGTAGGTATGCCTACATATGATGAGAAGATGGACTATAAGCCCATGTAGCAATGTGTAGGGAAGAATTCTCAGATTTCTAAACCGTTATAACAAATTTACATCTTAGAATATCAATATTTGATTTACCGCAGATAACTATATTGAGTCAGTTTATACAATTATTAATTCCCACATACGCTGATGAGAGATGGTCATTTCGTAACTATTCTCAACTATAGCTTATATAGATGGCTTCTGGAATATCATATTATATATACACACACACACCTTATATTATATCACCATAAAAATCTACTTCTCTTAAGTCTACCTACCGAATTTATACTACACCCGGAATTATAGGTATCAGAGTATTTATGACACAGCAGTCGACGTTGCGATGCAGTCAACTTAAATTACAACCCGTATAACACCATAACGCCAGTGAAACAGAAGAGCAATAATTATAATCCTCACGTTCACCAGATAAACAAAAATGAACATGCAGTATGAAGAAAAACAAAAAACAAAAAAAAAAAAACACTTGGATAACGAAATTTAGATCCAAAAGTCGTTGAAATGATAATTTGAAGAAAACAAAATACATGTCTTCGGTCTCTGTGAAGGCAAAGATGATACTTGGACGGTGTTCGACTGCAATTTAAGTAGTTTTTCGTAATCTTGGGTAAAACTTACTTGATAAGGATGCCACTTTTGACCGTCTCCGAACTCGGCGATAATGCAATAGTCGTTCGTACTCTGAGCCGCGGCTGCAGCATTATTATGGGCTGAAAAATCACTACCGTAGACGGGAGTGTTTCCTGATGGGTTGTTGGATCCTGATGAGAAAGCGCCGGCTGCTGCGCATTCGACTTGCTTCCTCATGGCTTCTTTCGTCTTTTCCAAAGTTCTCTGATGTGCAGCCATGAACTGTAATCATATTTCAATGTCTCGTGTATATAATTCGATCGTTTAATATAACTCAATAATAGGTACAATCATAATTAATCAATGACTTAGCGAATAGGAGCTGATGATTACGCAGGAGGATTAGGTAACTCGATAAGTTTGAATCGGTGTAAACAGATAGATTTAACAGATATTTTGTATAATTATTCAAATAATTATAGAAACGTGAAGAGAGAAAAGGGGGAGAAAATTATCTGCATGCATGCGGCTGATGAGGGGGAGTTTTAGTTTAGGGATGAAATTCAAGTGATTGTAAACAAGGGCTAATGTGACGCGTGATCTTCGAACTCTTTAAACTTCTGCGTATGTATAAAAAAAAATAAAAAAATTAAAAAAAAAAAAATAATAATTGAAGAGTAAAACAAGGTAATTCTATCGAGGACATACCCTTGGCGAGATAATGGGTTTTAAATGCGACGACGATGACGTGGGGCCAACTGGAAACCAGGGGTTAATAATCCGGCCAGAATTAACCGAGGGGCTATTCGGCAGGGATGATACTGCGGCAGCTGATGCCGATGCGGATGAACAGGTCATAGGATGATTCAGGAAACTAGAAGACGTAACTACGCCGCTATTGGACACATTTCCACTTCCTGAAGCCGACGCTATCGCAGTTTGAAGAATCGACTGACGCGATAACTCCCTGCTCTGTTCTCTCATCGCTTTTCGAAGCCTCGCTTCTTTCGGGTTGTACACGTAATCTGAAATGCAATTTAAGTATTACGATCAGCTGCATTATGTTTATAAGCCTATAGATACATTCGTAACTCTTCAAGCCATGAAAGAATTTCAGAATTTATTTATTATTTATTTATTTTTTTTTTTTTTTCTAAGGGTTAAAATCTACGATGCGTCCCTGTTTCTTATAAATTTATAACAAATATACAAGAATCGTTATAAGTAATGCGTAAAGCGAGGCTGAACATCCAAAAGTTTTCTGCGAATATGAAAAAAAAAAAAGAAAAAAAAAAAAAAAAAAAAAAAAACGAAAGAAATTGTTGGGCTTCGAGCTGAAATAGCCTATGATGACCTTGTCGTGTCCTTTGGGGAAGGGAACTTATCGAATGAAACAAAATTCATTCTAACGACTAGGTGCTGTCAGATTATTGACAAAACGTGTAGCCAACGTATTACTTCCTATGCGATAAATCAGATTCCTAAGGACGTCCAGTCAGCACGTGTCACGAAAGAGCGAGGCATGAGGATTTTCGGAGTCCAATCAAACGACTTTGACCGAGTAGTCTAATGCCTCATGATTATCCGGCTAGTTTTTCTTCTCTCTCTTTCTTTTTTTTTCTCGTTAATTTCTTTCAATTATTTTCCACACCTTGTGTTACAAATCGGTGATTAATCAAGTCCGCGGACACCGAGAAAATTCAAATAACACGAAAAGTCGAGTCTTTATATAATTTCTCAATATATCTGCGAAGGGTTGCGAATATATGAATAGCGAAATTGCGAATCTTGTCAGTATGAATAATTCCTTTTACATGCTCGTACGACAGCGCGTTGAACGTGTAAACGGACAGACGTTGCAGTGGGTCAATAATGGATATTACGATAATTGGATACCCGCGCGCGATGTCACGGGTGATCGAGTTTTCTTGTGTGTTTCATATTTTTTTTTTTGAGTATCTTATTTTTTTTTTACCACGATTCGGAAGAAAAGAAAAACGATATTCTATTGCCCGGCAAGATTTCCGTATTATACAAACATGTTTCTATAAGTTTGAGAAAATCGTTAAAAATGTTACAAAAACTTGACGAAAAAATATGAAAAGGAATTGTTAATTTTTTCAAATCCATGAAGAGAAATGAATCCGACGAAGATGTTATTTAATTTAATTTATAATCGCGGATTGAACTTCTCAAAAGAAGAGTTGAAATTTTTGTTTTTTTTTTTTCGAAAATTTCAAAAAACTGATGTGTATATAATATGTATAGAAATTGTTTTAAATATATACGAATAGAATTGAAATGTTGATGATTTTAGAACTTCTAAAAGTATTTAGAATTTCGAAAGAATATTTTTAGCCTCTGGGTCAGCCACAAAAGATAAGGGTTTGTGGGCGTCGAGATGGAGCGGTATGGATCGAAGGTATATAGATCGTATGGCAACGTACATACTATGACAAGAGTGTGTTAGTCACACAACATAACACAGAGAAGAATAACGGCAGAGAAAACATACATTTACACTACCCATGACACACACATATATGGAAAAAGTCTATCTATATACGTATACGAATGTATGTATGTATGTATGTATGTGGGAGTTAGTTGCACGTGCTATGTGGTTTACATCATACTGGTACACACATATACCTATACATATTATATATCAACACCTACGTAGTATTTTTCTATGTGAATTTATGTATGTGTGTATATATGTGTTAGAAGTGTGTGTAAATTGACAGAGGAGATACACATAATATGTATATGTATATAGGTATAAAGATACGTGGAATGAATGTATCGTCTCTCTACCTGTCGGATATGCAGGTGGTAGTCGATTGTATCGTACGTTATTTTCGATTGCATTTGATCCCGGAGTCATACTGTAAGACGCGTAGGCGTTCATATTTTCATAATAAAAATTTTGTTGATGATAAAAGTGTCCGGTACCGGTGTACGGTTGAACGTAGTTACAACAATCCATCTTAGTGCAATAAATAACGCGATGATAATAATAATAATAATAATAATAATAATAATAATAATAATAATAATAATAATAATAATAATAGGTAGGTAAGGTATTTTGATTAGTTTAATGAAATTGATTAACGTTTAGGTAATAATTAGATTAAGCATAGTTAAGTTAGGTAGTATAGTTTAATTTCATTTTCTTCTTTTTTTTTATTTTTCTTTTTATAGTATATATATATAAATCTATATATAGATCAATGTTTTAACAATTTAGGTATTTTGAATTTTATATTGAACGAGATTTTTATCATCTTAAACATTTAATTTAATTTAATTTAATTTAATTTAATTTAAGAAGAGCAAAAAATAAAAAAATAAAAAAAAAACATTTTTTTTAATACTCTATTTTCTTTTTTTCTTTTGAATTTTTTTTCATTAACTTTGGTTTTATTTTAGACATTTAGGTTTTTAATCATGGAAGAATTAATTGTTGGCCACTTTCCTATATAGTGTTTCTTTACTTTTTTTATAGTAGGTTACTTCTTTCTGCACCTTCTTTATCTTGTTTTTTTTTTTTTTTTTTTTTTCTCGAAAATCGCAAGCGTTTCGTATCGGTCTTTTATATTATATCATTATTCGTACATAACTCATTAAGGGAAGACCAGAGTGTATTTTTTCTTTTTCTTTTTCTTCTTCTTTTTTCATTTACACTAATAAAATATTGAACGATTCGAAACGATTTATAGGATAAAGTATGCGGATGTATGTAGTATATATTTTTATCAATCCTTTTTTCATACAAATATTTTCTCACCCTTATAGTTTTATCTCGTTATTATAAGAATTAACATCCGGGATATTGTGTATATATCAACTCAACTCAGCTCTTTTGCTATTTTTTTATTTTATTCCTATATATTTTTTGGCTCTCTAACTTTTAATAGTTCTTGGCCAATAAACTTGCGAATTTTTCTTTATCTTTTCTTTTCTTTATCTCTCCTTTTCTTTCTTTCTTTCTTTCTTTCTTTCTTTCTTTCTCTTCAAGGAAGACCAAAAATCGGTCAAGTGATCGACGGCTGCAACTTTATTCGCAACTTAATAATCTTCTCTTTACCAATAAACGATCTTCGACAGTATAACAAACTGGTACCCTGCAACCCATTCACAAGTACCATGGAATTTATTAATTGTACCACCGATAACCGGCGTAACATATATTTAACGTTAACATTAATATTATTTCAATTATTAGCGGTGGTGGGTGTTGGCCGGATAAATGTTCAGCACAATAGTCATACCTCACAAATATCCCCATGGCTATTATATATTTATATATATTATATTATATATTATCTATATACTAAATCAATTATATATCTATATTATCAGTTTCTTATAATAAAAATCCCGTTAAAATTGGTCAGTTTCTTGTTATTTTCTTTTTTTTTTAATTTTCTTCTTTCTCCGAACACTCGCGAATAGTTTAAAACTTACGGTGTCAGTTTTTTTTTGTTGTTTTTGTTTTCTTTCAACACCCTGCAAACTAATCTATCATATATATATATATATGTATTTTGCGGAAGAAGAATTATTCCGGGTTTCAAGTTTATCGATAAATTCCCGTTATATATATTTTATATATATGTTTGTTTTTTTTGTTTTTTTTTTTTTTGTTTTCAAGGAATCTATCATTATTTATCGACGTCCTGCGTCTCGGTTATATTACTTTCTCTTTTCGTTATATTTTTTCCTCGTTTTTAAAATTTTTTTTTTTTAATTTTTTTATAGAGAGAGGTGAAAAAAAAAACAAAAAAAAAAAAAAAAAAACGAAAAATGGGAAAAGTAAAAAAAACTAAAATAAAAATGAAATTCTATTCTGTCTTCTGTCTTCCTCCCTTCGTAACTCGAGCTTTATTAGAAAAAAAAAAAAAAAAAACGATTATAAAGAAACGGGCGCGGGTAAACGCCGCGTTGGGGTTGTGTCCTGGCCACGCGACTGCATTTTCGCGCGATTCCCTCGTCTTCGGGTCCCGTTATGGACTTCGGGGCGCGGGCTGACAGATCGGACTGCGTCGTCCGCGGTAGCGGTGGCAGGCGACGGTGCGCGCACCAGGATGCCCGAGACACCGTTGCTACCACCGACGCGAGGACTGATTACTACTGCGCCGGCGGCCTTGCCTCTAGCTCTGCTAGCTGCTTCTCTCAAACTGTCCTTTCCACGATATATATATATATATATATATATATATATATACACTATAATATATATACCTGCGCATGCTACCTATATACGTAAATATACATATACGTATATCGCGTCACTAATGCCATAAGGTCGTAAGCGTCAAAAAATTATTTTTTTTGCCAATATGCCCAAACGATGTTATATGGTACGAAAAAGATTTTGCCACCAAAAACAGGAAATTTTTTTTTTTTTTTTTTTGGTGCTTACGACCTTATGGCATTAGTGACGCGATATATATACAATGAATCTTGCACGCAGATCGTGTACATCAATGATAAATTGAACATATAGGAAAGATAAAGTCCTTAAAAGTTAAGGAAATTATGGTCCTAATAAGAATGTTGAATTGATATTTCTAATTGTTAATATATATAAAATAGTGATGACTGAACACCCTGTATATAGGTGACGCCGACGGTGTAGCGCGGCGCGCTACATGCGGCCTTAAACCGCGACGCCGGGACGCCGCGACGCAATCAATACCTTCGACCGTATACCTCGCCCTGCTCTCTTCGTTCTAGCTACCATCCCTGAGGCCCGCGCACACTTATGGTAAATTTTTGTATGTATGTGTGTACACCTGCCCTCTGCGCAACCCCTCTAGACCCTCCGGGTACTCGCCCGTCGAACTCGCCCTCGTATATATACATATATATATACAGGTGTATATGTGTATTATATAGATGTATTTCTCTACTAGGTGGAGGGTCTGACGTCTCTGTTGCCTTCTGCCATGCACTTCGATCCAACACCCTGCCTGCCTCCTCCCTCATACTCCTCTTACTCCCCAATTCCCCCGGTCGTACATCCCTTTCGTTACTAGCAACCCTCTGCCCCCAACACCCCGCCGATCATCGTTACGTTAGGCGAGACGAACCCACCGCGATATCGACGAAGGGATAGATATGTATTTATGGATTTGTGGTGGGCTTTTTACTTCTTTCGTTTTTTGTCTCTTTTTTTTTTTCGTTTAGAAGGGAGGGAAATCGATTTCTCTTTTTTTTTTTCTTGTATCTTTGATTTCGTTTTTGAGTTTCATTACTCTCCAACATTTTTGCTGATGAGATTTTAACTAGTTGATGATATTGACAGAAGTATAGGTGTGAAATAAATTATTTTTTATATTGCCTATAAAATATGGCAATTCTTTTATCGGATTGATTTTCTGAAGTACAAGAAAAAAAAAAAAAAAAAAAAAAAAAAAAAAAATAGTTTCTTTAAAAATGAAATTTTTCAAATAATCTAATTATTTGATACATAGACGTTTGATAAACGTTTCGAAAAAAATAATCAGGTAAAAGTCAGGTAAAGTAAAGTAAAAGTGCGATCATCACCTATTATACTAATTGGTAATCGAGAACTATTCCGAAATGATCTAATTTTTTTTTTTTTTTTTTTTTTTTCTCATTGGTAAATAAACAATGTATCGAATTATTGGAAATATAAAATCTGGTAAAGATATTATATAAAATCGTTGCAACATTGTTGATTTTATTTATCAAAAATATTATCGAATGCAAAAGTTGTTGAAAAAGTTTACGACGAACAATATACAGTCCGTGTATATATATATCTCTACAATCACTTTTATATTTCGAATGCATAATATACGTATGTATATTTATGTAACAATATGAAGCGACGTCTTACACACCTATATATCTATAGATCTTAACTTTTATCTGATTATACTATTCAAAAGGCTAGTGAACTGCTGTCATAAAACTTAGTTATTCAAAAGTTTCTTTGAAATCTATCGATTCTTCATAAACAGGTACGACGACGACGACGACGACGACTCGACTCTTCGTGAAATAACGCGTCGCTTTTAAAAATTTCATGTCTAACTTTTATGGTAATCAGAATTGTGTAGCGAAATCGTATCGACGAGATAAAAAGTAGGTAATTATATTATCTATTTTGTCCAGCCGAATTATAATACGAAATAATAAAATTTATTCAAATAGAATATTGCGCGCCATAAAATTTCATCTACTAAATAATCGGCAGGAGAAATATACTGTTATTTTTTTTTTTTTTTTGTTTCCTATCTTTTTTTTTTTTTTTTTTTCTACTATCTTTCGTGAAATATTGATGTGTACATCCATCCATTCGCGGACGGATTTACGAACAGACCAAACGAACGGGTGGACCGGCACCGTAACGTAAAAGCTCGGCGATCGTTGTGAGAATGACGACGAGATTCTATGTAGTAGTTGCGCGACGGCGACGACGCGCGCTTTTTTTCTCACCGGGATACTTCCGCTTGTGCTCCGCATCGACTTCTCGCGCTAGGGCGAAATATTTCTCCTTGATCCCCTTGGCCATGTTCTTCCATAGGACTCCTAGCCTGTAAGTATATCATTGATGAACGAGAAGTTAAAAATTATTTAATCAATAATTTATTTTTTTTTTTTTCCATTTTATTTCTTACAAAAATCGTCGCAATATCATTTCGACTTCTATAATTTCCATACATATAGTATTTCTGCGGCAACGCGTGTTCTTCCGGAATGAATTTACCGTCAGATTATTATTATTATTATTATTATTTTTTTTTTCTATACTAGTTATGATTTAATGAGGAGAGAATATGCGCGGAATATGAAAAAGTAAAAAGTAAAAAAAAAAAAAAAAAAAAAAAAGAAATGTTAAAAACTGTTCGTAAAGTTCTAATTTCGAGCGCGGAAGTAACTGAATGACATTTCTTCCGGCTGCTCGGGGCTTAACGAGCCGCGTACCTATATACCTTGCAGAGGGGTGGAAAATCAATTTTTCTTTTTTTTTTTTTTTTACTATTTTTTTTTTTTTTTTTTTTTTTTTTTTCTGCGGCTTTAGTCCGTTCCCAGGTACATATATCGATAAAATTAGGAACCTAATGAGCTATGCTGCACTCGTCGATCGATGGAAGTGAATAAAACGATTTATCTCACCGTCGAGTTCCACGCCGTTAGATTTTTATGAACTTAATTTCTATGAGATCGAATGGATTTTGGAAAATCAATTGAACGATTACTAATTCTGAGTAAATCTTATACTGGTTACCTTCGAACGACTATGACGTATATAATTTTATCGAAATATGTATGAGATAAATCGATTTCAATAAACCGCGGTGACGTTATTATATTCAAATCGTTTGCTAACTAGCATCAAAAGATTAATTTCTTTCAACAAAAAACTTGAAGAAGTATGAAAATTGGTAATAAGTTAGAAAAAAAAAAAAAAAAAAGAAAAAGAAACGAAAAATAGGTGCATCTTCGCGGAGCAAATCGATGGAATTACAAATCGAAAAGGAGGAGTAAATAATCGCGAGCAATTATTCCCGCTGAAGTGGAAATCGCTCCTCGCTCTTCAATGCACAACAAAGCGAACTTTGACTAGCAGACTTTCTCGGCCATTTTAGTCTCTCAAGGTACTATAAGGTAGGTAGGTAGGTATATACCTATACGTGCTCCTTAAGATCGTTCTGGGTTGCATGCTGGTTGAGCATCTAATCTGTCTGGGCAATTGTACTTCGAGGGGTTACTGACCCTTATAAGTTTCAAACTGTGACCAAAAGTCGTCGATTTCACGGAGGCATCAGCTGACTAATTCGATAATGATTTATGCGCGTCTATTAGGTGATAAGTACCATGTTGAAAAAAAAAAAAAAAAAAAATTCAAAAATGTACAAAAAAAGAAGAGTAAAAGAAAAAAATGGTACTAGCCTGACACTAATGTCCTTGTTTGACTCCCGGGGATTTTGTATGGCCAATTTTTTCCGCCATTCATTGGCAAACAGCATAAATGCATTAGCTGGTCTTGGTATCTTCTGTTTTCCAGCCGAGCTTCCAATAGCTGCATATTTAGCTGTTATATTAGCTGGTGTACCAACGCCGCAATTGCCTCGCTGAAGATGAACCTGAAGGATATTTCCAACCGGTGTTTCTCTCCTACGTGGTGGCTTCGGCTCAATGCATATTGGCTTTCTAGTTGACCCTTCGACTCCACTATTTTCGTCTAAGATACTTATCAGCTTATTTGTTGAAGTAGGTATTCTCGGACTGCAGTATTCTCCGAGCGGTGATAGAGACGGTTTTTTATTCTCAATATCATCCGGGGAATCATCGGCTTTAGCTGCTGCTGGTATTAAAACGGTTTATCAAAAAGCCGTACGGGATAAATTATATTTGAGGATTTAAATTTATAAGCCTCGGAAGGGATGATGATCGGCCTAATTTTATTATACGTATATTATATAATTTTCATTAATTAAGAATTTATTTTCCATCAAATTTTCAACAAAATTTAACTCATCGTTTATTTATATATTCGATAACGACGCGCGGGGATCTATATACGCGACCCCTGTACCGTGAATAATCGACAAGAAATAAGGGGCGAACGTTAAGGTCTTACCTCTTGATCCTATGATGCTTGTAATAAGATCATATCTTTCCATAATGTCGGAAGTAAAAAACTTTTTTTTTTTTTATAATAAATATCCGGGTTATATCGCGTAGTTATAAAGTCGTATTGTTAAACGTCGAGTTTAACAATTGTGTTAAAGTAAGATATGCGACATTATTAATTATAATTGATTAAAAATTTTCACGTTTTATAACTATAATACCGATACTGGGCTTCGTTGTTGTTGGAGAAAACAGTTGTTGAAAAAATTTGAACGATTTTTTTTGTCCTGTCAGATCTTCGTTGTCAAGCGTTATAACACGATCTAGGGTGGCTGTGATTAACAATGGTATAGATATTATATATCGATGTCGATATACGCGTAAATCGATACCATTTATCTCTGCAGACTATTGTTTCTATGCTGCTTTTGTTATATCGAAACAAAAAAAGACAATCGCTGATGAAAAGATGCTAGCGCTCAGCTTCTCTTCTTTTAAATAACCGAGTTCAATGAACTACGATATTTCTATTCTGAAGAAAATCTTTTTTATTTTTTTTATTCGAAAGATAGATAAATCTAAAAAAAAAAATGGATCATTGTCTGGAGAAAAGATCCGAGTGTGATAAAATGGGAATAGATTACTACGGCGTTTTATCACTTAATAAAAATTCACACGATTTGGAAATAAAAAAAGCGTAAGATGATCTTACAAAGTATAATAACAATCAATAAATTATTATATTTATACATTTTGTTAATATTCTTCGGCAAAGTAAATTTTACATCTTTATTTATTATAATATACAATTCTCTTTGCGTGATGAATTATTGATCCAGTTTTCGGAGATTGGCAATTCATTATAATCCTGAAAGACAAAAAGACGAGAACGTTCAAGCGGTCTTCAGTCTGATCGCTGAGGCTTACGATGTACTTTCGGATCCGCTCAAGAGAGCAATCTACGACCAGTACGGTGAGGAGGGACTTAAGAGGGGAGTTCCTGGCCCACAAGATTATATACAGCCTTATATTTTTCACGGGGATCCTTTGAGGACTTATAGGCATACAATATTCCTCATTAATCCATTATACGCGATATTATTATAATAATCTTTTCTATATATTAACGATTATCTGTTTCACAGTGATTTTTTTGGGACTTCTAGCCCGTACGCCGAACTTTTAGATGTTTTAGCCAATCCTTTACCGCTCTATGAATCACCCGAAGGTAGAGGAATCAAACGCAAAGAGGAGCCATTGATAAAACCACTTTTACTAACTCTTAACGAGGTGTTCTTTTTTTTTTTTTCTTATACCATTCGCCTATATATTTATTCGAAACGATTAAAAGCTGATTAACATTCTTATATCTTCTTTCTATTTATTTGATGAATTTCTCAGATTTATTTTGGCGGAGTTAAGAAAATGAAGATTCAAAGACTTGTATTATCGGGGGATGATAGGTCGACGACAATACCTATGGAAAAAATTCTTACGATTCCGATAAAGCCGGGGCTTCCCTCGGGGACCGAGATCCTGTATCCTGAAGAGGGTGACCAAGGTCCTACGAAAATACCCGGTAGATTGGCGATATCGATTTGTTACGTATCTCACCCGCGCGCGAGGGCTGGTTGCAGGGGGTTAATCAGCGATTCACCAACGCTTCACAAACCGACCCCGCGTTTCCCATTTCAAACCACACAACAATGCATCTCGCCTCGCCTGCCTTCGTCACGGGAATTATTTACACCATAGATTTATATAGAATTTTTACTATCCTTTAACTACTAGACTAAAATTAATCACGTTTAACACACTATAGCTGATATCATTTTCATAACTGAGGATCGACCCCATGATAATTTCGTTAGAGATGGTTCGAACCTTATTATGATCGTTAATGTGTTTCTAAGAGAAGCTCTCACAGGCTTGATCGTCACTGTGAACACCATAGACGAAAGGATTCTGCGGATACCCATTACTTCTGTTGTCTCGTAAGCAGGCCACACCTTCATTTTTCAAATGGTTTATGAGGTGTTTCATGCATTTATTTATTTATATACTTATTTTCTTTTATTTTTACTCAATATAATAATCTGCAAGGGGTATTTAGTTTGTGAATGAAATTCGTTGATTGATATAAGGCCAGATTATGAAAAAATCGTGATTGGCGAGGGGCTGCCTTTGGTGGAGAACCCTAAGGAACGGGGTGACTTGATTATACGTTTCAAAATCGAGTTTCCTGCCTACCTACCGAACGCCAGTAAGAATTATATCAAGAAGGCATTCAGAGCATCGTCAGCTGGCGGTGACAGGGGTAACGCAGAATATATTCAACGACTTATTTTAGAAGAAAAACTTCGGCGAAACATCGATTTCGATATTCCATTACGCAGAGAACGATCAGGAGATGAAGATAATCAGTTGAAAGATATGTGCAGGACGTAATACGAATCGCAGATATTCAATAATGAGAAACAAATTTATTTTTATGACGGTCGAAGGAATAATTAAATAAACAATCATTTGCTATCGAGTTGTTGATAAATTTTCTTTATTTATTAATTATTATTTACAAATTAGGTATACTCTTAAAATTATACGCATATCACGAAACATTCAATATGCGGTAGGGTATATAGAAAGATTCGCATCGGTTTGAAGGTAAATTAGAATCAATTTGAGTGAGTGCAGCAGCAGCACTCGCGCTGGTTGAATTCAAGCAAACTAAAATGGATTGGAATAGAATTGAATCGGACAGATTTTGCGGATTCGAAATCAGTTTTTATTGAAAATTTGAATTTACTATACTATTGCAGATTGAAATTTTGCATGCTTTTAAATTTATTCCGCAGTGAATCGACTCTATCGTTGTTTCTCTAATCCTAATGAATATATACACCAACAAGAATATTAACACGATGTATCGATTGGTTCCAATTAGCCTAATTTGAAATTCATTGATATAACAGCAAAGGAGTAATAACAATATCGATATTAATATTTTAATATTATTTAGCTGAGTTTCATTCCGATTTGTGGAAAATAGGATTCAAGGGGAAATGAAAGGTGGATTATACACCTCGAATTTTTGGCAGCCCGTTTCTCAGCTAAAACACATCCGATCAATGTGAAATTGATAACAGTGCACCGAGAGAAAAAATTAGGTATATCCAACAAAATTTTTTTGGTGGTCAATTTTAGGCAATTCAACAAATTTTTTCTGTTGGATTGACAAACTGTTTTGTTGATATCACTAAATGGCTGAGATTTGCTCGTTTGCTTCAGAAAAATTTCTTTGTCACGTGATTTTATTTGAATGAGCAAATAATTTGTTGAAATAACAAAAACGGTGGAATATATTCAACAAAATTATTTTGTGTATTCTGATTTTGTTGGAGTTCCGAAATGTTATGTTGATTTGACATGGTCATGTACATTACTTCAATATTTTCGCGTAAGGCGGCGACCACTACCTTCGATATTCTCACGAGTGCCACTTATAGGAGCTGGTTAGTATATATAGAGGCAGAAAATCTCCTCTCTAAGCATCGCCTAATTCCTGTATTGGTTATGACTATAAGTCAGTATGTTGATAGTATATGTTACACCCCCTAGAGTACTGACCCTATGTTAATTGATGTAATTGTCAGATACTGTATTGTACTGTGTAAAACTAAGCTTCAATTCATATGTAGGTATTTTTTTGGTTTCGTTTAACAAAACCGTCTAGTTATATCAACACAGTAATTTCATTGATTTGACAAAATAATTTCGTTAATTTCACAAAATGCTTTTCTTCAATGATTCTAGTTCATTTGTTGTTCAAACCAAATCAGCCAGCAAACAATCTTTGTTGAAGCAACAAAGCATTTTGTAGACTGTATATCTACCAATTTTTTTTGTTGATTTAACAAAATTATTGTTGATCCCACGATACTTTTCTCTGAGTGTGATGCAGAAAAAGTGCACGGAGGGCATGATGCTCTTGGATTTCCAAAAAGCGAAAATGTTTCGGATGTTTTCATATTTATCAAGTACAATGTCAGCAACAACGATTATTCGTTACAGAGCACTCTTGATGTAAAATTGTATATTTTATTTTCGCTTTTTGGAAATCCAAGAGCATCATGCCCTCCGTGCACTTTTTCTACGTCAGTGATATCAATTTCACATCGATCGGATGTGTTTTAGCTGGGAAACGGGCTGCCAAAAATTCGAGGTGGATAATTTAAGTTTTTAGAATCCGTTTCAATCCATTTTAGGCAGCTAGAATATCTAAATATTCAGCAATTACAAAAAAAAAAAAAAAAAAAAAAACAATCATTGCGACACATTTTCGGGACAAAAAACAAAAACATGTTATTCGCCCAGTCTGTGATGATCTCTGTATGTGTGTATCAAGACATATCAAGTATATTACCGAATAATTTCTAAAAATGTAGACAAGATTAGTTAGTATCCTAACTTGAAATTGAATTATTGATCTTATACCTACCTCCGAAGTATACCTATAATAAAATTGTATAATATTTGATCCCGTTTGAAAAATGCCGTAAAACGGGGGAATCCCAGATATGAGTTTCGCCATCTCTTGGTGGTGGACAGAACTAGTCTTCCTTAAAACTTTGTTGAAATGTAGTTAGATGGCGTTAACAATCTAACGTCACGTATAAGATAATGTCAGATAACTAAATCTGAAGATAATCATACAATGAATCATCTCGTTGTAGAAATCACATGACTTTTCAGCACGTGACTTTATTTACAGTTGGCTTAGATCTCGCGAATAAGTATGTATGGTGCAGTTTTTCATAGTACGACGATAAGCGGTGGATTTCCATTTTGCGAGCAATGTGGGAACTCTAGTCATACCTTAGTATACAACATATAATGCCTTTGTTCAAGAAATTGTTTTCGACTAAAAAAGAACCTAATAAATACCTAGATCATTTTCTACCACCAAATAACTGTGCCAGCGATAGGTAAGATTCACATTACATGTCATTAACTATAATTATGTCTTAAGACTCAAGGTAGTATAATATACATACATTAAATACCAATCATCTTCTAACGAAAAATAAATGAATCTTATACTACGTTTACTCGTCTGGATCATCATTTTTTTTTCAACCAAACTATCAACACAAACTTAATTATCCGTTTGAAATATCTTTCAACATATTATTTAGAATTACGTGTATATATGTATAATATAATATAATATAATATAATCCTAACCTGTACCTGTATCTGTACGTCAAAATAACAAAATAACAAAATAGCATATTGTTTATATTCGATAATAATTAACTGCGTGTTTCTACTCAAAAATTAAAATAAACATTAATATTAAAAAAAAAAAGCGAAAATAATATTTTTTTTACCCCATTTCTTATCCTCCAAATTAATCAAATAATTTTCGTATTAGATTACAATGTCTATTATGTCAATAGTAAACTATTGTTTTTTTTTTTTTATTTAATTTTTCATATTTTTGCTTAAATTCTTTATAAATTCACGTAAATATTTATTTAATTTTTTTTTTTTGTTTTTTTTTTTTACAGGGATTCTGTTCACTTTCAACAAGATCAAATCAGGGTATTATTATTTAGAGAATGTGAGCGAAGAGGTGAGAGGAAATTATTGTTCGATTCTATAGCCGTTGAAAAAATATCAACAAAATTTAGATGCGGCGGAGGAAAGAAATTGTCAGAACAAAAAGATGATGTTTATACAGAGGTGGACGATGATTTCATCTATGAGGTAATATTACGAAAATCGTTATCAGATTTACTTCAATTTTCCCAAAAAATTTACCTAGGAATTTAAAAAGTTCCTATTTATTTATTTATTTTTAATAGCACAAAAGAGTCGAAGGCGACGACGTCAAGTTTTTGAAAGAAATTGTCTTTGGATCAGTCGCTATGACTTACAGAGGACCTTCTTTCAAGGTGAGATTCAAAAGAATTCAGCAATTGAAACGATCCAAAAAACCAACTGATTTATATCTGAACATATCGTTTTTTGACGAGTTAAGAACGATCATCTTCATTGTAACATAACATTATTAGATACGTTAATTATATTAGCAAGAATTGCAGTAAGCACTTGCTCAATGCCAATCATCATGTATGTAGTTTGGAAGAAGAAGCAGAATTTATGTATTGAGATGTGATTAGCATCAATTGATTAATCCAAGAGATATTAATAAATAAATGTTCTAGATTCATGCGATGGATTCCCCAAGACGTATAATGTGTACAAAGGTGTTTCCAGCGCCTGAACATACGTCGTGTAAACAAAGGTAAGTTTGGAAATTCTTAATTTCACGCTTAAATTTATCTTACTTTCTAATTTTCATAACGAATTTACCATTAAGCCAGTTATTACATTACAGTGAAAGGCATTCTTGCGAAACACTGGGAAATTCCATGAGCATGGACGCTGGTTCCAGCAATGGGAGCATGCTGGCCGTTGGTAAATTACTTGAATTTATTTTTCTTTTTTTTTTTTTTTATTCACAGTCGTAGAAAATGATCAATTTTGAAATTTCAATTCTTTTAGTGTCTCATCCAAACCTCGTGAATTCATATGGGAATCGGCTAAGTCCAGAGTTAAGAAAAAATTCTACTAGTTCGAGCACAGGCAGTAGTTGGGATATTGATATTTCTTTAGCGCCGCCAGGTGGTGGCAGTGAGTATAATGTTTCGAATGAACACAAAACTCTTGGAATAAACTCGATAAAGATATGAGAGATCTAATATCTCCCTGTATCACAGGTTCCCAGTCTTTAGAAAGCAGTGGCTCATCAGGGGTAGGGAGTTTATCTAGTCTTCGACGAAGGTGGCTAAGAGCTATAACTACTTCGTTGAGCCGTTCTGAGTCCGAGGATCTTTTTGGAGTTTCTTCAATCGACGGACAGCATGAAAATAGCGAAACTCGAAGCCGTAGACACAAGACAAGAATCGGTCTAGCAGTTTTGATCAGACTTACTCAAGGCCATGAAAAGTGGGTTCTTATTACCCGACGTTTCCTCATTATTCAGTAATTTCCGATGATCGAAAAACACGTTTTTCAAATCGATTTGAGGTAGTGAAAACATACCCCGAACAATCTCAAAACAATAATAACATTATAACTGAATAATCATTAACAGATTCATGGAAGCTCGACTCTTAGAACACGTTGCTTTAATAGAAGGCATGCTCGACCGTCTACGTCGTTCTTGTAGTCGAGGTGGTCAAAACAAAGGCAAAGGACTTGTGGCCCGGATGCATCGAGCTTCTGTCCATTGCGCCTTGTGGTTATTGCGTTTGTTTATGGACTCTGCAAATCTTCCCACTCCGTTATTGTGGCACAAGGTTTTACTGTCTCCGAATACTTCGGGGGAACCAAAAGTTTTCACTTTACAACGCAGTCTTCATTTAATGTGCCGATTGCTAGACGATGTCGACACAAAATCAACTAATTTGTAAGCAATAATTGTTCTTCTTTAGTTTTCTATCAATATCTAGAAACCAAACAGTCTTATGATAATGTTTCATGGATTTTCAGCTTCCTCAGCACCCTAGTCACTGCCGTGTTAACACATCATCTGGGTTGGGTACACACCGTGTTGTCTTCTAGCGATCGTCAATTGGTAATTGATAATCAATGATATTTGTGAATGACGATTTTTCAGGAGATTGAAATGTAGGCTTCTCGCCGTTTTCCTATTTCCTGATTATAATTATCTTGTTAATTTGTTCACAGGTTCAAACATTGGCGAAGCGATATCCTTGCAATCCACTCTGGGCTCAACTCTGCGATTTATACGGGGCTTTGGGTACGCCGTTGAAAGTAGCTCACACAGTTATCGTTGGTGAGACAGAAAAAGCAGATTTAATAAATACGGTGTTGACATTTTTGTCCTACTTCATACGCAGCGGTAATATAGAGAGAAGAAGAGAGCGGCGATGTTCACCTAAACAAGAGTTGAAAGAGGCTGTGATTATGCTGAAAGAATCTGAGACGAAGCGTCCTTCTTTGATAAAAAGCAAACGCGGTTTGAACTTCAATGCGAACGATTTTACGGAGGCAAATTCAACCCGTCAAATTAACACAGCTTCTTCGTTTAACAGAAAGAGTTCTAAAAGACGAGTCGATTTTCCAAACACAGATTCCGCCGGCTCAATATCTCGGGCTGTTTGTCTCAGCAGAAACGTCGAGGCTAAAGCGTCTAAGCTAAAAAGGAGTGAAACAACGTTACAAAATCTTGACGTTGTTAGCTTGGATTCTGCCAAGCCAGATATCAACTCTAGAATGAAGTACAAGTCCTTTGACGACGAGGAGTGCGAAAAATTAATAACTCTAGCTGACTGCGTCGACAAAGATCAGAACTCAAATTCTGTTAAGATAGTTGTAAGCGAAATTTCGCCTCTTCAGAGGGAAAAGGAAACTGTAAATCTACAAAGATCTTCGCCGCTCCGTGAATTGAAGAGTAAAATTGGAGACAGAGATGTCGAAGAGGCATTTCTTGACGCTAAACTTCAGTCCCTTGAAGGATATAGAGATAATGACTTCGATGCTAACAAGTTATGTTCGAATGGTATCGATGCCGTTGACTTTCCCTTCGGCGAGGGAAATATGGGAAATTTAAGCAAGGAAGAAAACGTCCGTTTTGTACTTGGCGGAGAGGAGAAGTCGATAGAATCTAAGCTAGGTTTGCACGAAAAGTGCTACTGCCAATGCGCTTTCTCCTTTTCAAGAGCCCCTAGCACTTCAGCGCAGCTGCCCGAAGGGGTGATGAGAAAAATCATTCAACGAAACTTTCCCGAGTCTTCGAAAAGCATCAAATCTACTTCCACAGCTTCAGCCAAAGAAAGATATCCCGGCTTTTGCCCAAATTGTTTGGGCGAAAGTTTACCTTCTTATAATTACGAAGGAAATAATCTATTACTTGAAACACCAACGAATGCTACTGAGGTACTTCGCACCTGTAACAGCGCAAGTTCGGTTTCTAATCGGGGAGTTAGAATCAATCGCTGTAACAGTTTGGAGTATTTAATGGAGGCAAATGGAGTTGTGGAACTTCCAATGCCTCGGTTAGCAGATTCCCATCTAATTCTCATTGTTTCACATTGCTTTTATATACTTTACAGATATTTCAATTGCGAAAAACTCTAAAATTACAGATCGGAGAAAATCACAGCCGCTAATAGCGACGAGGTTGATCACCAAACAGGTATAGCCAGTTCTCTACAATTTGGAGAAGTTCGAAGTGTAAGCGTTGTGAAAAAGACTGACTCCTCTAACACGAGCGGCTACACGTGGGGCTTGGTCGTTCAAGGCTTGTCAAAAAGAAAGAAGAAGAAACGAAGGAAGAAAAGTTTAGACAATGAACTTGACGAAGAAAGTGAAGACGAGTGGCTGGGTTGCATTAGGGATGAAGTTGAGGCCGCCGTCCATTCCTCTGTTGTCGATCAGCCTGTTGCCGAAGCACTTTGCATTGTCGCTGATGTAGACAATTGGCAAGTCGGAGTTCTCTCCAATAACACACCGCCGCGAAGGGCGCCACTTCCTGTTGGAATGTCTCGGCTTGTTGCAAACATGTTAGAGGCTTTCGCATATGTTTGGCGGAAATACCAATCCCCTGTTCATGTAAGTTCGGATTGAACTTTCGAAAAAGACAAGCACATCTTTGCTTTGAAAGAATTGAACTCTTTCATAGAAATGTTTTTATATGAGTATATAATCGATTAATGTCTTCAGTTTTCCCTTTTTTCTTAGTGTGTTAGAGTATTGGAAGGAAAATTAAGAGAGATGTGGTTACGCAGTGAAGCCCTTGCAGAAATGTTGATGGGCGCTGAGTTGGAGGATGTTAGTATAGACTCATTGACTGATGCTCTGGATTTAGACGCAGCTGATATACCCGTACTTCTAGCAGTAGCTGCGACCCATTCTCCGATGGTTGCAAGAAGATTTGGTCTAAGTTTGGCATAGTTTTAATATTAAACGTTCCGGTTATATCTATTAAACTGAGATGATGATTAATCAATAATCAACGTTAAACTTCATCACAGCTCGCATAATTCTCTGTAGTTTTTTACGGATCATAGGAAGTAAAAGAAAAAAGAATAAAGAAAAAAAATTAAAAAAAAACAAAAAAAAACACAAGCCAACCAAATACTCGCTAAAAAAAAAAGTATAAAAAGAAAAAAAAAAAAACAAATATTATTGCCATACTATACGTATGCCTATACTTACTTACTTACTTGCTTATACACATGATAAATAAGAGGATAGTATATTATATATAATTCGTTTTTTTTTCTTTTCTTTACAACAACAGATTATGTATAAATAAATATAATAGGTATATTGTTATTATGTATAATTTTATCTAGTTGAATAAAAAAAAATTGTAATTTTTTCTTTTTTCTCTATGGTTATTGCAAGTTTTTTTATTTCTTATTACATATAGTATCACATATATTATTATTATTATTATTATTATTACTAATTAAGGGGGTGCATACACGTTGAAAAGAATTTTTTTTTCAAATCGCTGAAATGCTGTGATAAAATATTTCAATGACTAAGATTTTCTACAGTAGATTATTACAGATAATAGATTTATTACAGATATAGAACACTAGTAGTGTTCTGAACTATCGTTCACAATTATTGAGGAATATTTGGACTTCGCGTTAAGTAGTTTTCAGCTACTGATATATGAAACATCGTTGATTGAATCTTTACGAAATTCTGAGGTAACATTCTACATTTATGTAATTTCGGGGCAAACCAACAATATCCAATGAATTTCAATTTTAAGCATGAAAATTATTCAATCTAAGCAGTTTTTGTATTCAATTCTATAGAATAATAGTTTGAAGTGACAAAATTTGATACTTGAAATTAAAATTTCATTGGATGTTGTTGGTTTGAGCCGAAATTATATCGATGTAGAATGTTGCCTCCAAATTTTGAAAAGATTCAATCAACGATGCGACCTGTATGCTGCACCAACCGCTTTTTCATCAGTAGCTGAGAACTACGTAACGCGAAGTCCAAATATTCTTTCATAATTGTAAATGATAGTTCAAAACACTAGTATAAGCTACTGTAAAAAAAAAAAACTGAGTCAATGAAATATTTTATCACAGCGTATCTGCAGCGATTTGAAAAAAATTCTTTTCAAGGTGTATGTATGTAGGGGAGAGTGAGGCACATTGGGTCATGGGGTACAATGGGTTACTGCCACCCCCGCCTCTCTCGAGTATATTGGAGAGGTGGCACCTGGGTGTAAATTTCGTGGCCTACAGACACATGTTCTAAGATGGCATTGGTCGTTTCTTTTTAACGTGGTACGATTTCGGACATAGAAGTATGTTTTGATGCCTCAGAAGTTGGAAAAAAAATCCTCATTAGTTTCGTTTTCACGTTTTCATGGATTAGGTACGGTAAATTGTCGTTATATCGATGAATACCCACATACTTAGGCTACAAAATCACGCGTGGCCCATAGTTAAATATGTATTTTTTGATTGGGTAAAATCAGTTTGTTCAATAAATGCGTGCATAGTATACAATGGGTCATTATATGTAAGATGTATTGAAATTTCAAACGGACGAGGCATCAGATGCTTCGTAATTTCGATGAAATCAGCTTCTATTATCATCTAATCTTTACGCTTATTTAACTTTTGTCGAATATTCGATCATTTCTCAGCTCATTTCTAGGTTGACCCATAGTGGCCCATGGGGTGACCCATTGTGCACCACAGGTGGGCCACAATGGGTCAAAATTTCTTCTTTGGAAATGTATTTTTCTAATTTTTCCTGTAGATGATATGAGAATTTTAGTTTTCGGACATTGTCGCCAATGAGTTAAGCCATGGATTTCACCTGTTCACAATTTCAAATATCTTTCCAGAAAAATTAGAAAAATCGAAAAGTGAAAATTGACCCATTGTGCCTCACTCTCCCCTACCCTTAATGAGAAGAGTTCAGAAGAATTCGAAACATCGCGATAAAATTAAGTAAGTATAAGCTTTGAATAAGGAAAATAATCATATTTCAGACTTCTTTAAATAAACGCGTTCATGCGTCTTTTCAGTTCTCCTAATTTCATATATAGGTAGGTATTACGTATATCCTGTATAGAAATGAGTTACAAAAAATAAATATACCCTGTTTATGGGTAAATTTGAAGAGAATTAAATAATCGTTTTCACGCACTAAACTACGGCGTGCTTTTTTCGTCCGATTTTGTTTTTCATTTCAACTGGTTCGATTGTCTTGTCAGAAAGATTTTTTATGTCTAAAAATTTCAGGATGTGTCAATAAGTTTTATTCATTTAAATCATACTTTTAAATTATTAGCAGCCTCTGTCTTACTGCTCTTGAACAAAATTAATATGGAGATCTGTCCAGCTGAACCGTAAGTCACTATATAATAAAGTATAATTTGCGGTTTGAAAATTAGAGCTTTTGTAATGTTTTGTGATTTTTTGCTTTTTGATATTCTGAGAAAACATAATGATAAAGCAGTTTCTTATGTATTAGATTCATATACAGTAATTTAATTCGATTTGATTTCCGAATTGTAGAAGGCCATCCATCGAACCGCCGATTTCCATTATAGAAGTAAAGAATAAACTCCGGGTTAGTACTCACGGATGCTAATAAAAACTCTCACTATTTAGTAACAATTATTAGTATCGTTTTGACGATAAAATAAAATACTAAAAAAATAGAAGACGAGTTATGGAGACAAGGGTGGTCCCTGATTCGATTATTTAAGAATTTCAGTGCTCCCATGGGCCAGGAAGGCTCCAAATATATATAAAAATAATGTAGCCAAGACCCCAGGTTCCTATCTCAATTATAAATAACGTCCCAAAGCCCTCGAATTTTCCCATTTGAATAAAATACGATTTGTGAGATTTCGCGGTTGATTTTATTTCTTCCTATTGCAGTATAGCTTCGAAAAATCTCAAACTTGGTATACTCCTTACCTGTAGTAGTAAGTATTTCATGAAAATTCGACAAATTTTCAATGATACAATTTTCGAAGCCACAGCACACCAAAAAGATTTCTCATCATTCAAAATTGTGATGAATAAAATTTTGTCACGACAGGAAGTAAAAAATAACGGCGAAGTACTAAAAATCGTGTGTTATTTAAATGGGAAAGTTCGAAGGCTTTGGGGCAGTACTTAGAATTGAGATAGGAACCTGGGGCTTTGATTGCATTTTTTTTGCATATATTTGGAGACGTTCTGGCCCATGGGGGCATTGCAATTTAAATATGACCGAATTAAGGACCACCCTAATAAAGATGTGAAATTGCATCTTCTATTTATTTATTTATAGCTTGGTCATGACGAATGCTGTAATTGCTGTTGCTGCTGTATGCCGCAACCGAAGTGTCTTGTGAGATAAGCTTTTACCTTTATAATCGTTAAGCAGCTTGACAATGTTCATTTTTACTCAAGGTTGATCGATTTCAGAAATATGTTCAACCAGAGCGGATCAAGTCTTGTGCCCCCATTAGGGTGAGTTAAGTTTGCAATACCAAAAGGGGAGTTCAATCGCTATCCAGGCCGTTTTCGAAATACCTTTGCTATGTAAGCGATTAGTCATTCAATGGATTGGAAACAAAATTCCAATTTAATGACATCAGTATATAGAGGATAAGTCTTCTTTAATGGTTTCAACATTTTCCAATCAAGAAGATCAGGTCAATTGACTCGTAAATCACAATTATCTAGTCACTTTACAAGCAGTGATAGAATCCCTATAAAATTTACATTTAATACACAAATTTAGGAAACTAATTATTTAAGAGGGGGTCTTATGCAGATGATTCAACTAAAATTGCTAAATATATATGCACTATAGGAATAAAAAAAGCCATGTGAATTCCTTTCAAGTTACATCTACAAATGAAACAGAAAGGTTTGAATTGAAAGACTCAATGTCTGTCATGCTGCATGCAAGGTGCATTTTGATTATATTTCAAACATTTTAAGGTTTCAAAAAGCTCCTCGCGTCACAAATTTTGCGTTCTTTAGTTTAAATTCTTCCAACTTATTTCTGGATATGATTCTAAGCGGTTCACTTAGCTTTTTTGAAACTTCAAAGTTAAATATTGCTTTGTGGAAAACTGTATGTCTTTAATCCTCCTGAATTTCATAAAATATTCACAGTCATTTCTTATATCATTGAACTTCATAGAATTTTGGTACAATTAATGCGTTGAATTCCCTTAATCAAGAACGCAATCAGCAAAGAATTATGGCTGATGCCAACGATGTGCCTTCTCACAATCATTGATCTTCAATAATCTCGAAATTATTAAATTCGCTTTCACTGATTGCCTCCTTAGTACTATTATAAGCCTGATGTCCCCATGGAGGATAACACGACTTATCGTCTCTCGTATTGGGAGGGTCCAAGCTCCCCAGTCACACCTTTCCATCCAGAGGATAACTTGACCGTTGGAGGAGGCGAATTATCCGATGACACAACCCACAGGGTACCTACTCGCAATAGCAACTTTGCAAAGTTTTTAATTTCAGGTTTTACCTAGCTATAAAATATTGATAAATATCTAATAAACTGCAGTTGAGTTATCCTGGAAATTGGTGCGTCAAACCGGAAACTCCTATAACACCATGTCAAAGACAGTTACTCGGAAGGGGCCCCATGCAAGATGTAACTACCCAAAAGCACGATTATACTTGGAAATTGGTACCACGTACTGAACCGTTCAAGGGAACTTCGAACATCTATTCTCCATGTGCTTCAATGTCTGGTAGCCAGCTGATGAACAATTTTTAACTTAAATTTCTCATGGACTTAATATTGAGTCGTTTCAGCTCTGATTTCACCCTCCTTTGCCCTTTCATAAAGAAATTCATCCCTTATCATATGATAAAGACCCGCAACGTATCGTAAGTGGGTTCTTCTTTTTCAGACGATACCACCTACCGAATGAGCTATTATAACTACAATTGCTTGTCACCGATAAAATCGTACGCCCCAATTAGGGAATACTCTAAATCCGATGTACCCATGGATGGCTGTACTACTTACAGACTCAGTTATTGGCCCACAGAGGCGCCAGCCAAGGTGACAATATTGTGCTTTTCCATTATTCACTAGAATTTATTTTATTTCATAAGATTTCAGAAAGTCGCAGCAAATGAGGTAATCGATTGTTCAGTTTCCTACAGAAAAATTGTCTATTTATGTTATTTATTCTTTTGAAATTATTTTTGTCCTTTAGGAAGAATACCCTTGGAGTAAAAAGGGAGAATATCATCCGCCAGTAAATCCAATGGACGGATGCACGACTTACAGACTTAGCTACTGGCCAAATTGTGAAATACCTAGGAAACCTTTCTCGACTACTGACACAGAGAATATCTTAAACGCGAAACGGTGCTTCGATGCTAATACTACTTACAAACTTAGCTATTTCGGATGTGAGGCAGACGCCAAAAGAGAGCCGATAAGACAATCAGAGAACATCGCTCTCTCCCCTTGTCCTCTTTCGCATGATACGACTAATAGGGTAATTAATTGCAGCAACGTTGATGCTTTCTATGCATTATTGATTTCGCGACGTCGAGAGATATTGATGAATGATCTTTTACGTTCAAGTCATTGTTCTGGTATTGATTTTTTCATTTATTCAACGTGCAGCTAAGCTATCTTGGAAATTGGTGTGTGAAACCAGAGACTCCGATAACCCCGTGTCAGAGACAATTGTTAGGAAGAGGTCCGATGCAAGAAGTTACAACCCAAAAGCACGATTACACTTGGAAATGTGCTGACAATGGAGGCGGTGATAAATTCAAACCTGTTGATAATCTCGAGTTTTCCCCATTGCCGTTGGAATGTAAGAGATGCGGAATATTCCCATTACGAGTAATCAGGTTCAAGATTTTCACAAATCATGCTAAAGGTTCTTAAATATAATATCAGGCTGTACCACAAATCGGTTATCGTTCATGCCGATAAACGAGAAGTCGCTTGTTCCCATTAAATCGTATGCCCCTGAGAGAAGATATTGGCGATCTGATGTCCCAATGGAAGGAGAAACCACCATGAAGCTTAGTTATCAACCTGTTGAAGTCGCTGATAAAATCGACAAGCCTTGGGGTGCTAAACAAAGTTATCATCCTCCTACGACATCGATGGAAGATAATACGACTTACAATCTCAGGTGAACCATACAAAACCTCCATTAGATTTGTCACCATAAATCCTCTTTTCTATGGAATTGGTGCATGAAAAGATTCATGCAAGCGACCTTCATTGCACAATAACCGACTCGTTAGATCGGTATTTGATTAGGTGTATGTTCATGTTATGTCAAGAACGTTGCACAATATAGATAGATATTTTCGTGCTACCATCTCTGATTGTTAAGTCGGATGCCTTGCGTATAGACCTTGATCATTGATTCCTTGTGATTGGAGAGATCACATCCTTTACTTTCTATAATTCTCATTCAATTCTTCGGGAACGGTATATGAAAATGAGGGAATGAGGGTACAGTTCTTATACTGTACTTTGGATAAAAAAAAAAAAATGTAAAAAAAATTACATCCCATTCTACTTTCTATAGCTACATTCCTCCTGGCATTTTGGTTCCGTTGCCACCGGAAGCACCGCCGTGTCCACCCTCGAATTCTTGTACTCGTGAGTAAAAATGTGATTATTTATATCGATTACCAGTCTTTTCCAGAGTTAGAAGTGCCTTTTTCGTTTCTTCCAGCATGTGGACAATGCTGCTACTAGTATCTACATGATTCCAGCTAATGGGAACTCGGTCATTTCAGCTGGCCATGCATACTTTAATGTATCTTCCGTATTTTGTCCGTCCTTTTTGTTACGTTTTTTTTTTTGTATAATGTTTATGTTTTGTAGATGCAGTATTATGTTTGATATGATAATTATTATTAAATATAGTTGATGAATTTATACCCTTTCTTATTATTTCCTGTCACGTAATTGTATGTATGAACGATTACTATCTACCTGGAATAATCTCTACGGATTCCTCGAATATTTCACGAGGTCGTGTGAAAGTCGATGGTGGGTGATGATGGGATAGTTGCAGCTATTCGCGTATCTGACGGAAAGTACATACAAGTCACATTGATCACCACGATAATAAGAAATTAAAGAGTTAAGATTCCAGAATTATAACACTGCACCGAAGCAGTGATTGAATAACTATTATAGATTATGATGCAAGAAGATTCTAAATTTAAAAATAGAAATTTTAGGACACCGTGCTACATACACGTATACGTATATTCGTTGTAATTTATTAAACTTTGATATTTGTTGTCATAGAACGCATTTGCAACTTTTGGTTTCACCACGAATTCTTTAATTTTATAATATATAAAAATGATGATGACCAAAATTTTATGTACCTTAAGGACGTAAAAAGGAAATCAAAAATACGAAGATCTCTTTATTATTGTGAAACATTCCAACGGCAATTACATTATTGCGCAATGAAATTACCAGGTTAATTACATCCATGCAATCTTATGTGTCAACGTGTAAAAAGCTCTTGAGAACTTGAACTATCGACGTCCTTGCAGAGTCTGACAGTATCCAATCGTTTTTGGCAACATGGACATTTTTTTTTTTTTTTGAATTTTTTTTTTTTTTTTTTCCAATGCAATATTTGAATAGCGGATGACTTTATATCGAACAAATGACGGCTGATTAGAATGGTGTTGTGTACATAACAAATTATTTATATAGGAAAACTATAATAAGGAAGCTGTGTCTGTGTCTTCCTTATATACGATGTATGTCACCTAGATAATTGCAAAAACGATCTATTTCCGGTATCCTCGAACTTAATAATAATAAATGAACTATGAGAAATCCGGTTGGTAATTAAGAGAAAAAAATTCCACTAACCACGACCTTTAAAAATCATAAGTCAAAATGGTCGAAAGTGCAAAGATGATACAGTTACGCGATCGCATCTCGGAGCTAGCGACGATATGGGCGCGGCGAAACAGTAGGGCAACGGGATATCGTCTCGGCAGGCGTCAAAGAGGTCTTTTCAACTTTTTACGATCCTACGGCGACGAAACGAAACGCAACGTAACGAATTTATTACGCAGCCTACGGTGAAGGAGTCCAAATTTCTTACAGCTGGTACTCTTCACTATAGTATACTTGTCAGGCGAACTTCTTCTTCGCGAGAAGGGGTAAAGTGAGAGTTACTATATAAAGGGGTTCTTTACTCTCCTGAGATCAGAGTTAGGTGTAATCACTATAACTGTTCGTTTTATAAAATTTAACCACCGGCAGTAACTGAGATATAATGAAATTTCTGGTAAGTACTATTTTCTATTTATTTTTTTTCTACATTTTTTTTCTATTCTCGATCTATTCAAATCAATATGCGAATTGATTTAGAATAATAAAGAGACAAAAAATATTCACCCTATTATTATTTTAACATCATATAATATAACGTTTCATATTCTCATTTTTTGAATTAAACATATTGCATCAGTTAAATTAGATGCATCTTTTCTTTTTACACAATTTTTATCAAAATAAGATCAATTTTTTTTCACTGGCTAAGTAACAAACCTGGTAAAAATCTTAACTATATGAAATTTCTCCGCAAATTATTGCCCGAATATTAAAATCAGACTAATTCTGCAATATTGAGTTTAAAAACAGAGTAAGACCATCACGAGACCGAGAATAGAAAAAAAAAAAAAAAAAAAAAAAAAATAGAAAAACGTGAAATCGGAGTCAAATTTTGACCAATCAAATTTTTTTTATGGGGGGCAACGTGCTTCGCAGTCGAAATAATTCTGTAGGTAAAAAATTCGTAATGTAAATGGGTAGATTCTGGTTCACGCGGTGTCTGGGATCAGCTTGTGACATCTTTCGAAGCTATGACTTTCTTTCTAACAATTTGAGAGTTCGAAGAAAAAAAAAAAAAAAAAAAATATTAGTCAACCTTATGGAGGGAAGTGAGTCGAGCTAATATTAGCATTACAGATGCGGTAATGGTTGAAGCAAGATATATAGGATGGGTCAGGAGTTAAATGACCGTAGCTGACATTTCGACCATACTTTCACTCATCTGCCTCATCGACGTTGTGGCCCGCCGCGAGAACGCGAGAAGGGATCATCTCCGCTTGTATTATACATACGTAACGATTACGATTGCGCGATCCTACAGCGCTTCCCGCTTTATGCGGTTCGCTCGCGGTTCAGATGCGAGAGGAAATAACTATGAGAAATACGTCTTGACTTTAGTCGAAGCGAATTGAATTATACACAAATATACAATAAAATATGAATACAAAGCGCTGACAATATACTTCCTGAATTTGTGATAAAAAAAAAAAAAAAAAATACTAAAAGAAATCGTGAATAATAGAAACGAAAATTCATACGAAAAGATTAGTCATGATTTCGAATTACTTTATTCTCATACGATGATCTGATAATATGAAAATGAGACATAAAACAGTCGGTCATTCTCGATTATAGATCCATCATCATAGATCGATTCTAGGTATTAGATAACGTCACACTTTTGAATTTCGCGGCACGTTTGTCGTCGTGAATAATCATTAATCGTCAATGAATTTATTTTACGATCCATTGTGTAGCACTATATACCTATATAAAGTGTCTGAAAGTGAATATAATATAAAGAATTTGACTAGCTTACTAATTTTTTGTCAAACGAAATCATAGCTTGGATAATAATTATGACACAGAGTCGAGAGTAGTTTTTCGACTATGAATCTATTTGCAGAATGATAGATTAGAAGTTATGTAAATGATCGAAACCACTTTCGCAGCTTCAGTTGAACATAATTTCTGTTTAAATAAAATGGCTTCGATATATTAGAATACATAATCACGAAATATCGAAAGCTGAGGTAGAATATTTTGAATTCATATTAAAATTTTTTTTGCTTTTTATGTATTACAGGCTTTAGCTTTGATGCTGGCTGTCGCTTCAGCGAGGCCTCAGCGTGAAGCATACCCTGAAGAAATCAGGAGCAATTCTGGCAACAGAGAACAAATCTCCGACGACAGGAGAGGCACTTCTACAGTCATCCCTATCATCCAGTGGAACAAGCAACAGGACACTGACGGAACCTACAAGACAAAGTAATATCCTCAAAAAGTTCACGTAATACGAATTATTATCGATAATAGAAATAAGCATTGAACCCTTTTTATGACCAATTCTCGTTTTGTTTAATCCTTGATCAGCTACGAGACCGGCAACAATATTGTAGCTGAAGAATCCGGCTACATCAAAACTCTTCAAGATCACGAAGGCAATGATGTTCCATCTTTGGTTCAGGAGGGTAGCTATTCCTACACCAGTCCCGATGGTACGGTAATAAACACCCGTTACGTAGCAAACGAAATGGGATTCCAAGTTTTCGGTGATCATTTACCCACCCCACCCCCAGTAAGCGAAGAGATTCAAAAGGGTCTTGACCTCATCTACGAGGGAATTCGTCTACAGCAGGTATAATAAGGATTTAAATCAGCTATTACTTTCCCTTTTTATCCCTGAGGACTTGTACTATTTTTTTTTTTTTATTTAGTCTACATTCAAACATTCACAATTCAATAAGAACAAAATATGAATCAATTGGCAATAAACACGCGGTATATTGCGCCTGGCGAATGGCAACCTTACAAGCTTTGAATCAGTAGTAGCTCTCAGTATTGGTCAGCCACACTAGTCTGACTCGCTGCGTTATTAATTTTTTCACTCTCGCCGATTGAAATTAGTTTATAAAATTAGTTCCGGATTGAATTGTTCCGTTTAAAGTTGATTTTTTTTTTTTTTTTTTTTTCGGATGGGAGAAGAGTTTTTGGCACATTTTTTCCAGACAGTATAATTTACTGATTTTTTTTTCCTTCAGGAGGCAGCTGCACGTGAGGAAAAACAGGGACCTCAGCCTTCGGCTCAGTTGCTTCAGCGACAAGACGAGAAGGATAGAACCTACCAACAAAGGCAGTAAAATAATGATATTGTCATTTTTTGCCCCTCTTTAATTCCTTGTCACTTTCCCTTTTTCCCCGATGCACCTATCTTCGTCTTTCCCAATCTTCCATTTCTCACATATATTGCACCAAATTACTATACGGCGTTCTTACAATCATTATTAAGTGTTGATATTACTGTATAATTGTTACACATAAGCCAAATCTGATGTAATGAGTGTTCCGTCCTTTATATCCACGAGATTTTCCCGATAATAAAGAAAAATCAAAATATCGTTTTACAAAAAGCCTATGATTACTTTTTTTTCACTAATTATTTCATAGTCATTATTTTCATTTTTGTCTTCTCGTTGGGTGCGATGCTCGTATTCGTACCGTAAGAAAACTAGTTACAAAGAAATTATATTTCATCTATGAAAAACTGGTTTCGAAATTCGCGTGTTTTCGAGTTTATTGCAACTCGATTACTGATGCATGAGAATCCGATTGACATACTTATTGCTATATCACATCCGCCATTCATAAATAGTTACGTAAATCTAGATTAAATGACGCGAAGGTCACTTGATCAGTTCTGATTTCTGAACTAACGAGTTATGCAAATATAGGCACGTTTCAATAAAGTTCTGCAGCTGATTAATCGAGTCACAGCAATTGGAATCAATGGTTTTATATTAAGATCTGTTAATTAAAAACCCATAACACGTGCGTTTAAAAAGAAAAACGATTCGAAATTGATTTCTCTAAAATAAATGTAGCATTTAAGGGGATATGAAAGGCGAATTATACACCTCGAATTTTTGGCAGCCCGTTTCTCAACTAAAACACATCCGATCGATGTGAAATTGATATCAGTAACGCAGAAAAAATGCACGGAGAGCATGATGCTCTTGGATTTCCAAAAAGCGAAAATGTTTCGGGTGTTTTCATATTTATCAATAGTACAACGTCAGCAACAACGATTATTCGTTACAGAGCACTCTTGATATAAAACTGTACATTTTATTTTTGCTTTTTGGAAATCCAACAGCATCATGCCCTTCGTTCACTTTTTCTACGTCACTGATATCGATTTCACATCGATCGGATGTGTTTTAGCTGGGAAATGGGCTACCAAAAATTCGAGGTGTACAATTCACCTTTCATATATCCACTTAAGGGCTCAGCTAAAACACATCCGATCGACGTGAAATTGATATCAGTGACGCAGAAAGATTGCACGGAGAGCATGATGCTCTTGGATTTCCAAAAAGCGAAAATGTTTCGGGTGTTTTCATATTTATCAATAGTACAACGTCAGCAACAACGATTATTCGTTACAGAGCACTCTTGATATAAAATTGTACATTTTACTTTCGCTTTTTGGAAATCCAAGAGCATCATGCCCTTCGTTCACTTTTTCTACGTCACTGATATCGATTTCACATCGATCGGATGTGTTTTAGCTGGGAAATGGGCTACCAAAAATTCGAGGTGTATGATTCACCTTTCATATCCCCTTAAGTAGAATAATTGTGAGCCGCATGACTCAATTTCTGCCGTTTATAAGTCATGACGTTTAAATTACTGTTACGTGGTCAAGTTTAGCTGTTTTCGTTTAATAGTCTTTCGTTGTTTACTATATCGTGGAAGCACTCACTTCTTAAAAAGGTGCGAACGTCTATTAAAAGAAATTTCGATATGTACACAGGGGCGTATTTACCCTAGGGCCATGGGGGCCATGGCCCGGGGCGGCAGGCTGCGAGGGGCGGCGTCAGCCGCCCCGCGCACTTAATATTTTACGAAACGAACACAGGATCAAGTCTGTAGGATGGATAGAACCGAAGATATGAGCATTTAAAAGACAGCGTGTTTCCGTTTTTTGCCCCTTTTCTACGAAATTCAACCCTCTGCAACTCTGAAACTATTGAAGATAAAAAAATTTGAAAAATTGTTTGATGCATTCATTTGACTCGTAGAATTTGTAAAAAAAATCAAAAAAGAATCGGAGACATCAAATGAAATTTTCGATTTATTTTTATTTAAATTTTCGCCATAAAACTTCAAAAATTACACTCAGAAAAAAAATTGCTAACCAAATCGTTTTGTTGGTCACTTTTGGTAGTTGCAACAAAAATATTGTTGGCGGAACAAACCAACAAATAGAATTCGCCTACCTTTGTTGTGTCAACAATATGATGCGTAATGCCAACAATATTTTTTGTTGCAACTACCAAAAGTGACCAACAAAACGATTTGGTTAGCAATTTTTTTTCTGAGTGTATAACCGATTGATCTTGCAGATGATCTACAAGAAGAATGTGTTCTTTTAAAACAATTCTGGACGTCTCATGAAAACAAAATGAGTTTAAGGCAACTTATAGTATATTATGTGGCATGCCCGTAAACCAAGTGTTTTTCGGCGAGAATATTCTGAATCATTATTAATACATTTTTCTGAATAATTATTATACATAATTCTGAAATGATTATTCGAGTCAAAAACGGTTTACGGGTGCGCCCCATACTGTATTTTTTTCGAAATAGCCCAATAAGAACATAAACCCGATAAACGTATAAAAATAGGACTAATGTCCGGCCGAAAAACGTTTATTATATGTATATACGTATATATACCTGAAATATACGTTTTTCGGCCGGACATTAGTCCTATTTTTATACGTTTATCGGGTTATGTTCTTATTGGGAGGCATGAAAAGTCACTTTGACGCCTGTTGAGATTCACTAGACGAAGAGTGGGGTTATGGTGCGATCTGTCGCGCACTTCGAACCGCGCATCGAAACTGCCGTAGAAAGACTTTATACGGCAGCTTTGGAATGCGCACTTCGAACTGCTCATCCAGACTGCCGTATCAAGACTTTATAGGGCAGTTCTGAAACCAACCGTATAAAGTGACACTTTGTGGATCGAAAGCAGGCGTCAAAAAGTGACTTTTCAATGCCTATGCCGAAAAAACCTATTTATTAAGCAAAAGGATTTGAAGGAAGCATTTCCATATACAGAAATATACAGAAGAACGTTTGAACAGTTTAGCCATCCTTAATATAGAAGCTGACTTAACCACATCCGTTAATTATGATAGTGTCATTGACGAATTTGTCGACCAATTTGTGCACCGCAAAAAAATTCAAATATTCAATAATAGTATATTGTGTACCAAGGGCGTAAAGTGGGCTTTTTTAGACCGAGTGTGGAGTTTGCAGTACGAGTCAGAGGCGAGGTAGCACGAGTCGAAGACGAGTGCGTCTGCGAGCCGAAGACGAGTACTGCAACCACACAAGGTCAAAAAGCCCACTTAGCCCTGGTGCACACCATATTTTTTGTAACAGCACGATTTTCGCGTTTTTTCAACATTGTTGATAATTTTCTCGAAATAATAAAAACGCCCGCTGCAGCGGGCGATTTTATTATAATAATGAATTGCGCCCGCTGCAGCGGGCGTTTTTATTATTATGATAAAAAACGCCCGCTCGTCTGAAAACTGTCACTTTAGGCCCGCTGAATGGGTCAAAAAAACGCAAAAATCGTGCATGTGTTACAAAAATGGTGTTTATTATTTTGTATGGGCTTTTTTCATTATTGAGAGATTTTTTTTTCGTTATTCTATGGGGCGGCAAACCTTATATGCCCAGAGCGCCAAATCTTAAAATACGCCTCTGTATGTACACAGATGTCGAGGAGAAAGAATTGGAGAGTCCATCGAGTGTTTACTATGTTAATACATAAGTGGGATAATCATTTTTATTCGTATGTATTTACAAGCAAACTTTTCATCCGTAGCCCTGTGACCAGAATGTATTCATAGAGCAATATTATAAATCGAGGATATGCCTAACATTTGATTAGAGTTTGGAGAAATGTAAAAATTATATCATTCAAATCCACCGTGATCTACAGGGCAGGCATAATCACAGTTCTATAATTATTAATAATATTAGCAACAACTTATATTATTAAATTAGAATTAAGAATATATGATTAGGGTATAAGTCGATCTCTAAATTATATACGAAAATTCAAAATAGATAATTATTTGACGGATGGCAAAAGTCTGTGATGATCGCATCGATCCTCGATCATCTTATATACGTTCACAATTCTACCAATCAAAAATCGACCTACATTGCATTAGAGGCCTTTGTAGTAAAATCAAATTTTAATCTGATAATCCTACAAAGTTACTGATTATACATTTATGCCTGAAGGTGAATTGTAAATTGTAATACGCTGTAGTGAGTGACGAATACCCTAGTTTATGGCAGGAATAGACAAACTAATCTATCTAAATAGGAAAAAATAATAAAATAAAAATAAAGATTTAGGACGTGGGAGTCAGCAGGTCCGGCTGTCTACCCACGCGTATGTTTTTAGACCCGTTATATAAAACTCTCTAACACTAGCAAAAAGCTAATCCGAATTTCGACACACGTTGTCATAATACGATTTCGCATAACCGATGCGACTCGTTTAGTTAATTTAAATATCGTTTGTATATGATCGTACGTTAGATCAACGCTAGAACAAATATGAAAAGAAATAAAAGATGCAATTCTAGATATGGGCTCCCTCAGCGAATGATTAAAATAATGATAACTCTAACGATAATGATAATAATATTAATTATTATATAATACTTAATAACAACAAGGAGGGTTCAGCGTTGACTCGTTTCATTCTATCGAAAATAACTGATATTAAATAATGAGCACCCAGGATATGGTGATTAGGAATGAATTTATGAACGATCTGAGAGCTGGGGGTCGTATGGTGTCGCCTGGAACCCGACGTATCGGTTATTATGTTTGTGTATAAATCCATGCTCAGCATCAGCCTGGTAATAGATAACCCTGCGTATACCAAACGGATCAATGTACCCGAAAGATCCAATTTTCTTGTCTTCATCGGGTTTCTTTTCCTCCTCATGGTAATGCGTTTTAAGGTAATACTGGAACCCGTCCTTAACAGTATGCGTTCCATCGTACTCAGGGAATTCCCCAACCTTCTGTACCCCTGGACTAGTTCGGTCACTCGATTGTACAATTTGCCCAATTTGGTTCCCTTGCTGATTATTGTAAGATGCATTTTGGATCGAGTAATAGTTCTGGCCGGATGGATAAACGTGAGAAGCTGCTGTGTCGTAAGCCTGAGGAATTGACGTTGGGTAAAATGTATTAGCAGGACTTTGCACCTGATTTGTAAGTAGCTGGTTAGATTGAGGATATTTATTGCTGTTATACGAAGGAGGCTGGAATACGATTGACGGCGGTGACGGAGATGGTGGATGGTTGTAGGCATATGGATTTTGGTAGGGTGGTAGATAAGGGTTTTGGAATTGGTGAGTTGGAAGGTAATTCGTGTTTGGCTGCGAGTAGCCATCTTCGAGCTGATTGAAGGGCACCCTGTAAGACGGAGTAGCGGCACTTATCGAAGAGTACAATGTCGAGGGTTGCACCGGAGCTGGGGTAGAGATTGGGGGATGATATTGGACGCCAGGATGCACTGGCGCAGACGCTGTTGAAATTAGGGGCGTCGCTGTATTGGATTCGATGCTGTTACCTGGCAGCTCCTTTATTTCGGGTTGTCTGTGGAAACAAACACGAAATATATGATTTAAGGGATGAGTGAATTCAATTTAACCCATTTTTCTGCACATTAATTCGTCGTTGATAAAAAATCTCAGTCAAACTCTGACAATATTATTTTCGACTTTAGTTATACCCTTGTTTCATTGAACCCTTTTAGTTTATTCGCTAGTTTCGACTATGAAGAATGCTAATTTGTTTGTTTTTTTTTTTTTTTTTTGTTATTTGACAGACAATTTTTGACTCTCAGAGAGCTTTCACTGTAAGAAAGTTTCCGTTTATTGATCACACTTGGGATTCGCGTTTCCAATTCGCCTGCAAATATTTACCTGAAAGGATTTACTGGCCTCTGGGGTTTAGCTAGAATTCCACTCTGGGCTGGTACTTTCTTCGAAATCGAGACTGCGTCTTGAATAGGTCTGTCCTTTCCGACGTACACCATTTTAGACCTATATAGAGAATGTAAATAATAGAGGATAAAAAGAGTTTTTGAAATCGAAGAACGGTAGCTAATTATTGTAATAAATTCGTATTACATAATAATGAACTACGTCTATTTAGCTGGCAATTTGGTGTAAGTTAAACGGTATAACTAGGATCGCAAAAATTGCGTAACATTCATAAATATTGAAATCGGGTGTAAATCAATATTTGCATTTCTTTCTGCAGTTTCACAACTCTTTGAAATATCTTTTTTTTTCCTTCTTCTCCTTTCTATACGAAATAATTACCACAGCTTTTCTATTTTTTTTTTTTCTTCTCTCGTTGTTGCTAAAATTAATGTGTTTGTATGAATAATTAATCGTTTACCGCAATATCCTGTAGCCCTGTGAATCGGCGATGTAGTCCTTGATCCGTAAGTATCCCAGAGGATCCAGCCAGCCCTCAGTTCCGACTACGGTGCCATCAGCAAGTCGTTTTTCCTTTCGATATTGACCGTTTAGGGTCTGGTACCGGAAGTAGCGTTCAGGGCCTTCGTCAGTCTGTATATGGTACTGTGTGTTCGGTGATATGTTCCAGCCACTTTTTTGTGCTTCAATTTCTCCTGCAGTTAGGCAGAAGACCGAAACCTGTTGTTGAAATTTATTTCTATTTATAAATGATTCACTATATATATATATGTATTCTTGAAGTGATTTGAAATTCGTGAAATTAATTCGCATTGCGAAAGACTTGTGATGATGAGAGAAAGAAAGGAGAAATAGAGAAATTGAAAAACTTATACAACGATGACGAAATAATAACCGGAAGGAAAGTAAAATTAAAAGAATATTAATGTTAGATTTTTAACGTTATACTCAAACAGCGAAGTCTCATCTTACTCTTCTTTAAATTATCATTTTATTTACCATATGCGATGGTCGTTATGTCGTTATTCACTTTTAATGGACAGAAGTTAAATAGGATTTTTTTGGCTATAATTGTATCATGTTTAGAAATAATTCAATTAGCTAGATTCGGATTGGTCTGATAATATATTAGGGATCAATGAAGGCGTATAGTAATTGAAGATAATTATACTGAACTTTTGAGATCTTAAAATAAAAGAAAAATATAATATTTATAAATAATGATCCGTTAAATCTGACTATAAAACTATTCTGGATTAATCGACGTGTAAAAAAACTTTCCACTATAGTACCTATGGGTACGCATGTAAATGAAAAATGAAGTCATTTATCACCTTTGCAGACTCATTTGAAACGGGCATCAAGTAGGTATAATATACTTGAGTGAGTTACAGATTATATGGAAAATAAAAAATGAGCCATTAATTTTGAATATTTGAATATGTTAATTATTTAGATAACGTATTGCCAAAGTGAAACAAAAAAGGAGATCCGGTCAAAATACTTTAGAAATATTAAACTAAACGACGCGTTTGGTTAATGCAAACAAAGACTCATCGCATTCAGCTTCAATGCCAAACGTCCATCTATGGAATAGACACTCTCATTGACATGCTACATGCCTGGAACTTGCTAATGACTCGTAAACAATGCGACACTTATTACGGTTGAGTCAGTCTGCCTCTCAGGGCGAGGCTACTTATTATTACTCAACGTTACGTCAGACTCTGATCAGCAGTAATTTGTTTACAACGATTTAGTTGCTTCTATAAAAGCACACATCGGCGGCTGAGTAGAAAAATATCGTAGATGATTCGATGTTGTTGAACCAAATGCTCAAATACGATGTTGTTGAATCAAATTCTGAGATACCATGTTGTCGAACCAAATTTTGTAATTCCATGTTGTTGAACCAAATTCTGAGATACGATGTTGTTGAACCGAATTTCATAGTAAGATGTTGTTGAACCAAATTCTGTGATATTATGTTGTTGAACCAAATTTTGCAAATTTCATAGTAAGATGTTGTTGAACCAAATTTTGTTATATCATGTTGTTGAACCAAATTTTGCAATACGATGTTATTGAACCAAAGTTTGCAATACGATGTTATTGAACCAAAGTTTGCAATACGAAGTTGTTGAACCAAATTCTGAGATATTATGTTGTTGAACCGAAGTTCTTAATACGATGTTGTTGAACCAAATACTGTAATATGATGTTGTTGAGTCGAATTTTCTAATACGATGTTGTTGAACCAAATTTTCTAATACCATGTTGTTGAACCAAATTTTGTAATACGATGTTGTTGAGACCAACTCTGAGATACGATATTGTCTTGCTCAGCCGTCGATATTGCTCTCACACTGCAAAAGTACGATTGTAAAATAATTGTACCTGAGCCAAGACTCGACATTGCATACAGATCGAAGTTTAGTCACTTGTTATATAAATTCTTATAGATACCTATCAGAAATTATTATGATTAGCGTTACTTCCAACCATTTGATCGAAGGAAAATAAGTGATCCTTGCTGATGTGTAATCGGTGTCGATTGAATGATAGAAATCTGCACGTTGAGTAAGATTAAGAATGTGGTGGGTAGCGTTTGGCATTCGGGTAGGCGACTTCAGCCTCGAAATTGTTTGAATTAACCTTGAATAAACTCGTGCGAATTAATCCTACGTATATGATGTGGTGACTTTGAAACAACAAGATCAAAACCAAACTGTAATATATGTATGGATCGGTGTGAGTGACATTGGGCCTGCGATCACCGAGAATACGCAGTCATTTATGAAATGTGAATAGCGATCGAATTACATCTTTGGTCAGAACTGCGTGGGTGCAGTTTTGCAATTTGCATCATTTTGTATGAAAATATATTTTTGTTACTGTGATCGACTTTGACTATTTGTTTTCGCGGAAACAGACAATTTCTGAAATTAAGGAATAATTTCGCGGATCAATATATGAATGTCTAGACTCTGACGCCAGTCAGAAATTATACAGATCATAACTATTGTATCCAGAAGGCGAAGAGTTGCGGTCGAAATATGCCATCGCGTAAGACTCGACCGCTTCGAGCCGGGTCGAACCTGGTTGAGTAATATGCGGCAAAGGTGCGTGGGATTGGGAAAGCCTTAAGCCGGCCTCTGTCCATATTAAGAGATCCCATATCACTACTAGTCTGGATACCGCAATGGGTGTGTGTGAAGTTATATCTGCATTATATACCCTCGCGATTACATGACCACTATAAATAAATAAATGAATAAATTGTAAAGAAATGATGGCAATACCTTTTCTACGATATCTTGCGTGACAAAGGTTCCAAGAAATATGGAGAAATTGAGAATCTAGCCATACAATGACCAGATCTTGTTTTTAGCTTGAAATTTGAATTTTATTCGACAGGAATACAGATATTCACAAAGTTTTTTTTTTTTTTTTGCAAATTTTTGCATCGATTTTATCCGGCATTAGAATATTGCATAAATTCTTAGCTGTGCTGCACAACATGTGGGAAGAGAAAAGAAGTTGGACATTTTATCCGGAGACGAAGAGTGATCGATTATTTCTTATGTAATAAAATTTGTAATTATAAATATTGAAGGCGTGTGCTGCTATAGTCGATATGCTGGCATCTTGAATTTGACTTAAACCGACGATGCTTGACGTAGGGCGACTTTCACAATTTCAAATTCGTGATTTTCTTTGACCTTTCCTATTTTCCATTGACCGTCTCTCTGTACACCCCTTCGCCAAAATTACATTTATCTAATCGGGGCGGAACAACAACGAAAGGCTTTTAGTCGGAATGTTTATTGAAATTTCAACATAAACGTTGATCTAGATTTTTGAACAAATATACGCGAGCCCCGAATCGAGAGTACTGTTCGGGTTTTAAAATCGTCGAATCTCAAGGGAAAGTAAAGTTACAAGGTGAACTCGATCTGGAAATTATTGTGTAATTTAAATTCGAGGTTTAAGTCCTTGAGAGAGAAGAAAATTCCTGTATTTATAGGATAGCGGCTGTACAGTCTTTTCCAATTAGCGCGCTAAATTGCTGGGTAATACCTCCGCGTCTCGAAGCTCATTGTTCGCCGCATGGCATGGCATTTCACTTTCACGCAAACGGAAGCGCAATTCTATAATTAGTTTCCGTTAAAGCTATTGAGAATTTGTTAAAAAACCTAAATGCATGTGGGACAGATCAGAGATCGTTTAGGCGTATCGTGAAAACAAAATTTGGTTATTTAACCGCGATGTGTAAACGCGTACATAAAAAATTTTTGCCAAATTTGCAATTCAATTGTATCCATAAAGTTTGAAGTTACGCGAGCGAGCGTATAAGCGTATCTTACATTAGTAGGTAAGTTACGCGAGTGTATCTTCATATGAGAAATATGAAATACCAAATTTGGCGAGTTGCGAGTTGCGAATTCTTATACTTATGTTTGCAATTCCGAAAGTAGCAAAACAGCCCATGCAACGCGCTACGTTTAATTGCTTTCAATTTCGCAGATTGCCAAACGGCGTTGTACCCTACACTGAGAAAAATAACAGCAATAATATTGCTCGAATTGCAATAAAACATTATTGCTGCATACCAACCTGCAATAATCATTGCTGAAGCTGTGCTATAAATATTGCAAGCTTGTACAGCAATATTGTATTGCTAAATTAGCAAACAAATTGTTGTATCTGCAATATTTTATTGTTAAAGCAGCAACGTAACTGCAACAATAATTGGAAAGCATTATACTATTGCAAGAAAAAATCGTTATCTTAGCAATATTCGGTTAGCAAGCGAATGTTGTTGATATTACGATTCTCATTTTTCTCAGTGTAGCGTTTAAAGTGCACGTTCCCGCAGAAATCGAATATCGTACCATACGTACACAGCTATTAGTACGATACAAACCACATGCAGACATATAGCCGGAGGCGAAAATTGCAAAAACTTTACACCCGAACTGAATCTCACTTTCCATTTATATACTCTCAATCGCTATAATTGATTGCTTGTCATTATTCCCTCAATTCAGTATAAAACTATTACTTACACATCTCGTATCATCACCTTATCCAATCTTAAATATTACTTATAAATTCAAACAAAAAATAAATAAATTTTTTTTTCTCATTATTACATCATTCGTCCATTTTTCCGCGAAAGATATATATTATACAGAAGCTATACAGCATTTATATCATCAAATGAAATTTGAATCATAGTTATATGAAAAAAAAGAAGAGAAAAATACTTACAGTGTTAAATTAGATTCACAGGAAATTTATCACCGGAGGTGATACTTTTTTTTTTTTTTTTGCACACAGCTTATACGGATCTTTTAAAGAAATGTACATTTCTGGGTATATAATGATATAATCCGTATAAATCAGACGGTTTAAGGCATGACCATTTCCTTTTAACAAGTCGGCTTGATTATAACGGAATTTATATATATATATATATATATATATATATATATATATATATATATACGTGTGTAGGATCAGAATCTCTCCTCTTGAATGGTTAAAGTTATTTTTTGATTGCGTAAGCGCATTGTTGATTACTTTCTATCGACGTGCGTGCCGCATTAGAGTAAAGTACCATAAAGGTGACGGGATATATACATCAATCTTAAATAAATGACGTCATTTACGATGTTAGATAGTTTTGAATTCGATTTGCAATACGTATAACAGCTTTGAACGATTGTTATTATATATATGTTATATTATAGATATGTATATAATAACCACGGGAGACTTCAATGCTCGATGAAATCCTCGCACGTGGTTTTAATACTCTATACAGTCTATAGCTATAATACAAACTACTATATGTGAATTCGACCTACTAACACTGATACCTTGGCCGAGGCTAAGAACCTCTCATGCAACGTTAATGAAAGCTGATTTGTATCAGTGCAAAATTTATTTCATTATTTTATTATATTTCGTATTTCAAATTTGATTTGTATCAGTGCAAAATTTATTTCTTTATTTTATTATATTTCGTATTTCAAATTTGATTTCTATCAGTGCAAAATTTATTTCTTTATTTTATTATATTTCGTATTTAAAATTCGCTCGAATGAGTTATTGTGTTATTTTTGGTATTAAATATGTTTCACGCGAACTCGACAACAAGATTTAGAATTGAATTCGTTTTTTTTTTTTTTTTTTTTTTCCTTCCTTAATCACTTTCCCGCCATTGTCTTACTTCTGTTCTCTATATGCTTTTTTTTTCATACGTATAGAACGCTGCTTCCGTTAATTAAAAATAATTTACTTTAATCCCGAATTTTCGCACGTTGTAATTAAGTCGTTTAGGAATAATTTAGTAGTGAAATATATATTGTAATAATTATATATATATGGATAAAGCCTTGAACTTATATACGTCGCTATTTTAACGATAGTTGAATAAAATTATTCGACTTTCGGAATGCCATATAGAATAATTACATTTAAACACGAAACCATAAATGTGGCTATATAGTATAACGACAGTCGATCGTATAAGATAAAAATATGATCGGTATATAAGTGCACAGCTATAAGCTGTTAGATTTTCTTTTCCACTCTCCTGCTTATGTTCATGTCTTGCTGCACTCTAGTTATAGCAAATAATGCATAAGAACAAACGCATCAGCTAGCCTGCGCATTCAGTTTAATTAGAATAATTTATACACCTTTTTTTTTTTTTTTTTGTTATATTCTTGTTTCTCCTTTTTATTCTCCTTATTTTTTTATAGCCGTAATTTCGAAGGTGAGAGTTGCGCGGCCGTGGCATCGACTTAATAGATATTCAAATCCACTCAACTGGCATTATATGAATTGATAAGATAATTGCTCCTTTTCGTAATGAATATGTTTTTAACACGTTACTTTATAGCTACCGTGGATTATCCTCAACCTTGACGACAATTTATTAAAAATATAAACTGTATAATTTTATTTTTTGATAATCTGCTTATATGTTAAAACGCACTAGCAATCATATTGCACAACGATTTTAAACTCGACGTATGGAGGTATTCAGAAAATGTACGAAATCAAAAGAAATAATTTTATGAACGGAAGTGATTAAAACAAGATTATAATGGCTTAGGTGACAATTATGATAATGACAAACGGATACGTTGATTATATTCGACTTTTCGTTGCAGGTTTCATTCATACGTCGATGCAGTGAAATTCTTAATATCTGCGCGGATGTAGAAAAAAGCGTAATTACATATTATTATATCGCGTTGTCTTTATCAATAAAGATGTACTTTCCGTAACCGCGATCAGGTATTGCTCTACTTTTTGCTCTGTTTAGAAAAACTCTAAACTGTCAATCAGACACAGCTGTTCAATTTACTTTCTAGGTGAAGGTGAATGTGTTGGATGAAACCAGACGTATATGGAACATATACTTTGCAATTTTACCGATCCCTTGGTGAAAATAAAAATTGGCATATTGTCAGATCGTTAAAAAATTGTTAACGAATGAACAAGCAGCGAAAAAATGGTGCGAATTTAATACGGTCAGATTTTATATTGTATTATTATAGTCTGGTGAGAAATTTAGGAAGAAAGACGCGCGAATTTCTATGTATAATAATAAGGAATTGCCGGTTTTGGGTATCGGCCTTTTCCACCCACGTGCGTAGTCGTATAACCCGTGTGAATAATTCTCTTCGAATGACGCGTCGTTAATCCGTTCATTTTATGGAATAACGTAACCAGTTCTATACGGGATAGAGGTACAGGTAAGTGGGTTCGCGAGAATGACTACACAGTACCAAGAACGGGACGTTGCTGCTACAAAACAGCATCTTGGGGCTGGGATCTGCGGCGCCTGTCTGTCCGCCCGCCCGCAATGCAGCACGCGATGTGACCATAATAGGAAAGGCGTACCTATCTAACCAAGCCGCGTTATTTCTATTTGAATAAAAAGAAAAAGAAAAAAAAAAAAAAAAAATGGATAACAAATAAATAAACACGTTCGTACTTTTACTCATACATCAATGCAAACTTCTCTCTATACCTTTCCTTGCGTGTTAATGGTAAATAGGTACATGCATTGCATCTTCGGAATTCAATGTTAAGGTTACTATATACGCAATGTGACGGTATAGGTACCCCCACTGAAAAACCTCGTCATCCAACCTTGCAGATATTCATCAATCGTTTTTTTGATTCATTTTAAATTAATCGATTTAAACTATAGTAACGCCTATAGATTCGGTGAAATTATAGATTCACACTGTATATAGTTAGTCATCAGTCAGGTTCATTCTACGTGATGAAAATTTTTAACTAGATTTACAAATTGATCATTTTCAAAGAAAGAACCGTAACTTTTTTGAGCTGTTATGTCCTACAGCTCATACGAGCGAAGACGCGTTTATATATTAACGCGTGATATAGAAAGGCGATTATTCGGTTAGAATTCTTGACGTTCTTAGAGTTCATCAGAATACGTGTCGCACGGTATAATCAAGAATTTAGCTACGGATTTGGTGCGACAATAGAAATTATTAGACTCTAACGGTACGGGAATCTTCGCCTACTCGATACCACAACAATGGAATAAGCTTGAAAGCAATTTAACAACCTTTTGTTTGTCTCTATAATATTTTGGTATGGAATAGAATGCGCTACATGTTTTTAATGAGATTTCATAGAACAATCTAGGCCTAGTTTACGGCCACTATGATATATTGATGGATAATACGTTATATATATGGTATTGGAATGTCGAGGTCTATACAAATAGTAACAAAAATAGGCTTTTTTTTCGTGATATTTAAAGTTCACGGCATATTGGATATGTTTTTTTTTTTTTTTTTTTTTTCATCACACCTGGCGTTTGTGTAGCGATGTATGTATGCATATGAACTTTAATGTCAAATAAAACCCCAGCAATACTCCGAGAAACCCAATCGTTGGATTATATCCTTCAGCGGATTCGAACAACGCTAAAATTTTCGTCGATCACTTTTTATACGGAAAGTAAAGAAGGTAGTACAAGTTCAAGGCGATTCATACTGCTATTGAAAATCCCTGTGCAGGTATGACTTAGAAGGTAACAGACTCGCCATATCGAGAAGATCGAAGGATTCATCAAGACTATAGGAACCCGGTTCCAACTCTTCAAATCAGCAGATTTATTCGATTTCAAAGTAATTGATTTGAACAAAAATGTGGAAAAGAGAGCACACTCAGAAAAAGGTCTTGTTGACACAACCAAAATTTGGTTATTATATACCGTCAAAGAAATTTTTTTGTTCAGTCAACCAAAATTTTCTTGGATCAACCAAAATTTTGTTGGGCCAACCAAAATTTTGTTGGGCTAACCAAAATTTTTGCTGATACTACTAAATTTCTTGTTAGCACAACAAAATTTTGGTTTACTGAACAAAAAAATTTCATTGACCGTATAATAACCAAATTTTGGTTGTTTCAACAAGACCTTTTTCTCAGTGTGCAGAATAAAAATTGTATGCTTTAGATGAAAAATAAGACAACACGTACCGTGAAACAACTAAGTGCAATAATAATCCTAATGGTTATCATTTTGTTGAGTATAATAATAAATCGCGAACTGTGCAATAAATCTTTTTCTTTTTTTTTTTTTTTTTTTCAAACGATACGATTCGCTAGTTTATTCGCGACACCGGTATCTGCTAGGCAGAAGACTACTGCACTGACAACCACGCGCACCACTTCCTTGATATCACACTGTGGTTCGGTGAGCAAGGCGTCAAGTACTTCTGGCTTGTTTGCCTCCACTTCTTGTGGCTCTGCGCCACTTGGGGACCAGCTATATTTCCACTACCTCCAACGCTGAAGATTCTGGGTATAGGGTAGCGAATTTTTCCTCTTCTCTTATATGCCCTTTCCTCTTATACTATTCTAGCTTTGTTCTCTTTCAGCTCATATACAGGGGAATTACAATTACGTCCTCGACGTTACGTGGCTTGACGAACATGATGGAATGGACAAAGTGCTGACGACATTTCTGAAGGAAAATCCATTTCAATGAAAAAAAAAAAAAAAAAGACTATTTACACCGAGACTCGCAATAGCAAAGAAGATTATCGTCTAGCACGAATGTGTGTTAGAGGTAAAAAAGCAACGTGCATATGTTTATAAATATTTACATGTCCCGAATAGACGAGTGACTAATTATCGGTTAAACCATGACGTATACGCAAAACGAGCTTCACGCAATGAAAATCAGCTTCATGTATGCAACATACATACATATACTGGAGGAAATACGCGTCCAAACGAAGTCAAAGCGTAACCTAAAACGGAAAATGACGCCATCAAGAAATCAGGAATTCAAAGCCTGTCCTTTTCCCACTGCAGATACTGCAAGTACACCCATCTAATGGCCTAGCGAACAGCGAGACTGACAACAACTATGGAATTCAGGCCGATCCTGGAGAGCATTTGAATGGATGAAGGTGGCGACTTATTGTTGGATTAGGTTGATACCGTTTTACTAACAGATCAAAGCTGTAAACTTTCCATAAACTAGATCATCGTATTAACTATTATTATATAGGAAAGTGTTAAAGCCTTGTAGGTAGTATCTTAAGTTCAGACTCTCACGCATTATCGCGATTTTAAAGCGTGCAGAATTGCGCGATTTACTTATATATACGTGCTGGCTAGGTGATTTATGCCATTCGCCAAGTGCAGGAACCCAACCTTCGAAGGTGTACAATTTTTATAGACGTGAGTATATTTCGTGTTCTTTTTCATTGTTATTTTTATTCAAGATCCGGTCTTTCTCCTATACAGGTGAATAATAAAATTTTTGCCTTTCATCTTTTTTTCGCCATGGCTATACGTAGTAGTAGGTACATACGTACAGGCAGGAATATTTGTTAGATCTGAGATAAAACGCGGTGAGATGAACGCGTGGGATTCTCTGGGTACGCAATTCTCTGCTTTTGCTATGCATGGTGCGGTTCCCGCGCACCTATTATAACTAATGTAAGGTGTATAACTTCGGTTAACGCTCCGCAAACAAAAGTATTCGTCGTTAAATCTGTGGACAAAACAAGGCAGAAAGTACTTCTGGGTAGGTATGGGTACTACTATGCCTTCGAGACTTCTTAGATTAACGTGCGTCAATTTACGTGTTCGTTTACTACGCTTACACCAAATTACTTTCACTTTTACTACCGGCGGAACGCCGCGCACTCTATCTAATACGTGTATCGTGCAAACCATCACCCATTAAGAGAACCTTGTATACGTATACGTCGTGTAACATCAAGCGAGCTCACGTTCCGTAGCTATACTTGGTTTTTTTTTTTTTTTTTTTCAAATTCTCTCATAGAATCCTTCGTGCTGAACAAATACCGTGCAATTGGTGTATAGAACACGTCGCGCAATCAATTTCGCACATTTCTTTTAACTGTTGCTGAATTGATTGGCAAGAATTCAATTATTGGAATTGGAAATAATCAAAGTTAGATAAACAAAAAACTTTCCGTCCATGTTCGAAAACCATTCATAAAGAGCTCATTTTTGCATTTGCCTTTTCTATACGGTCAATTAATTAGCTTATCAGAATTTTGAGCATCTGTACGTAACTTCGTGCCCCAAATGAACAGAAGATGACTTGACTTTCGAAAAAAAAAAATTGGAGAAGAAACAAAAATTTCTGGATCCTAAAGAAACTTGATGAGTATAAAGTAGGAAAAAGTTGACGAAGGACAAATTTAATGAATACGTATGAGTAAACGTTCGAAATGCACTTTGTATTCATTAAACTGCGCTGCTATCAATGGTTTTTTTCGGTTCTCATTGACGAGTCAAATTTTTCCATCGTTTATGATTTCATCACGTATAATAATAATAATAACGACATTCAATGCGAACTGCAAGTTGTTCCCAAGATTTTTTTTTCTTTTTTTTTTTTTGTTTATTTATATCCTATATGATAATTGACCATCAAAACTACACCCTATATATAATTATTCTAATGTCAATTATACAAACAATGAACACTGTCAGTAATTCTAAGGTATAGAATGCATATTCTCGCAGTTAGTTGGGAAACCGAGAAACAGTTTGACATTGGTCGTATCCGGCGTCCTGACCTCCGACATCGTGTCGTTCTTATCGGTCTTTAGCGATCAAACGTCTGCTTCTCTTTGTTTCTGGTTTTGAGAAGCTATTAAAATAAATCTCTGACGATGGGCGCAGGACTTGGTATAAGACAAAATCTGACATGCTAATCACCTTTAGACGACGATTTATTGCACCGCTACGTCTGTGCAGTGATCAGTGAACAGCCGTTTGATACTGATGCAGATTTTTGATGTTTTTAATTTTTTTTTTTAATTTTATTAATATGCAAATTTTCATGAAAAGTAGAACGCGAATCAAGAAGGAAATTGTCATACTTTTAACTCACTGTTCTCATAACGTATCTTGCGTTATTCAAATGACATATCAGACGTTGAGCAAGAATGCAGAAAACAACGATGTGATATAGTAATTATGGTTATTGTGAAGAAATTGCAAATCATTATTATCAAGTCATACGGTGAGATCGAAAAGTTTCTTGAATTACTTCCTCGGTATTTCATTTTACAACACACATTCGACTATGTAGGTATTACAAAATTCTGCCTCGAGGGTCAGACTGATTATTATACCTAGGTAATAATGAACTGTCACAACTTACCAGTAGCAGCAAATACCAAAGTATCATTTCGGCGTCTGGTAATAAACCGCAGTAATTATGCAATTATATTTCCTCTTAGTTTTCTTGTCATTAATCGACGTGATAATGCCTATATACTTCAATACTAAAAATAATTACGTGATTGAAGACAACGAGACCGACAGAAGGACCTTTTGCTACTGAAGCAACAGTCTTGACTACGAATCGGTGGTACTGAGATCGCGACTTGCGGAATCAACGCGAAAGCTGGACCAAAGAGGCTGTGCAGGGGGGCAGACCAGGCCACACGCCTCCACTGGTTGTCCCAGGTTTTACCCCCACGTAATCCTTGTTCTCATGCAGGAATTACTACTGTGACAATTTATCTATCCACTGCATTGATCTATTGTTTCCTCTTATCGAAGAAACGTAGGAAGTAGTTCAGTATGTAGTTGCTGGATCGTTGAACAAACATTCAGTGCATATTGTATTAAATTTTTGGCAAAATATCGAATCAATTTTAAAGTTCAGGCGATACCCTTGAACTAGAGGATCTGGTTAACCGAAGTCACGTAGTTCTTTCGAGTATAACAATAGATGATCATGTTTCGTATACGAGATCACGCATTTTTTCAGCTTAAAAGAATTCGATGGACCGCAAATGCCAAGTCCACGAAACCAAAGAAGCAATTTAATCTTATATTCCGGGTTTATCTTCTTTTTTTTTTCTTCTCCCTTTGTAATCCAAATATGCTGAAATTTTCAAGAAATGTGTCATTTACGATCATTCCGTATTTCATCCCGGAGTAATAAATCTAGACTCTTGCAAGTTATTATAGCAGTGATTAAAATTGTTGTCCGTGATGTCACAGTAGTCTGGTATGTGAATTTTTAATTCTGACGATTTGCGGAAAAATTATACTAGTCCTCTCAAAGGTGCACATTGCCGTCTGACGAGATTTATTAATACTGATAATCTCTGGTCGTAAAAACCAGAAGTGCAGTTTAATATTTATCTGCATCACAGATCTGGGCATGCAATTTCCATAGAATTTATTGAATTCTGGAGAGTACTAACAAGTAACGTTACCCAAGTGTCACTCTCCGATTTTAATCAAACTATGAAAAACTTGTAGAACGGTCAAAAATAATCGACACGTATTTTTTTATATGTGCAAAGGCAGCATTCCAAGGGTGGTAACAACCCGATGGATTTTTAGCCACTTCAAGAAACGGCGGGTCACAACTTCAATATAAGGCATTTCGGAAGGAAATGTTCATGAGAAAAGTTGTAGAGTTTCAAAATATGCATTCGTTTTCACCGTTTTTTTAACGTGGTGCTTTACTTACTTTCCACCAAATGTGGATTTCAGAGAAGATTTTGAATACTTCTCGATGGGGGAAAAATCTGACAAAAATCAAGCATGTAAAAGATCCTCGAGAGATTGATTTTGCATAATAATAATTCAAAAAAGTTATTAACAAATTGATGGAAAAAAAAAATTGTTCAAGAAATTATCCGATGACCCAACTTTTTTTTTAGGTGAAAATTATTTTTTAATTTTTCTGAATACGTACGATTTTTTTCAGAATTTTGTTAAATCTTTGAAAATTGCGTTTTTTCATACCTGACAATTTCTTGAACAGTTTTTTTGTCCATCAATTTGTTAATAACTTTTTTGAATTATTATTATGCAAAATCAATCTCCCGAGGATCTTCTACATGCTTGATTTTGTTCAGATTTTTTGCCCATCGAGAAGTATTCAAAATCTTCTCTGAAATCCACGTTTGGTGGGAAGTAGGTAAAGAACCATCTTACAAGCGTTGAAAAAAATGACAAAAATTTCAATCCTTTAAATTGGCAGAGGATTCTCAACATATAATAAAAATATGAGCTTCCATGTACGAACTGCAAATTGGCCCTGACCTGGCTTCGTCACCTGCAGTGAAGGTTAATCCAATACCACCATTCGATGCACGTTTCAAAAATCTGTAACTTTTTTTTATAAACATTTCCTTCCGAAATGCCTTGTATTGCAGTTGTCACCCGCCGTTTTTTGAGGTGGTTAAAAATGCATCGGGTGGTTACCACGCTTAAAATGCAGCCTTTGCACGTATAAGAAAATACATGTCTATTATTTTTGACTGTTCTACAAGTTTTTCATAGTTTGATTGAAATCGGAGAGTGACACTTGGGTAACGTTACTTGTAAGAGTGGGTATAATAATCTGAAAAGTTGAGTAACGATTCTAGATTCATAAGTCATAACTAATCACGAGGAACCGTTGTAAAAGTCATAGTTCTACTAAAACCACAAGGCCAGAGGAGCCTATCTTTTATTATGATCAATAAATTTCCATTTTTTTTTTTTTTTTTTGTCTAATTCGCTAGTGGGATACGCGAACTATTTTATTTATCTCGGATTATCATCATAATTGAGTCGCTATTTATCTTTAATTATACCTGCGTACCTATATACTAAAACTATTCCGGTCAACACCTCCTGCAGAAGGTGTGCCTACATAGTACTTCCAATGTCTAAGCATATTATCAGTGTCCTCGAATATTTGAACAACGGAATCTTAGTTGTCTTCCTGGTAGCCCACGTATTGTCCGCATAAGGAAGAGGCTGAGCTAAGAAATAAGCGCAGTTCAGTTACATATTCAATTACATATATATATACATCTACGCGCTTATCTTCCTTCGCAAATCTCCGTTCATTGAACCCGTGCAGTTCTTCTTTGTGAATATTTTTCGCTTCGGTTATCTAACGGAGGAAATAGTATTCATAAATATTATCTAGAATAGCATAATAGCTCGCGGCACGATTATCCAGCAAGTTATGGTCGCGACTCATTGCCGACTAAGAATATTAACAAAGCCTGCAGATCCCAGGACCCGCATGGGCATGGTCCGAAAACCTTGTCTAGATTGATTTTTGCCCAGGAAAAACTACCCACGCTTTAAGCACTCCTTAGACGGAATCTGGCTCGGCAATAAATTGCCAATCACAATAACTACTATTAATTAGCAGAACTTGCTCTGGGCATCGATGGAATATTCAGATTGGGCCAGTTCTGAAAAATACGAACAAAAAAAGACCCATAAATTCAATTTATTGTTAACGAATGGTATAGGCGTATACAGCTTCATTTATCTTTGGAAATAGTTGTTCTCAAATCGCTGGTAAGTCGTGAAGAAATATTCTGTTGACTCAGTTCTTCCACATCTGATTACAAGTATACTTTGAGACATTCTTCAGAAATTATTTGAGATTTCATGGATTTCGCTTTACGTGGATTTATTGCACTGAAGAAAAAAGTGGTGTCGTGGGGATACAAAACGTATCGTTACTTGAAGCTTCATAAAATTTAGACGGAATATTTGACATTGATGTGATTTTGGGGCAAAACGATAATAATCGATTCATTCAATATTCAGATACGTAGGGTAAGGTTGCTATCGATGGACCCCCTAAGCAAAATTGGTCATAAAAAGTACATTTCCATGTCAAACATGAAAAATCAATGGTGGATCTTTTCATTGAAACCTTTCCTACAAAACGTTCACATGTAGAAAAATTTATCGTTAATTGTCGACTCAGCAAAACCGATTTTGTATTTTTTGCATTCAGTTCATCCATGGCAACCCCTCTCCATGAATGGACCACTCGGTTTCCTTCGTTGGACCACCTAAATAATGAACCTAAAACAGTTCAATGACATGATATTATTGGTGTCAATAATGAATGGATGAACTATGGGTTAGATCTTTATGTAAACAGCAGTCTAAAAAGTTATATCATACAAAATCGCATTTATAGTAGTACGTTATCTAATCTTGGATATCAGTTTGAAAGTATAAAATGAAATTCTTTGATTTTATACATCTCTGCATAACAAAACAATATCTTATACCTAGATTCATTGAAAACTAGGTAAAAATCTTTCTGTATATACCTATTCTTTTTTTTTCAATTATTATAGACTATCTGCCATTATAGATTACTGGTCCATTCATGGCACTGTTTCATGGTCCATCCATGGAAATTTGCAAAGCAACACATAACCTGATCTACTACCCCCCAGTTAGGACATATAAATAAATGTCTAGTGTCGTTTCGAATCTTGAAACCTTCAGCTATCGAAGCATGCAAGGCGAAATTACCCCAGTAAATGGATAAGGGTTCGAACACATTTTCAAAATCATGAAAAATTAGATCAGAGAAGGCAAATTCTTATTTTACTAGATTTCAGCACGCTTATTGTAATCGAGTGACTCTTTTCAACATTTTTTCAACTTTTCCCGACTAGTACACTCAATTTCAACTGAAAAGATCTCTTCCTACCAACGCGTTTTTGAAATATTCAACTGGTCCATCGGTCGCACCGGTCCATCGATAGCAACCTTACCCTAAATTCTTTAAGTTTTTTACGTGCTCACAAAAATAGCGGACTGACCTTATATCCATGTATTATTGGTTTGCTCCGAAATTACGTCAATTTAGAACATTCCTTTTAAATTTCGAAAATATTCGATGAGCCATGCGATCTGTATACGAACCACTGCTCCAACCACTTTTTCTTCGATAGACTCATAATCTCTGCAAGGCAAAATCCATGAAATTCCAAATAATTTCGAATTATGCCTCAAAATACAAGTTATCAGCTAAGAAAAAATGTACCAGTCATCTCAAAATATACCCCCTCAAGTATATGGACCCATAGTATAACTTGATGGTATATAGGTATATGGGGTATTCCATGGGCAACGGGATTGGGATGGATTTTGGCCGAGGGTCGGCGAATCAGACGTCGATCCAAAATCTCGTTTCTTAGTATCGTGCGAAGGGTTTCCAGAATTATTGCAGGTCCCGAATGATCCGTGATCTCTCCAGAGTCCCGATTGAAAAAATCTACTGGAAAATCTATCTTTTTTACGTCCTTCAACTCCTGATATCTTAGGTATTCACCGAGCAAGAACAAAACGTTACTAGCACATTTTAAGCGAAAGAATACGCCGAGAATATCTCATTACTTTTGACAATTGTTATTCCTAATGTTGACCGATTTAAATTATCTTGAATCGGATGAGAATTCTAAGATTTAAGTCTTGTAGATTTAAGTAACATATTTATTTTTACTTCAGCAATTCCGTACTGTATACCAACACCTGTTCATCATCACGTCGATGCTTGAACGGAGTTCTAGAAAAAAAATTTTACGACTTGGGATGGGCAAGAATGCAATCGGGAAGCTTGAAACCCGGATTTAGAATATTTTATGAATGGTATATTTTTGAACATGTAACCCGGACCTTGGTGGAAATGACTCGCATTAGAATCATTATGGATTGACAGATCTTATATTGATAATGAACCGGAACAAAGATATAAATGAATATTTCTAGACTTTCAGTACTCAATTGTTCGATAATTTATTATCGGAAAATCAATGAAAATAGTTGCATATTTTGTGAAATGGGAAACGGATGATTTCATGGTGAAGAAACTTTAGTAACCAACCATTCGGAATGAATTTAATTATCTCTTCCTATATCGTAGAGATGATATTTCCACGATAGTTAAAACTTATTGAGAGTGTTAAAATCGCTATGTCCTTAACTGGCGATGGACCGGCACAAAGTGATAATTTGTGGAAATTAACCAGTACAACATGGCTAAATGAATGTCATAATAGTTCATTGAGGAATGTCTCGTTATTTCGGATGGCTAAATGTGAGGAGAAAGCGTTAGACAGCGAATTGTACATTTAATAATGACAGGAATTCGAGTAGTTTGGGGCATAATACCTCCTGAATTAGGAAATCCTCCATCAGAATGAAAAACACATTTTTCCTCGGGCAATTTTCAAATCAGAACCCTGGTATAAATACTCGATGACACGGGGTATTCAGTACAGTTGTTCAGTGTTCACTGTGAAAACTTCAATCATGGTAAGTCAACCGATTCAGTTGACCAGCGCCGATTAAACAATCTGATAATTTTATTAATTAATTAGAATCTGAATATCTTTTTATTTTCAGTTTGCTAATTACAATAATTTTCTTTTATTTTAGAAGTTTTTACTGTGGCTGGCCTTCGTGGCCTTAGTAAGCGGTGACGCCAGGACTGCGCTGTTTCCGAAGCCAAATCTGCCGCCCGCACCTCCACGCGCCGTCAGCTTCCTACCCGCAGACCAAGAATACTCCGCTCAGAATGCGCAATATTACTCTTATCCTCCGGCGAGTGGATTCGACGGACCTGAAAGTTATCCATACGCACCAGCCGTAGAAACCACACGAGTAGTAATTCCACACAGCAGCTATGGCATCCCGTTGAAGGATTCGGAATTCTACGAGCCTGCACCACCTCCGCCGCCGCCACCTCCTCCTCCTCCTCCTCCTCCCCCACCAGCCCCAAGGCCAGTAATACCTGCACGAGTTTATGGCCCTCCGCCACCTGCACCCCCTCCACCACCACCCCCGCCGCCACCACCTCCTCCACCCCCAATGCCAGTAATACCTGCACCAGATTATGGCCTTCCGCCACTTGCACCGCCACCCCCACCCCCGCCACCACCTCCACCTCCACCACCGCCTCCTCCAGCCCCAATGCCAGTCATACCCGCACGAGTTTATGGCCCTCCACCACCTGCCCCTCCACCCCCACCCCCACCCCCACCCCCACCCCCACCCCCACCCCCACCCCCACCCCCACCCCCACCCCCACCCCCACCCCCACCCCCACCCCCACCCCCCCCTCCTCCACCTCCAGCACCACCAGCGCCTGCCTACGCCCCTGCGGTAATAGAAACGGCCCCACCCCCACCACCTCCGCCACCACCACCACCTCCACCACCGCCACCGCCTCCTCCAGCCCCAATGCCAGTAATACCCGCACGCGTTTATGGTCCTCCGCCACCTGCGCCTCCACCCCCACCCCCTCCTCCCCCTCCTCCACCTCCAGCACCACCAGCGCCTGCCTACGCCCCTGAGGTAATGGAAACGGCCCCACCCCCACCACCTCCACCTCCACCACCGCCACCGCCTCCTCCAGTCCCAATGCCAGTAATACCCGCACGAGTTTATGGCCCTCCGCCACCTGAGCCTCCACCCCCACCCCCTCCACCCCCTCCTCCACCTCCAGCACCACCAGCGCCTACCTACCTCCCTGCGGTAATAGATGCGGCCCCACCCCCACCACCTCCACCACCACCTCCACCTCCACCTCCACCACCGCCACCGCCTCCTCCAGCCCCAATACCTGCACGAGTTTATGGCCCTCCGTCGTCTGCGCCGCCACCTCCACCCCCTCCACCTCCTCCACCTCCGCCACCGCCACCGCCTCCTCCAGCCCCAATGCCAGTAATACCCGCACGAGTTTATGGCCCTCCGCCACCTGCGCCTCCACCCCCACCCCCACCTCCACCTCCACCCCCACCCCCAGCACCACAACCACAACCGGGCTATTACCCTCCTGCCCTTTCTGAACCCATACCGAAATCGGCAGAGCCGCTGTCTAATTTTGAAGAATATGAACTTCACATTTCGGATGTTCTTGAAACACCGCTACCTCAACCAAATTACAAGGAAGAATATTCTCCGCCCCTTAACATTCCTGCGCCACCACAACTATCTGATGGTCCTTATTGAGAGAGCTTGGGTAAATGTGATCCGGAAATAACAACTATGGAAACTCATGCGATATGCATTACCTAATCACATTACAAAATATTATTGCATTAATGATGTTTTATAAAATAAGAAGTTGAGTAATAACAAGTGTATTGTATTCCATCAAAATTGTAATCTCCTATAGAATTATTCTTATTATGCAATAATAACACTATCAACAATTGGTTTATTACTGTACATAAATACATGTACTTACTAAATTGTATTTGTCTGTTATCAATAATTTCAATACAACTATTGTATCAGTAAACTCTTGAACTTTAAGAAAATGTTTATGAATTATTGATTGTCCAACTGTGATCCCGATATTTAATAACATAGTTAATATTACTGTAAAAATATACGTACCGGCATAGGAATGAAGAATATAATAACCTGAATCGCGTTCTTTATATTCATAAAATAAAAATGGCATTTTCAAGAAAAACGTGTCATCAGAAATCTCATTGACATTCCATCGATCCATGAAAGGATTTCTAACAATCTACGATAGTGTAGTTTCAAAATCTTTACACTTTCCATTGGCTGAGATGATACAGAAGTAGAAGTAGAAAAAAAAAAAAAAAAAAAAACATTTATTCTTAATGTTTGATTCATTTTCGGTCTTCAGTGAGCCAATTCTTTATGTTTTCTTATCCATTTATTTTATTTGAGAATGAAGCTTTCCAATTACAGTACTGCTACGGAGGTCATATTCATAAATGTTATACATTGCACAGATTAAGAAAAGTGAAGGAGTATATCGATGATATTCGATCACAGTTTCCAATGGTTATCATTAACTAATTAGTGACTTTAAGATACACAGTTAAGAAAATACAAAATTAATTTGTTAGGCCCCCCTCTGCCAGAGATTTATAATTACATGGGACCACTTCTTACGTTTATAACACTATATTACTTACTGAGGTAAAAAAAAAAGTGCCTAATACGATCAAGGCCCTTGTTCCATCCATCAAATCAGTGACTTTTCGGATTTTTTGATATTTTTCAAAATTAAAGATAAAACTAAGAGCGGTAATTAAGTGACGATAAGAATTTTTAACAATCAGAAGAAATATTCCGCCAGATTGAAGCAAATTTCAAACTTTGGAATCACCAGTTCCTCCGAGTTATAATTCACTTGACGTATTCGTTGGCAATTTGATCGATCATATCGGTAAAATTGCTCGGAGGAAGACCCACAAGCTTCATGCTCGCATCCCAAAGTCTGACAGCATTCACGTTGTCACGTGCAGCATTTGAAGGAGTAAGCACCGCACAATCCCTAAAAGAAAAAAATTACTGATAAAGTACTATACCCTCAAATATGTATGTAGTAAGTATAAAAAACACGTTCGCGTAAGCTCGACCGACCCTGCCAAACCATGATGCACTAGCTGAAAAAGATTACGTGCATGATGGTATCATCTTACGAAATTTATTATACACAAGTAGAATCAGGCAAACAGGTATAGTAGCTGAAAGCGAGTGTATTGAAGTAGTTGACTCTTTCTGTAACTAGTTGGTACTAAATTCTTGTAAGGACTCGAACTTAGTGATATTTGACATGGGTATACCATGCTGGAACTGTTATATAAGCTGTATATTCAGGTACCTGTAATAGAGACCCGTTTCTTTGGCTGCATCTTCGGCAATAGCACAATAAAGCGTTGTCTGGGCTCCTTGCTCCATGCTTTTCATAAAGGGTCTGAACATTCCGTGCAACAGTTTCGCACCGCGGAACACAGACTCATCCAAATGACGGGTCACTTCGGTTTTGATGACCCCCGGATGAAGGGAATAGGTGTTTATACCGGTGATATTTTCCTCTAAAATTTCACGAGCATTTATAAGTAGGTGTACCTGTCGCTGTCTAAATACGAGAAAAAAATCCTTTATATACCTTCCAAACGGCGAGCTAATTCTCGGGTAAATAATACGTTGGCCAGCTTGCTTCGATTGTAGGCAGAGAAAGGGGTGTATGATTTCTCCGACATGAGATCTTCGAAATTAATATTTGTTCCTGGAACTAGAATAGAATTTTATAAAGTTCAAATCACAGTTGGATAAATTCTGAGTATGATATCGTTAGTCCCTGAAAAATTTGTCAACTTTTAATATACGTTGCTGATCTGTTCGGAAGAATTTCGCAAAGCCAAGCTTACATAATCTCTCATGACATACCAGAAACTGGGGTGCCTTGAAAATGAGTACATAATTATAGTCCTTACGCGAATGAGCCGCGGATGAAACGTTGATGATTCTACAGCAGGGGTCAGAGTCCTTTCGACTTTTCATCATCTTCGGCAAAAGTAGCATCGTGAATAGAAAATGGGCAAGATGATTGGTGCCCAATTGTGTCTCGAAGCCATCCTCCGTGACTCCTTTGGGGCACATCATTATCCCGGCATTATTTATAAGAACATGAACAGCCGACTCTGTTGTCGAAATGTGCTTTGCACATTCTCTGACGCTCGCTAAGCTGTTCAGATCCAATTTGCAGACGATTACTTCACCAGGTCCTCCGACGAACTGTTCTCTGTTGGGCCTGGAGAGATCAATATATACAACAATTAGCATTATCAAATCCCATTACACTAATGGTAAAAGGGTGTTCCGTCAAAGAATGAATGTTAAACTTCGAAGTTTCGTTGTTACCACGAAATAGGAGTCTTGTGCTATTGCAAATACCGGGAATAGCATAAATGTATGTGTTCTGTTTCCATAATATTTTATGTCTTCCATATATATACTATAACATCATGGAATGACATGACTGGTAGTTCGTTATGTTTAAGCCAGTCATGATTCAGGAGATGCGTCATGAGAGGAAAGTATCAATTCCGCAGTGAAAATTATTGATATACATGATGTTACAGCGTAGGGAATGGATTTATTGACACCCAACCGCACATCGATATGAAACGCAGATAAGCATCGATTAAGAATACTGAAAGACTGTCGTTGGCTTTACGGTATCATTTACTGTATAGTTTACTATAATTGCATATAATTATTAGATAATATGGGTCATACTTGGAAGGTGGAACACTTTTTATGTTCTCCGCTGCGGCGTTGGCCTTGTCAAGATCTCTACATGCAAGTATCACTCTGGCTCCTGCGAAGGAAATACAGGAAACCTGATTTTCATCTCGTCAATCACGTTAAGTGAGATTGTTAAATTTTTAATAAATAATTATGACGTCCAGCATGTGCGACATAACAACCGAATACCTGAGTGATGGAATAACTCAACCGTAGTAACTGCTGCGTACTTTATTGACGATTTTATTTTCGGTCTACTGGGTGACCTCATGAAATCCAGATTCATACATAATGAATAATCGTTCCAGCTCAAGAAACACGTCAGTTTTAAAAATGAATTGTAAAATTGAAGGAGTAAAAAAATGTCAAATAAAACCAAGTGAATTTTGATCTTTGCTGAAAATCGTAGAACGCAGCTGATTGTTAATCCCAAAAAGATTAGCTCACATATTTGGGGTTGATACAAATTTTTGAAGATTGCGGAAATCCATTCTCAAAATTTCGGCTATTTTTTTAAATATTCTGTCAGACTTGAAAAGGGAAGCAAAAAGGGACTTACCTCTTCTGTAAAGATCCCTTGCCGTTTCTTTGCCAATGCCAGTATTGGCACCGGTAATAACGATCGTTTTTCCTTCCAAACGGATTTTGCTTTTACACGATGGACTGAACGGCCACATATTTTCACTCTGAATTTAGAAAAGGATTTTTGGTAACTGCAAAAACAAAACTTAACGTCATTTATGCTCAATTGGAACTCGAGTGCTTATCCTATCTGATGAAGGACGCTACTCGGAAAGCTTTATCTTCACTTATATCGTATACTTACTTCTTTTTTCAGCAGAGGGTCTGGTTCAAATGTTAATAAAGAAACAGAATCGACTCACAGCTGAGGTGCCCTTCTAAAGACTGCTCCAACCTGAACCAGGACATGGTGGTTGGACTCGTCTCCCTGAAGCAGCTATGGGAGATCTTATATTTTTAGCGAATGGGAATACAGAATAGAGTGGAAACCGCCAATGGGGGTTTCAGGCTCTTATTGCAACTGTAAACAGGTTGATGGTATAAGGAAACTCAACCACGTATAGTTTTATCGTATATGTGTAGCACTGGTATGAGTTAAAAGAATTTGTATATGTGGAGACCTGCGGTGAAGCACATTCTCCTCAATTTCCGACGCTTCGAGAACAATCTAAGATTATTTCCATCCCAATGGAATCATTCCCATTTTCAAATTGGTGGACGTCGAACGACGTACCCATGCTATAAATTTGTGATCAAATAGCTGTTCTTTTTATTGAATCTTCGATCTCTTCGAATCCAGTCGATCTCTTTATCGGTTCGGTTTTACATTAATGAGGTTGATCTTCGCATTGTAAATGAAAATATACGTTCATTTATTTTTGAGATTTTTTTATTCGTGCTTCAGTTATACATAATGACAGCAAACAAGGCTGACCTAATACTTGGCGATCGGCAATTCAGATGTTATATCGTCATATTCTAACATTCTCACTCTTTAGGAAGTAATGCAAACATAACTATGATCATCACACTCTTCCAAATTTTGAAATTTCTATACCACAAATTGAATTTCAAATCATCTTACTATTAGATCGATTTTACTTTTTAACGTAATAAACACGATTGTTTATTTGAATCTACATCTACATCTACAATATCGAGTGCAATTCTCTGGCTCTACAATGATGAATCCCGTTGAGTGATTTATTCAACGTACTCTTTCGAAATCTGATCGATAATCTCGGTCAATTCGGCCGTCGGAAGACCCACTAATTTTACACTCTCATCCCAGAGTCTGGCAGCCTTCACATCGTCCTGTGCTATTTTTGAAGGTTTAGTTATCGCACACTCCCTGAAAAATAAAATGAAATAAGGTTGCTATTGCACTTTTACGGCTTTATACCCTCGTTGATCATAAATCATGATTCGTTACACTGCAATAAATTATATAAGGTGCATAAATAGTAGCTGAGTAAATTAGGTATGATAGACTTTTATAGCGTATCAGCTTTGACTTGTGAGAAATTCGTATGCAATGACATGTAGAATGTAAATATCGTACATATTTCAGCTATAATCATGTATAATTACGTACTTGTAATAAAGACCCGTCTCTTTAGCTGCATCCTCATCGATGGCACAATGAAGCGTCGTCTGAGCTCCCTGTTCGACATTTTTTATAAAGGGTGAGAGAGCTCCGAACAACGTTCTTGCACCAGGGAACATAGTATCGTTAAGATGACGGCCTACATCAGTCTTGATAAGCCCCGGATGAAGAGAATAAGTGTTCACACCTGTGATGTTTGCCTCTGAAATTTGACAGTCATTAATGAGTGGATTAAATTCTCTAAATTCAGAATTATGGTTCTCACCTTCAAGTCGCCGAGCCAATTCTCGGCTGAACAATAAGTTAGCCAATTTGCTTTGAGTGTAGGCAGCAAGGGCACTGTATGATTTCTCCGACATAAGATCGTCGAAATGAATATCACCTCCTGACAATAAAATACAATTCCTGAGAGATTAGAATCTCAGTTAAACGATTTTTAAAACTACGTCGCCATTTTCCATTCGAAAATATGTGCTTGTCATTTTGTTAATTGGGCCTAATGAATGACTGTCCTTACGCTCATGTGCCACAGACGAAACAGTGACGATCCTACAGCACGGATCAGAGTCTTTTCGACTTTGAATGATCTTCGGCAAGAGTAGTAGCGTGAATAGAAAATGTCCGAGATGATTGGTGCCTAACTGCGTCTCGAAGCCATCCTCCGTGACTCCTTTTGGGCACATCATTAAACCGGCATTGTTTATAAGAACATGAACTGCTGGCTCTGTTGTGCAAATATGCTTTGCACATTCTCTGACGCTTGCTAAGCTGTTCAGATCCAATTTGCAAACGATTACTTCACCAGGTCCTCCAACGAACTGTTCTCTGTTAGGACTGAAAATAGCGTATGCAAATATATTTCAATGTACAGAGAATCAGCATAATCAAGTGCTATCATCCTACCAAAGTATGTATTGTTGAAATAGACTATTCCTCCGAAGAGTGGATTTTAGAGTTTATTTTTTCACGCCAGCATCGGACTTTAGCTCCGTGCTATCACAGAAACCGAAAGATATATGTGTTCAGTTTCCACAATACTTATGGAACGGATGCAAGAGCGCATAAGTATGGGAAGACTATATTTACTCTGGAAATAAGCTCAGTTTCGAATAAAGATTTCATACCATAACGGCTATTCAATTCTTCTTAACACCAATATATTACATATAAAATATTTACACACATACGTATAGATATAGGGGCAAGAAATGCAATCATCGACATCCATTTAAATATTCGGGAAAGGAATTTTATTATTCATTAGGTTAGCCCTTATTTGGGGGACGGTGGAATTTTGTCTGCGACGCCCCCTAGATCGGTTCGAAATGAATTCAACAAAAATCTGGGCGAAACTCGGCCTTTCTAGCTCAACGGGAAGGCTCCACCGTGTTTGTAGGACACGCTCAACATGTTGGTAAGCCCGTACTTTTCCCCGGCTGAATAATATGGGATTTTTCACCAACTGAATACGTTTTTTTTACAAGCCTATCGTTCAATGGAAAAATCTGTCATTCCGTCACTCTATAGTAGTATCATAGTGTGTAAGTTAGTGCAAATTTCACAGGTCACCTCAAATCCATTTGAAAAGGCTCGTATCATTTTTTGATCATGATTTCCTATAGTCTTTGACAAATTTGCACCAACTTATAGATTTAGAGGCTTTATCGGTACAGAAATGTATTGCTCCCTGCACCTTCCCTTGATCTTCGTAAGATAACGGCCGCATGCGCGCCAGCTTCGATTATGAGAGTAGCTATATAGATTCACAGTACGTTATACCTAAATGACAATCGTGTCACGCATATTACGCGACGGTGCGGCGTGCAAGGCACGTTGTGCATGCGAAAATGCATCTTTTTCGCCAGCATAATGTGATAGACACTTGGTGCGTGCGCAATGTGTCGCACTACGTGGACCGTGGTCACGAGTCTAATCACGCAATTTCAATGATGCACAGAGTGCTGTCATGATGATTATGCGAGTTAGTTTTGGCAATATAATCATTAGTGCCTGCGCTTTTCATTCAAAATGAAACAAAATAGACATTCCATTGTTGAAATTAACGAATATATACTATAATTATAAATGAAATATCGTCAAACAAGAATAATATGATGTTAAGTAAAGTAAAAATGATGTGATAAATTATTGAATAAATAATTATATATCAAATAATGTGAAAATTAAATTGAAAATGAAAAAACTCCGTATCTATATCTGAAATTCGACCTTACAAAATGATATAAAATAATATGCTGAGAGACCTGGGCAAAGTGAGCACCTCAACCGAAAATGAATAAGTATGTTTGTTTCCAAAAATCTTTTTGTGTAGCAGAATTTTCAAAATTTCATTTTTACACCATATTTTTTTTTTTTTGCTGTCAGAACGAAAATTTTCTGATAAATTAGAAATTCATAAAAAATACAATTTCTACAAAGGATCCCGCACATTTCTTATGGGAACTGGCTTTCCGATGGATTTGGCTGAAATTTTCAGGTTTCGTAGTTCATGCGATGCTGATCAAAAGTTACCATTGCCACAACTTCCAAAAGTGAACCGTTCGACCTTGGTAAGCGGTTGAAGTTTAAATTCCATTTCGTGTAGTATCAGTTCCAACCCAAAAATGCTGGTATTTTGCAGGCAGGAATTTCCGTTCGGTGTACTTTCCAACTTTTAACCCGGATCTGACTATCAAATAGCTCAAGTACGAAGTGATGAGTCGAAAAACCTATAGGGGAGACCGGTGTCGGTTGTAACAATTTTTACAAACTAATTTTTTTTTCGCTTAATATCGATATTTTGTGACTGATTTTTTTAACCTAAGTTCACTCACATCTAACTTTTACTAGTTCGATTTTTTTAGTTCGAAATTTTCGTTAGTATAGTCAAGAAAAATCCATAACGGATGTTGCTACACGTGTTACAATTGACACCAGTGAGGTGTCAATTGTAACGCAGGTCATTGCGATATAACCGCAGGAAAAATATTTATCTAATTTTGTATAAACTATTTTATATTGTTGATAAAATAGGAAAATTTATAAAAAATTAACATTAACGTAAAGGGGGTACACTTTTTTCGTATGATTTAATAAAACACGAAAATTCAATAACAAATTAAACAAATAATCTTCTGAACATTCAGCGCATATATGAATAATGCACTACGGTCAGTGCAACCAATATGTGCCCATTTCTTGCACTTAGTGCATTGACGCCATTTGTCGTTGCTTCTTTAATTGACGTGTTACAATTGACACCAGCGACGATTTTATGTAGAAAAATGGAAATTCTACACTAAAACTCGTGACTTCCAAATCCTAATATACAACAATTGAAGTCGAAGCATTGTAGTTTAATATACACTAAGTCAATTATATAAACCATCCATGGTTTACTACATTAAGCGAAAGCATAGTGAAACGAAAAGATTTACTTACGGGTGCAAAAAACCGATAAATGGACACAAATGGACACAGCACAGAAAATATGTCCGAAAATTTCGCAAAATGTTGTTCAACAAAAGCCCGCCGAATGTTGCTATACATACATCTAAAAAGATTAGAGATTATCCGCAAGATGGCGGCGTAATGTCCACTGTTACAATTGACACCCTGTTACAACCGACACCGGTCTCCCCTACTTAAAAAATCACCTAACGGTAAAAGCGAGGGGCTATTCATTCATAGATCAGGAGAAACGCGAGTAAAAATGAACCGATTTTAAACCTCAACCGCTTACCAAGGCCGAATGGTTCACTTTTGGAACTTGTGGCAATGGTAAATTTTGATCAGAATTGCATGAACTACGAAACCTGAAAAATTTAGCCAAATCCATCGGAAAGCCAGTTCCCATAAGAAATGTGCGGGGTCCTTTCTCCACAATTTAGATTTATGAAAATGATTAAAAATCTCAGAATTAAAAAAAAATTGCGTCTCGTTATAATATACAATTATACAAAGGGATACCCATGAATTTTGTACAACTTTTCCACGTGTAATTGAACGTGTAATATTTTACAGAAAACCAGAAAATTACTTTCAAATTACATTAACGAACTATTATTTTGAATTATAGGTATTTTGAATATATTATACAATAACATATTATTAACAATAACTTCAAATGTCCAAAATTCACACACTATGAAACTCTGAAGTGACGTGGTGACAGATTTTTCCAGTGAACGATATGCGCTTGTAAAAAAAAAAAAAAAAAAAAAAAAAAAATGCATTCAGTTATTGAAAAATCCCATGCTATTCAAACGGAAGAAGTTTCGCCCAGATTCTTTTGAATTCATTTCGAACCGATCTAGGGGTGTCGCGGACAAAATTCCACCGACCCCTAAATGAGGGCCCGGCCACCATAAGAAGCATCTATCAAGAATACTGCGATACTAGAGTCGGCTTGATGGTGTCATTAATATTTGTATGGTGTATAATATTATATAGGGGAAGGTGGGGCAGAACGGACACTAAATCAAAAAAAAAAATAATGTCGTCGGAAATGATTTTTTATGAAATGTGGCGACGTATTTTGGATAAATAATGACACAAAAATAAAAAAAAAAATTAAAAAAGTGAAAAAAAATAATTCAGTTTTCCTTTTTTTTTTTTGTATCATTATTTATCCAAAATATGTCGTCACATTTCATAAAAAATCATTTCCGACGACATTATTTTTTTTTTTGAATTTAGTGTCCGTTCTGCCCCACTGTCCGTTCTGCCCCACCTTCCCCTACCTGTCATTACATTTACGTCGTACCTGGAAGGTGGGACGCTTTTTATATCCTCCGCTGCAGCGTTGGCCTTGTCAAGATTTCTACATGCCAGAATAACTCTTGCGCCTGAAAAGTAAAATTAATTCCAAAGACTTGACCCTGAATTTTGGTTTCAATGGTTTATATAAGTTCTGATGGGTCATAAAGTCCAACTGCAACGATCACGACGACAGAATAATTCCTGTGCACCTTCTCATGGGGTTCTTACCGGAATTTATATAGTAATAATAATGAAGAAAGAACGAACAGGACTTGACTTAATAAAAAGCATTAACCATAGACTCGAATGGATTCCCGTGAAAAAATGGATTAGATCAAATTTGATCAAATTTGATCCAGTTAGATCTAAATTTTGGGAAAATTGGATCTCAACAGATCTCGAGAGATCCCGAGTCGAAATTTTTCCAGGATTTTCAACCGATTCCTGACGGTCAATAAGTCGGTTCAGGACGTTCAGAAGAGGTTGAGAATTGCATGGACCCATGGGCTCTCCAACCTACTTTCAACGTACATATCGTCTTTTATTTCCACTTCTTCCACATTGTACGTTGAGAATAGGTCAGAACTGGACGTACTTTCGACGTACTTTCAGCGTACTTTCAACGTCCCTTCAACGTCAATTCTCCTCGACTCTCTACCCCCCTCCCCCCTCGCTAATGCAAATAATTATGGATAAAAAATCTTATTAATTGAACTTTTTTTTTTATTAATCAGAAAATATCTATACATAACAGTAGTATGTAAGTGGAACAGATTCGTTACATAATAAACGATATGTAAATGGGAACAATACACAGAGAGAAGAGAATAGTAATTTTACCATTCCTACATAGTAACTAGACTTATTTCTTATAAAATCGCAAATGATAGTATGTCAAATAGGATTCATTACTATTTGTCTGGTAATATTTACTGTGCTACATGGTAACTAAGCAAATGTAATGTTTGAAAATCTACGTTACCATGTAACATAGTAATGGTTACTATGTTACATTGCGAGTATTACTATTCTTTTCTTTTCGTGTATGTCGATTAAACGAATGGCACTGTTCTTCGCCGTATCCTGAAGTACAAGTAGCAGCTGATGATGTTATTTAAGTTTTTGGGTGTGATGTTGGCTGTGACTGCTGATCTTCATGCCCAGAGTTGGGAATCGATGGAACAAGAGCTTGTAGACATGCAGACTTCGTCTCAGAGATGGGCACGTCTAATTACTTTCCAAATTCATTGTTTGATTATTTTTCTAACATCATCGTCGGTAATCATTATTCTGCAATCACAATTCGAAAAATGTGTAGCCCATTGTCTCACCCTTCAGTACCAAATGGAAAAAGACTTAATTTTGTTCCAAAAAAAATATGAAAAAAGCCAGGAGATCGAAAGTAATTAGGAAAAGTATTCAGCTAATTACCTTTGCCAATTACTTGCAATCTTCTTTTTTTTTCATCCTTTTTCGGACCAAAATCAGTCTAATTTCGTTTGGTACTAAAGAATAAGACAATAGGCTACAGATTTTTCGAATTATGACAGAAAAATAATGATTATCGACGAATATACATCAGGAAAATGATCTTGGAAAAAGTAATTAGACGTGCCCATCTCTGCTTTGTCTGGTGACTCTCTGGGGCAATGGGAGTCAATGGAACAGACGGTTGCGTATGTGGTGGTGGCTTTACTTGTAAAAATAACGATTGGTTCAGTTTAAGGTAATTTAGATTTATTGATATAGAGGTACGATCACATCTTCACCCGATCGAGGCTAGGCCCAGACTGACTCAGACCGGCTAACGCGCAGTCAGCAGCGCGCAACTTTGGTGATGCGACTCACGCGCATGCGCACAAATCTTAAATTCCCTCTCAAACAAGCCACCTAATGTACGTTGAACGAGGCAGGACGTCATAAACGTTGAGAATAGGTTGAATTTCTTGGTGGACGTTGAAGTATTTTCGACGTGGAAGCACCATCAGGTTAAGATCGGTTGAAAATAGGTTGAAAATTCGGCGGAAAAAGTCAACATCAAAGAAATTGAGGTTCAAAACGTTGAAAGGACGTCGTAAGACCCGGAAAAATTTCGACTCGGGATCTCACTACATTTACTTTGATCTAATTCGCATAAACGTACAAATGCAATTTTAAACCCTTCTAAAAATAATCGATTAAACACGATTCAGAACGATTCCGAACGGTCAGAAGTTGAATCGTTTTGAATTGTTGGCAATCGGGGAAGCTTTCGTCAATCGTGCTAAATCGTGCTGAATCGTGCTCGTCAAAATAATCGATCGAACACGATTCAAAACGGTTCAGAACGATCAGAAGTTGAATTGTTTTGAATTGTGTGCAATCGGGGCAAGCTTTCGTTAATCGTGCTGAATCGTAACAAGCGTGTTTTAGGTTAAAATCAGCATATTTTATTGTTCCCGATCGGATGTAGGTACTCCCTGCTATTTTCAATCGACTTTGTAATTGCGTTACTACAGTTGCATGTGCATCATATGTTATAATGCAAAGTGATCTTGACTCATTATTGCTACAGTAGATCCGAGTAGATCTTTGAAGTAATTTATTATATTGCGTTCGATCTTGTTCCTCGTTGTCTGTATTACGCTATATGTTTTGCTATGTGTTTATAAATTAGGTTAATATATTTGGAGGTTAAAAAAATATTCTTTCATACTTTGATCATTGAAAATTGTGGGCAAAAAAGCTGATGGGAGCACTTCCATCGAGCAAGAATTATTGGAAAACGTTTTTTCACTTTTTGGAAAATACATACTGTCAGAAATGTGTGTTGCTCGAAAGAAGTAACAATCCCGTTGCAAATCATTCCCGCGAAATCGAAGTGCTGCCAAACTTAACCTCTAAATCCAAGAACCCGATTGGGAACGATTGGGGGCGCAAGAAGACTCAATCGTACCCAATCGTGTAAACACGATTAAGAAACACGATTGAAAACGATTGAGTTTTTCATTCTATCGTTCTGAATCGTCCTCAATCGATTATTTTTAGAAGGGAATCTAGTCAGGTTTAAGACGTAGATCTTGAGAGATCTATTTAGATATCATTTTTCCCAAAATTTAGATCCAACTAGATCAAATTTGATCTAATCCATTTTTTCCTGCGGGTTTGTCAAAACAGCTATCCCAATCTTCTGTGAATAAATTTGGAGCATAGTAGCTGGTAAATATAATTTCGAAGTTAAAAAATGAATGGCGAATTCCTTCTCTGACTCGAATGAACAATAGTCTTTGCGAAAAGCTCAGTTGTTTCAATATAACTATTCGCAATTTTCGGTAAATGATTTCTCAAATTGTGTTCTGTATTTTGGATGTTTCAAACCGACGTAAAAATAGATGTAGAGAAAGCATTACCTCTTCTGTAAAGATCCCTCGCCGTTTCTTTGCCAATACCAGTATTGGCACCGGTGATAACAACCGTTCTCCCGTCTAAACGAGCCTTGCTTTTACATGATGGATTGCAACAGAACATTTTCACTCGAAATTCGATGACAAATTATTGAAAACTGAACTGCTGTCTGACTTTATGTACGCACGTTCGGAACCTGACTGCACGTCGTGTTTATCCTGACTCTATATGTAATGGAATGAATAGCAATTGCAGGAAACCGCCGCTATGATAGACCTTCACTTCTATTACATGTACAAAGTCATCTTCCAGCTGACGTAATATTCTTTCAAGTGCCAAAAGACTGTTCAGACTTGAGTCATGACTTGGATATTTTTCCCTCCACGTTTCTCGACGGTTTTATTTCTTCTTCAACGAATATACAGCAGAATTACTATTCCAACTAAATCGAAATCCAGAATAGAGGGGCAACCGCCAATGGGAGTCTACGAGGTGTATAAGCTAGGTCATCAGTCTGTAATCGACCTGTTGGAATATACCGAAGGTCACCAACGGCTGTGACATTTTTTTTTAGAAATATCCATAGTACTTGAATAAGTAATTCTTATCCTAAACATACAAGCCATTATTCCAAAGGAAGTAACTAGTTGCAATTCTCAATGACAACGATTGCTTTACTCTTTTCATAGACTGATCTCCGTCACACCATGGCATGACCTGAGAAAGGCTCTACTTTCAAAAGTATAAGTGTGAAGAGGAAAGTAGAAGAGGAATACGCTGAAATGCGTATTCATGCGAAGGCTATACTGTACAAGGGTCAAGGATATTGCTGAATGTACAGAATTGTATAGAATTAAACACGCAGGTGTAAAAGAAATCAATAAACAGGTAGTCCAATTACTGGATCGAAGAAGCGAACGGGTTTACACATGCGTAAAGAGGCAAAGTCCGTCAGCTAGCCTTTTTCGGGTTCGAACAAGACTTTTTAACATTCTATAATCTCAAGCAACGTTATACTGTAAGGATTGGAATCGATATCGTTAATTGGTTTATCAATCAAACAAAAGATGAGAATGAGCTGATCTATGCTGGCAAAGAAGGACTTCACATCGCCTTAATGATTCTCTTACCTATATCATAGATCGGAACTGGGTTTTCGGTTTAACAGTAGGTCATTCACTGAGATACATGGTGAATCTGTTGTCCAGTGAGTAGCCGCCTTGATTGCTGTAATGAATGATTTATTTCTGATGTTCTTATATAACGGATAACGTTGATTAGGTACTACTTCTTCCGTTCATCTACTCAATCATGGAAACACTTTCCGTAATATTAGAGATAAATTTTATTGTGATGTCGCAATTGCGTGACCAAGCAACATAATACTATTCTTTATTCGATGCTAGATGTTATTTATCCAAGTGTTTTGAGAAGAATTTATCGGTAATAACGTTATTATGCTAATATCATGGTCATTATAATCAATTAATGGTGCTAACATTCATTAACTGTTCGATTTACCTCATTTCTTTGTCTTCCTTTCACAGTGTTAAGTAGACACATAGTATAGTATGATAACTACTCGAACGCATAATCTGCATTGATCGAGTTTTGTCAAGCCGAAATATCGTTTATGTTTTTTTTTTTTTTTATTGCTAGTTGACTTTGAATTATCTCAGGTCTCTTTTCACAAGTTACGACTATTTGTATTATATCATTGAATGTAGAATTAGTTTATCAAAGTAAGAGTATTATCGAGTATGAAAATAGAAATGCACATAATTGAGTAAAAATAATATATTCTAAAATAAGGCAGGTACACAATCATTGTTGCAAAGAGAAAGGAAAATAAAACGATCTTTGCAAAAGTTTCTTAACGATAACTTAACATAATTAAATATAATAATCTATTTTTTAATTGCAAAGTCATTCGTTTCTCAATTTCCGGACTTTGCAATCATTATCCTCGTAATTCCATTCATCCATTTACTTGACGTAATCCTTCGAAACATGCTCGATAATTTTGGTCAAATTGTTCGTCGGGAGACCCACGAATTTCACACTCTCATCCCAGAGTCTGGCAGCCTTCACATCGTCCCGTGCTACTCTTGAAGGTTTAGTTACCGCACACTCCCTAAAAAATGGAATAAAATAAAGTTGACGATGCACTTTGCTCATATGGATCATGATTCGTTACACTGCAATATCATAGGCACGTAAATCGTAACTGATTAAATTATGTATGATAGACTTTTACATCGTACCAGCTTTTACTTGTAAAAAAAAATCGTATGCAATTACAAAAAAAGAATTTCCCGTTGGAACTACCCCATTTGATCAAATATTTATTCAAAACACGAGTGGGCTACCTCAAAGCGTTGAGTAAAAAAATTTTCTTTTTTTTATAAGGTACAAATTCTACCCCCAGGCTAAGAAATTTTTTTTTTCAACCCACCCTGGTATTTATACTTGTAATTATACCCGGTGTTATCCCATACACGTCGCAGTAATGCGGGTCTCGGACCGTCAGACGGCTGATAAACATGTTCGCGAAATCATCGGTTTCGCCGCTCGACTATTAGGTAGGTATACCGATGATTTCGCGAACATGTTTATCAGCCGCCTGACGGTCCGAGACCCGCATTATTGCGTCGTCTTTGGGATAACACCTGGTATTTATATCGTACCTGGAAGATGGGACGCTTTTTATATCCTCCACTGCGGCATTGGCCTTGTCAAGATTTCTACATGCTAGAATAACTCTGGCACCTGCAAAGTAAAATTAATTCGAAATAGTTGATCCTGAATTTCGGTTTCAATCGCTTACATAAGCTTTGTTGCATCTTATTTTGCTCTACACATTTTTCCCGACAAAATGAGCTATGTCGCATCGTGTGCTAAAGCTACATCATATCAAATTGCTATATTGACTGGACTATTGATGACTTAAGAAGTCCAGTGGCAACGCTCACGACAACGGAATAATACATTCAGAGAAAAATTCGGAAAATCCAACAAAATTGTTTTGTTGGTCAAATTTAGTCAATTCAACAACAACTTCAAATTCCTTCTATTGGATTGACGAACTGTTTTATTGATATCATCAAATGGCCGAGGTTTGCTCGTTTGCTTCAGCAAAATTATTTTGTCACGTAGTTTTATTTGAATGAACTAAATGATTCGTTGAATCAAGAACACGGTAGAATATATTCATACCAATTAAACAAGAATATTGTTTCATCATCATGTTCATCAATTTTTCAATTTTTGTTTTATGAACAACAAAGTAAATCAACGGATTTGACAAAATAATTTCGTTGGTTTCATCAAATGCTTTTCTTAAATCATTCTGATGCATTTACTGATCAAATACTAAATCAGCCAATAAACGAATTTTACTGAAGCAACAAATTATTTTGTGACTATATGTATCTACCAAATATTTTTGTTGATTTAACTAAATTTTTGATGATCCAACGATACTTTTTTCTGAGTGTACTTTCTCATGGGATTCTTACTACTCTTAGCCTAATAAGGTGAATTTCCGTAACCAGAATTTATATAAAAATAATGAAGAAAGAACGAACAGGACTTGACTATATTAAATAAAAAGCATTAACCATAAACTCGAATAGATTTTTCAAAACAGCTTTCCTAATCTTCTGTGAATGAATGGCAAATTCCCTTTTCGATTCGAATGAACGTTAGTTTTTGCGGAAAAACTCAGTTGTTTCAGTATAACTGTTTGGAGTTTGCGGCAAATGACTTGTAAAATCGTGTTCTGTATTTGGATGTTTCAACCGACGTGAAAATAGATGTAAAAAAAGCATTACCTCTTCTGTAAAGATCCCTCGCTGTTTCTTTGCCAATACCAGTATTTGCACCGGTGATAACAACCGTTCTCCCGTCCAAACGAGCCTTGCTTTTACACGATTGATTGCACGAGAACATTTTCACTCGAAATTCGATGACAAATGATTAAAAACTGAAGTGCAACTTGAATTTATATACACACGTTAGGAACTTGACTCCACGTCGTGTTCATCCGGACTCTCTGTGATGCGATGAAAAGTCACTACAAGAAACTGCTCCGATGATAGACCTTCACTTCTATTATATTTGCTAAGTCACCTCCTAGCTGATGTAATATGTTGTCAAGTGCCTCAAGGCTGTTCAGACTTCAAACTTTTGATGTAAATATTTGTTCTTTCACGTTTTCTCACCAAACAGCAAAATTACCATTCCAAACAAATGGAAATGCAGAATGGTGAGGCAACCGCCAATACGAGTCTCCGAGGTGTATTGGCTGTGATCAGTTTCTAGGGCAAAAATAATCAGACACGATCCTACATGGATTGATCATATCTGATCATATAGGTATGAAAAATTGGCCATTCTGACCATATTTACTTGTACATATGAGTGAATATTTATCCAATTTCTCGTATACTACATGATCAGAAATGATTAATCCATGTACGATCGTATCTAATTTTTTTTTCCCGGAAGGTATCAGAACGATTCTCATGTTCCATTGAAATTTGGAAAAAGAAAATTCATTAATTTTTTTTAACAATAATGTTTTTTTTCTAATTATTCAGATGAATAGAATCCGTTTAATGTGATCGCAACGAGATCAGGCAAATTTGATAACAATAAGCGACTAAGAACAATGTGCGGAGTGAGGATATTGAAAATACATTTCATGATTATTTTTTTCCTAATCACTCATATCATTTGGTACAATTCTGTCATATAATTCATATATAGTTAGTCAATTATGAGCTAGTAAAGAACTCTTCTATTTTTGTCTGTCACGTGCTTTGATTAATCATTCTATTAATATATTTTCCATAGTCATGATGAATTTTAAAATCATCGGCGCATGATAATATTGTACACCTCATCGAAGAATTTCCAAAGCATCCTATCCTAGATATACCTATCTTGAACGCAGGGGGATCTGTCTTGACGGTTTCTATTGTATCACGACTTTTTAAGAGCTTGCATAATAGGGACTGAGAAATGTTCAACTTTAGTGAAGCTTGACGTCAACTCATATCGGGGAAAGAATCATAAGATTTCAGTAATGTGTAATTTTATCGTTTAAATTTAAATTCCGTTGTTCATTCGTTCGAATTACTAAAAAAGACGCACTAGCTCTCTATTTGAAGACTATCGACGAACTGAAACCCAAACAATTTTCGTAGCTCGTCGTATGAAATTTTGATAACATAAAGCGGCTTGTTGACGATGATCGGTGACGAAATCAATATATACATATTTAAGTATAGGAGCGCCCGGGTTACAGGCAATTTCGATAACAAGGAACGGCTGATAACATCAAGCGAGATCCACTAGTCCGATTTTACTGTATTATTTACAACCGAAATGTCAACCGAAATTTTGATCCATATTTGAGAGAGGGATGAAAAAAAAATTGAAAATTAACGAAATTTTCAAATTGAAAAAAAAAAAAAAAAGAAATAGAAAAAATGGCTGAGGAACTTTGGACCCCAATTTCGACAGGTACAACCTCGCTAAGAGATTCGTCACGAATTCGCAATCACCCTGTATATTATATTTGTATTTTAAATGGGGAACTCCACCCTCTTGTCGGGACGGGTTAGAGTCGAGATAAAAATCTGAAAAAGCTAGGGAACTGTTTTTTAATTATTTGAAGCTGATTTGTGGGGCGCAGGACAAAAAATTCATCCCTAAGCCCTAAATAAGGACCACCATCATGATCATATACATAGGGGAGAGTGGCCTAAAGCGGGTAGGTCGCCTAAAGCGGGTACACGGAGAAAAATTTCTCGTAGAAACTACCATACAATTATTGCAGTTCGAAGACAGAACAGAAGTATAGACAGACCTACCATACTTTTCTGGTAGTTAATTCAATAAAATCTTGTCCGAGTCACAATAATATCACGGCTGAGACAACATTTTATTGGACGAACCACGAGAAAAGTATGGTAGGTCTGTTCATACCTCCGTTCTGTCTTCAAACTGTAATAATTGTATGGTAGTTTCTACGAGAAATTTTTCTCCGTGTAGGTCGCCTAAAGCGGGTAGGCGTTCGTATGCAACGCGAGTGTAAATGTGTACGTATGCCGTGATTACCCAAACACTCCCAAGTTTCAATCAGTCCCACTGGAGGATCGGAGGTGTGACATGGTGTAACTAGGCCCAATATAAAAAAATTCGTGAATTTTGAAAAAAAATGAAAGTATGTAACTTTTGACCAGTCGAAAAGTAGTACATTTATTTATGCATTTGAGTAAAAAATGTGATTTCGGGCAAAGCGGGTAGAGAGACTTTTAGCGACTTTTAGTTACTTAAGACTGATGAAATGAGTCTGAAATAACTATTTAAAGAGTCATTTTTTTTACGATAATTAGATGTATGATTAAAGTCTCATCATTAATGTTCAGACTAATTAATATGTGCTAAGATTTATCAAGGTTATAGCGCATACCCGCTTTAGGCCCCCTATCAGGGCAACGCGGGTTTTTGAGGAGTTTTGAATTTTTGATAATAAATGATTACTTGACACAAAATGATACAATTATGATTTATTATTTTGAAGTTTGATAATCCTCCTAATCAAAAAAACCAAAATCGTTATTTTAATCAAACGAAAACTAAGATTATTGGGCTTTTATCGTTAACGTATCCGCTTTAGGCCACTCTCCCCTACATAGAGAGGTTTTTCGTCTGTTTATTCCCTACTGAAAATCGCGGCATGAGATCTGATGTCAGACCAAATTCTTTTATGAGATCTGATATCATCTCACCTGAGAACAGGTGAGATCCTACCTAGGCCTCACATCAGATCTCGGTAACGAATTTCGATTTTCAGTAGGGTTGCAGGCTGACCATCCACTTTTCTTTTTTTTTTTTTCGAATCGATGTCTTCCGAAAGCAAATCAATTAAATCAGAGAAAATATGCAGATGGCCGGCCTGCAATAAACAGACGAAATACCTGGAGTGTGCCGAGTTGGCTGTGACTGAGTGGAAACGATTACTGAATCCTGTCTGTATAGGGGAGACCGGGGTAAATTGAACTCTGGGATAAATTGAATTTCTGTAATCATTCTGATATGGTTACATGTAAATAAAAATGAACAAGTCTAATAGTCGATGAAGAAGTCGATGGGTTTTAAAATTTTCGTATTCCTCAGAAAAAAAAAAAGCGAAATTAATATTTTAGTGCTCTCTAACCATAATTTTCGTGATTTTAATTGTTAGTTTACATATAACTTCTCATGAAGTTTTTTAGATTAAAATTTATTTGCCCCGGTCTCCACTACCTATACCCGCATGATATGAAATACGATCAGATATGATTCTAGATACGACCGCAAGGACATATCCATATGATTACACATATATATGCTTCTATTTCCGAACAGATGCGGTTATACAGGGAGAATGTCTAACGTCCGAACACTCGGAGCAGCGTTCAGGTGGCCACCAGGTAAAATTGTCAATTGTTATATTGGTTTCAGGTTTTCTTATTCGTTGAAATTGGGAAACAATTGCCGGCGCTAGATTCTCGGTCACCTCAACGCTGCTCCGAGTGTTCGGACGTCAGCACTCTCCCTGTATCTGTTACATACACAGGAAAAAAAATTTTGTAAAATTTAACACAACAGCTTGTGTTAACTACTTTTTTAACACAAAATTTGTGTTATTTCGTTCTTCGTGTGTCTAGGCCCGAAATACGGCGATTCTAACCTCACTTCGCTCGGTTTAAACGCGGTTTCTGATCTAGACACATAAAATTGTAAATGCCATACGGCCCATAAAGTATTTTCTGACGAATTTCATTATAATCCCCGCCTATGGTTCGGATTATAAAATTCAAATTCGTCGGAAAATACTTCATCGGCCTAGTGACATAATGTAGAACTATTGAATCAACACACGAGAGTGTTAAATATTTGACACAAAAATTTTAACACAAACTCTTGTGTTAAATTTTACAAAATCTTTTTTACTGTGTACCTAGCTATAGGTATATGATTATAGATAGGATCAAATATTATGTGATCGTTATGATTCTAGTAGGCGGAGAGCCAGAGACGGATTTGGCCAAGTCATTCCATAAAACTTGAATGATTATTCATATTTACGAATAGCCCCCCCCCCCCCCCCCCCCCCCCCCATTCAGGTTTTATCAATAATGACTTGGCCAAATCCGTCGTTGGCTTTTAGACTATATAAATACAACCAGGTATGGCCATATAATTGAATCAAGTACGATCGTATGTGATCATTTTTACCCAGGTTGTGATCGACCTGTTGGGATACACAGAAGCCCACCAATGCGTGTGACACGTGTTATTAGAATTATTAAGAGTCCTTAAATTAGTAGTTCTGATTTTAAGTATACAAGCCATCCTGGAGGGCGTAGGTCAGGGATGGCGAACCTTTATACATCTACGTGCCATTTTTCCCAAAGAAATGTGCATTGTGGCCATAACGTGCCGACTGTGACCTCAGACGTAGACGAAAAAATGAACTATTTCGATTGGGTACCTAAATTCCTCAATCAATGCCATGCTCAAATTATTTCGTCGCGTGCCATTAATGGCACGCGTGCCATTGGTTCGCCATCCGTGGAGTAGGTTGTCATCCTTAATGACAAAGTATCCTTTACCTCTTTCGTATAGAAAGGTCTTCGTGACACCATGGCATAACCTGAGGAAGTATAAGTGTGAAGAGGAGAGACGCTGAAACGCGTACTCATGCAGAGGCTACTGTACAAGGGTCAAGGATACTGCCGAGTGCACAACATTGTATAGAATTATACACCCAGGTGTAAAAGAAATCAATAAAGACGTAGTCTAATTATTGGATCGAAGAAGCGAACGGGTTTACACATGCGTAAAGAGCCAAAGTCCGCTGACTGTCTTTTTTGGGCTCTAACAGTTTTTTTTTTTTTTTTTATTATCATTTTATAATCTCAAGCAACTAGTCCAGTCAATAGAGATTGGATTTATATGGTCGTAATGCAAAAATTCTGATAAGTTTTTTTATTATCGCAATCGTTTCATTGACAGATAAGGAGCCTAACTTCAAAAATCTGCGGTCCCCCCTCCCCGGCGTCAGTCGCCATCTTGAGAAACGCGTTTCATATTATCATATCTCGGAAACGGCTGACTTGAGGATAAAAAACTTTGGGACTTTTTTGTGGATAATTGAATTCCTCATCTTTTTTATTCCAAACTTTTTTTGATTTAACTTACCGTTTTTCTTCTCTCAGGAAGAAAAAAGAAGACAGTTTCAGAGGAGAAAGAAAATTTGCGACACTAAACAAGCTGTAATTAAAAAACGGCAAGTCGAATCGAACAAAGTTTGAAATAAAAATGATGAGGAATTTAATTATCTACAAAAAAGTCCTAACATTTTTTATCCTCAGATCAGCCGTTTTCGAGATATGATATTAAACGCGTTTCTCAAAATGGCGACTGACGCCGGGCAGGGGGGACCGCAGATTTTTTAAGTTAAGCTCCTTATTTGTCAATAAAACGATTGCGACAATAAAAAAACTTATCAGAATTTTTGCATTATGATTTGTGGTCTACACGGAGAAAAGAGTTTACTAAATTTCCTCATATTAATATAGTAATGGATGGATATCTACAAATATGAGGATCATTCCTATACTTTATACCAAATGTCACCATGCATATAGGAATATTTCTATTATGCATGGTGACATTTGGTATAAAGTATAGGAATGATCCTCATATTTGCAGATATCCATCCATTACTATATTAATATGAGGAAATTTAGTAAACTCTTTTCTCCGTGTATTGACTGGACTAAACGTACTGTGAGAATTGGAATCAATTTCGTTGATTGGTTTATTAATCAAACGAAAGATGAGAACGAGGTGATCTCCGTTGGCAGAGAGGGACTTCACATCGCCTTAACCCTTTTGTTGCATAGTGTTGTTGTACAACAACACCTTTTCTAATTCAGTTTTTTAATATTATAACATATATTTTATGCAAATAAATGAATAAATAAATTAAATCATTAAATAAATTTCATAGATAAATGTATGCATGAAAGGGTTATTGATTCTTTTACCTATATCATGCAACTTGTTCTCGGTTTAACAGCAGGTCATTCACTGAGATACATGGCGAATTGGTTATTCCGTGAGTCGCCTTGATTGCTGTGATGAATGATCTATGTCTGATGTTCTTATACATAACGGATAAAATTAATTATAGGTACTACTTCTTCCGGTCATCTACTCAATCACGAAAATAAATTTGCCTCGGGCGGCACATTTCGAAAAAAAAATTATTTATTATACTGCAAGATTCAGTAGTTTGAATAATAACAATAAATTTGCTTGCAGTAATAATATTTTTTCGAGATTAAAACAAGTTTTTACAATTGAATTTCGTTTTCTATAGTTCTAATTTTTCTATTGAAAATTCTCAAATTTGCAGCCTGATCTTTTCTTATAGCTCGCTGGTATAAAAATAGAAATGCACATAATTGTGAGTGAAAATAAAATATTTTACGACGCAGGGTATAATCATTGTTGAAAAAAGAGAAAACAAAAAAAATAAAATATCTTTACAAAAGTTTCTTAATACCAACTTAAGGTGCCACAGTACTGGCATGTCCTATACATATTTTGTGACATCAGAAGCGTCAAATACGAGGAATTTCGTCGACAAATTGAGTCTAAACGAGGAAACGAATTCCATGGGTATTATTTTTTTACAGAAGCTCAAATTGACCTGTAGGGCGCTTGCTTGGTGATTTTCAGCGTAGATTACCCAGTAATGTGTATTGCGAATAAATAAAAATGCCAGGTCGTTTATACATATCCAACATGGCGGCAGCAGAATTCCTGCAATTATCGACTTATCGTATTTTGATCGCATCCAGGAAATTAAAACGTCCATCACTCAATACAGGGAGCAAGCGCCCTGGAGAAATACACACAGCTGGTTACACGAAAACTTATTTCACCCATCTGCGTCCCATAAATAAGGCTCAATTTGTCGACAAAATTCCTCGTATTTGACGCTTCTGACGTCAAAAAATATATATAGGACATGCCAGTAATGTGGCACCTTAACATAACGAGATATGATAATTCATTCTATCATTTCGAAGTCATACAATCTCCCGATTTCTCGACTTTGCAATCATCATTCTTGTAATCTCGTTCATCCGTTCACTTAAGGTAATCCTTCGAAATATGCTCGATAATCTGAGTCAAATTGTTTGTTGGCAGACCCACAAACTTCACACTCTCATCCCAGAGTCTGGCAGCCCTCACATCGTCCTGTCCTGCGTTTGAAGGTTTAGTTACCGAACACTCCCTAAAAAATGGAATAAAATAAAGTTGTTATTGCACTTTTACGGCCTTACCGCCTTTGCTCATAGATCATGATTCGTTACACTGCAATAAATTATATAAGGCGCATAAATAGTAGCTGAATAAATTAGGTATTTATAGGCTTTTACATCATACCAGCTTTTACTTGTAAAAAACATCGTATGAAATTACATGTAGAATGTAAAACGTACATTTTTCAACTACAATCATGTATAATTACGTACTTGTAATAAAGACCCGTCTCTTTAGCTGCATCCTCATCGATGGCACAATGAAGCGTCGTCTGAGCTCCCTGTTCAACATTTTTTATGAAGGGTGAAAGAGCTCCGAACAACGTCCTTGCACCAGGGAACAGACCATCGTTAAGATGACGGCCTAATTCGGACTTGATGACCCCCGGATGAAGGGAATAGGTGTTTACGCCTGTGATATCTGCTTCTGAAATTTGACAGTCATAAATGAGTAGGTAAATTAAATTTTTCGGATTCGCAATTATGGTTCTCACCTTTAAGTCGCCGTGCCAATTCTCGGCTGAACAAAACGTTAGCCAATTTGCTTTGAGCGTAGGCAGCAATGGCACCGTATGATTTCTCCGACATAAGATCGTCGAAATGAATATCACCTCCTGACATTAAAATAAAATTGCTGACAGATTAGAATCTCAGTTGAACGATTTCTTAATTTACACAATTTTCCATTCGAAAATATGTGCTTGTCATTTTGTTATTCAGGCCTAATGATTGATTTTCCTTACGCTCATGTGCCATAGACGAAACATTGACGATCCTACAGCAATGATCAGAGTCTTTTCGACTTTGGATGATCTTCGGCAAGAGTAGTAGCGTGAATAGAAAATGTCCGAGATGATTGGTGCCTAATTGTGTCTCGAAGCCATCCTCCGTGAGTCCTTTCGGGCACATCATTATACCGGCATTGTTAATGAGAACATGGACAGACGGTTGTGTAGTAGAAATGTGTTTGGCACATTCTCTGACACTCGCTAAACTGTTCAGATCCAATTTACAGACAATTAATTCGCCAGGGTCTCCAACGAACTGTTCTCTGTTTGGCCTGAAAATGACGAAACACAAATATGCACTTGTGGGTCTCGTAATCGGCATTATCATAATATCTTATTGAAAGAATGACGAGCGACGTTCCGTTATAAACAGAATTTTCAACTTTAACTCGAGTCTCGCACTAGCGCGGAGACCTAGAAAAGCATAACGGTATCTTACATGCAGTAACAGCGACTTTCAGCTCCATGTGCAACAAGCATAACGGTATGTGTATATTAGATACAAGAAAATCTTCTGACTTCCATATACCTAATCGATATGCTTATGCCTCGTGAAATTGAGTGATTCTTTATATTGAAATCTGATCACGATCCAGAAGATGAAACAAGACACGAATACATCAATTCGGCAATGGGTTCAGTGTACATATCCGTCAGGTATACACTGAACCCATGTGGGCCACGAAATACAGTTATTCAGACTCGTGCAGCTTATATGCGATGGAAGGAGGCAAAAGTTTTATTCATAGCCTGCTTGATGTAGTTAAGACGTAAGATGTTATTAGCATTGCATATACTATAAACTTATATCTATTACGTCTTACTTCGAAGGTGGGACACTTTTCAATTCCTCGGCCGCAGCGTTAGCCTTGGCGACATCTCTGCATGCTAATATCACTCTGGCTCCTACAAATAGAATCATAATCATAATCATAAAAATCGATTTTCCACGTTCAAATCGTGTAAAATATAATCGAAGTGTGCATAGGTACTACTTTGAAGATTAGATTCCAAACGAAAAACACTAATGATGAATTTGACCATGAGCGATCTCGCTCATTATCGTGAAAAAATTTAGACAAAACTGAATGCTTCGAAAGAAAAAACTGAAGAGCGAAAGCTCTCTGCGCTTTATTGCTGGTGAATTTCGATAAGTGCACGAAACCGTACAAGTGAACTGATTATCTTCAGTCTCGGGTAAAATAAATGACATACTTGGTTTGAGTATAAAATTTTTCAAACCTCGTGAGAATAAATTTCTAGAATTTTGTTCTTCGTCTCAGATGCTTTGATCGGCGTAAAAATTGAATAAAAATTAAAAAAAAAAAAAAATTAAAAATGCTTACCTCTTCTGTAAAGATCCCTTGCAGTTTCTTTGCCAATTCCAGTGTTTGCGCCTGTTATAACAATCGTTCTTCCGACTAAACGAGCCTTGCTTTTACACGATCTACTAAACGGCCACATTTTTAATGCGAATTCGTAGTAAACTGATTCTTGATAACCGAACTAAAAGTCAATGTCATTTATATCCGCACGACTACAGGAATCGAAACAAACGTCGTTTCTCTGATGAGATCAACAGCTATATATCGCGAAAAGTTTGTCACTTCTATGGTAGGGGTACTAACGCTGCTAGGTCATTTTGGAATGTTAACGTAGTCACGCAGATTTAACGTCTAGTTAACGCGCTGTCCGAATGTATACTGTAAGTCTGCAGACGAAGACCACTCCGACTTTTAATGACTTGGATTCTCGCCAGCCGGTGAATGGCCAAAATATTGGCTCTTCAGTTACTGCTGTCGATCTGATATTTCCATCCAATCGGAGTAAAGAATAGAGTGGCAACAGCCAATCGCGGTTTCAGCCTTCAACGGTGATTTTAAGCTAACTTTAGCATGGAGGAAGTAGGAACTCGACCGCATCGTGTATCAACACTGACTATATGTGGGTATGAGTAAACGGAATCGGTATATGTGAAGCCATACAGTCAAACCTTATCTGCTAACTTTTTAACGCCTGGTGAACAATTCGATCTAGTAACTGCGTTGGCCTATGAGTTAAGATCGCCGAAATATGTATATAAAAGCTTTTGATTATGAACCGATTGATCAAACTCTAAGATTTCGTCGATTTGAACACTTAATCTGATCGGTACGACGTATTGATCATCCAAATGAAAAAATATATTGTTGATCAGTCTCGAGTTACAACGCAACTTTATACGTAGTCGAATCTATCGTATCGAATAATTGATAGTAATATTTCCACAAGTGCAGCTGACGAGTTAGATAATGAAATACAATAGTCATGCTGAATAGTCTAGACTGGTGCACAATTTTTTTTTTTTTTTTTTTTTTTACGTTAGAGCTTCAATTCTCAACGAATCAATATTTTATTTGACAATCACGTACACTCAGAAAAATAACAACCAAAATTTGGTTATTATATGCACAATCACATTTTTTGTTCAGTAAACAAAAAATTTCGTCGGGATAGCCAAAATTTTGTTGGGAAAACCAAATTTTGTTGGGACAACCAAAATTTTGGCTATTCCAACAAAATTTTTGGTTGACTGAACAAAAAATGTGATTGTCCATATAATAACCCAAATTTTGGTTGTGTCAACAAGACTTTTCTTCTGAGTGTAGACGTAATCGACACCTCTTACCTCGATAAGATATATTCATTGAATACTACACTATACACGCAGCAGTTGAAGAATAATTTCATCTGCAGTCGCCGCAGTTGGGAGTGAGATAAGATTCTGTGGTTTTATACCACTAGAATTTTTCTTATATCTTATCTACTGCACGTATCACTTGATGACACTAAAATATCTGACCCACTTGATGAACTCGTAATTTGCTAATCTTTCAACTTCTTCAATTATACATACGTATAGGATATAAAAAAATTCCGGAAGATTCCGATCATCGCGTTCGATCTCTCCAGTTTGAATAATGAATTAGTAATTTCCTGTCAAAATTGTTGATCAGACTATTAGATAACTGAAGATGAGAGGAGAACTGATGCTTCGCACTAATCGTTCGTCCAGAAACTTGTCTAGAAATACCGGCTACTTGATGGTCACAGAGCTGGAAAATAACAACGATTCAATTCTGGGGAAAGAACGTCAATAAAACTATAAAATGACGAGAACAGCGACGTCTTACACATATGATCAGACGTACACCCATGGATTTACGTAAATATCTACGTGGTATAATAATTACGCATGTCTATAATACGGTCGTACTATGACAAAGTCCTCCCGGATTTGCGAGAGCTTTGAACAGTCCAGGAAATCCTAGTAGCCTAACAAAACCGCAATGGTGATTATTAACTTATTGACGTCCAAGGGGATTTCGGTTTTGATTTGTTACAGGATCATGACGTACCTATTTCCTGACGTTGATCTTGCGGTTAGACTTTAGAACAAAGGGCGTTCGAACTTGCGTTAAAACAGAAACTGGAAACGATCGAATTAAGGTACTGAAGATGTCGTCGTTATAGTTCCAATTCTCTGGAGATAAAAACAAGCCAAATCAAGATTTGGACACGTTGATTGTCGTAGGTCATCCAATTGCTTTACTATAATGATTCCTACGGTGAGAGAAGCATCATAGAAATGTGTATCATAAGACGTTGATATACACACATCGAATGGTTCATCTATTCTCGGAAACGAGGAAACTGCGGAGTAACTAATGAGGTGAAGAACGAACTAAAATCGCAGAGACTAAAAATAGACCTCGCATTTCTTCCAGGTCCGGTATTTCATCGATATCGACATAGATTGCCACTGTTAATCATCGTTGTGTAATAGAGTCTGCGACCGCGAGAACTGCAATGATGGTTTATGGTCACAAAAGAACTACACTGCTGTTTAATGTCAGTGTCATTTTAACGAGTATTTTTCATTCCAAATTGTTGATTGATTTCCGAAAGATGAACAGATATACCGTTTCGTGCTGATGACTGTATCATCTGAACCCTGGGCTAATACATTTCCATTTACATCGTGAAGTGGTTGATGACCGTTATGAAGCGAAAGTATACTTTCGGTCGCAACCACCGTATGCGATCTGAAGTGACGTTGTTTCAACTTTTCGGTTACATGGTAATGCCATGTAATTACCAGGGTCATCCAAGTCTGGAGGCCATCGTTGGAATTTGCTTGTATACAGCTATAACGTGGTGAGATATCGAATCTCGATTCTTTCCTCTCTACTTAATTAGATATCAAACTAGAATCACTCCATCTGCATTCCGTTGAATTTTCTCAAAAGTCGTTAGGCATCAAATCACAATTTTGTCTAGTCGTAAATCATCAGGTTAATCACACCACATGAGATTTCAGAAAAAAAAATAAACAAGGAAACATCTGATTCCATGGAATTATATCAATAACTAAGAATCGGAAGATGAATTGTAGGAATTGTTTCATTTTTGAAGCAATGTTATTACAAGCAATGTTACAAGCTTGCAATAACAGTTGTAATGCGCTTAGTCAGTTAGAATTTTCCTTACGAGGAAATACGATGCTGAACCTAATTAATTACAGCACATATTATAAGGACAATGATGATAATTATCGGGAAAACATTGGGCATCTCTCAATTATCCTTACATTATTATCTATGATAGAAACGGTAAAAATATCGAGTGCAATTAAGGAAGATTAAGATTTAATTATTGTATTCATCTCAGTCGTCATGTATCCCAAGTCAGTTCCAGATCAGGTGAAATCCAAACGCCTGACTCTATGTTAATTAAGCTGGTCTCCAAGCAGTCGGGTCTTCTTCAGAAATTCTGAAAATCCCGGAAGCCCGAAAGTCCGAAGACCCAGACCGATGGGGGCTACCGCGATGAGCGGGAAAGTCCCTGGAACGGATGGACGTATGACACATCTGCCAAGCAGACATCCTCTTGCCCTTCGTATTTTACTTAAAGAGCCGCAAACAAACGGATTCAAAGTCATTCCGGTGGTAGCCATCGCACACCAGCTATAGTGAAACTTGCAAGTCGCTTGTCTCCCGCAGGACTAACTTTTTCCTCACAATATATAGAGCAGACAGACTGAAATTTTCATTAGAAACTTGTCCTTGCTCGATCAGCACTTTGGATATCAATCAAAGCTGAGCCACCGATCATAATCGACGTGGTCATTAGCCGGGGAATTTAGTGTGTCTAATTTTTCATTTTATAAAATGGAATATCGTTTCTTGTTATCCGCTGGAATAATCCTCGTCCTTGTCAACATCTTCGAGGCTTCAAATGGACTGGAAGATTCAACCTTGGTAGCAAAATCATCGGAAGTCGTTCCTGTGCAGCTGGCTAACTGCAGCAACACATCCGAGGCGATTTATCAGTGCATTAAAATCGAGGATTGTGAAGTCAAGCAACGTCCTGGCAGTAGAAGATTCTGCAAATGGGATGGTAGACCAACTCACGTCTGTTGTCCGCAAAATGGGTGAGTAAATCATGTTTTGAGTAAAAGTCGATATCAATATAATTAAACATTTCGTTCAATCCAAAACAATAGTCACGGACTGTTATCGGTTCTACCTATTACATGAAATTAGACAGAGTTCTTTTAAGCGTTTGCTATCACATTCTCGTATATCAACCGTGATTGTTTTGCAGTGATAAACGTATAGAAAAGTCTCCCCACACAAGACAAAAACGGTACGATCCTGATGCGATATATTTTGAGGACGAATTAAGACGATCATCAAAGTACGAATCCGACTACGATAATTGGAGTGACGAAGATGAGAGCTGGGAGAGATCCGACCACAATGGTCCAAATCATGTTCACAACAGATTTGGCCATGATCATGACTATAACGATGACGTTGAAAGTTTCGACGCGGAAGACTGGGGAAATTCATTCGATAATGACGGTAAAAATTGATTTTTTTTTTCCTCTCACAAACTACAATGACAAAAGAAAACTTTTTATTGACTGCAGGCTTTCATTTTTTATTTTACTCATGGAATAATTTCGATCTTTGTCAGTGTGGAATTTCAATGATTGTCCGTTAGTTGTTATAGAAGCATTAGAATGTCGTGATTTTGCGGTCAGTTTAATATAGAGTGAGTAAGAAATGCTTCTATTAATTATATACTGTACAGGAACTAATGAGATTAGAAACTGTATAAGCCATAATGAGTAATGGTTGAAGAATTATACTTATGAAAATGTTCGCACATCATTGTATTTCTAGAACCAGAATGCGGAGTTCTAGAGGAGGAAGAAAGAGGCAAAATTCTATCCTACGCCATCGGAGGTTCACCTGTCCGAACAGCAGCGTCATCTCCATGGATGGTATGAGTATTTTGAACTTTAAAAAACCATCGCAATCATAATTTTAGTAATTAAACGAATCATAAAATCTAAAAAATCATCAAACTCAATAGGTTGCAATCGGCCGATCAGAACCGGACAAAGAACCAAAATGGTTTTGCGGTGGAGTTCTGATAAGTAGAAATATTGTCATCACAGCAGCACACTGCATTACAAAAAGGTAAAGATTGACGCATTCCCTTCTTCTTTGTGTCCCTTTCATTGCTATTTTATTCCTCAAAAAGTGACAAATATTTGACCAATGATTGTCTTTAAAGTCAGGCCAATTTGGCGAGGGTCGGTGAGTTGGATCTACTTTCAAATACGGAACCAGCTGAGCCCCAGGACTCGGAAATTGAATCATCGGTCATTCATGAAGGCTACAAACAGCCCCGTCATTATCACGACATAGCAATAATAAGGCTGAAAACTCCAGTGAAATATTCAAAGTACGTAAGGCCCATATGCCTACCCCCCAACGATGGAAATCTATACGAAAACGAGACAGTGAGTCTGACAGGATGGGGTAGTGGTGAATACGGTAAGACTTGCATCATGATTTAATTAACCATTATACCAACATGATCAAATAAATTATTATTATTATTATTATTTCTAACGATGAGAAAGGGTGAAAATAATTTAGTTACTATTTCCGTGAGTCAGAAATCAAACTAGTGTCTTCCGAATACCTAATTGGCCTCAGTGAAGAATTATTCCATTCAATTTTTTGTGCTTTTTGGTATGAATATCTGGGTGACAGTAGTCAGAGTGTCCAGGAAAGTAAAAGCCCGAATATCCAGTTTATTGGACGAGTTCTGTTTATAGATATACAGAATAACTATAAATAAGAATGGAAGAAATTTGGGAATTTTAACCGCAAAGTTTTTCAATAATATACATCATTGGTACAGGTGGCAGACGCAATTCAATTCTTCAGGAGGTGCAGATAAGTGTATTCAGCAACTCCCAGTGCAATGCCAAGTATAGCAACCTCTCAACGATCGGGACTAACGCTGCGATTTTACCCAATGGTATAATAAAGGCTCAGTTGTGTGCAGGGGATGAAATTGGAGGAAGAGATGCATGCCAGGTAAACAATTTGCACGATCTAGTTAACTTTTTGCACATAGCGATGTGTTAAATGCATGATATCATCGGATGTATTTAGTCAGTCAATGATTTCGGTACATTCGACAACAATTTGCATAAAAACTATCATATTATCTAGAGGAAAAGCGTCTTTATATGATCAAAAAGCCGGTTTCAGTGCGAATATAGAATCTGATTAATTGCCGGGTAATTAAAAAACGTTTGAAAAATGTATATTCGAATTTTCAGAAGGTTGATGATTTTTTAAAAAGGTAATAAATTAATAACCAATGACAATAATTTGCAGGGAGATTCTGGAGGGCCGATTGTACTGAAGAAAGGACGAAGGCGTCTAGTGATAGGTCTTGTATCTTCAGGAATGGGTTGTGGCTCGAAAATTTATCCAGGAATTTATACGAGAGTTTCGTATTATTCGGATTGGATTCGCAGTTTTCTTTAGTGTCTTATTTCAGACTGGCATTATTCCCTACAAGAATATTGTTCACGACTAAAATTTGAAAATAAACAAGGCAGATTATCGATAGATCTCAACTATGGAATATTAATAAGGCTGTATTATATATAATGTGACATTTTTTTTTATAATTAGATATTCACTACCTGTTAAGTTTATACTTAGGATTGTTAATAGAACGAATAAAACTGAAGTATGCAAGTCAAATCTTTCGAATGTATTTATTACCGTTTATATTAAATTTATGCATTTATACAGTTATTTTGATCATCACATGATGTTATCATGAAATAAAACGAAATCTGCGATTTTAATTACTTTACAACAATAAATAGCGTTCAATAGGCTATTTAAGTAATTAACTATACGCACGACAGCGGAAGGATGTCAAATCACTCGATGATATTCCTGGTCTGAAATCTTTGTCTGTCATCGTAACTCTCTGTCATTATTTTTCTTTCATTATATATGTAGTTGATTATGTTATTGATTTTGAACCGCTCCTGATATGGGATTAATTATTTCAGTTTCTGTGTTGTGAATTATATTTACCATTTTGTTACGATAATCTTCTGATTAACGTATTTATTTATAAACCTTTCGAAAGCCACGGGGTTGGCTGTTGAAATAATAATTTCGCTTCAATTATCGGAATAATGTCATTCTGTTGAAACAATCAACTTCCTTATATACGTTCTCTCCCAACAATTATCACGTCAATTTATACATGCAGTCTAACCACTAGAAATTATCGGTCATATTCTTGTTTTAGATTTGCTGACGGATAATTAATACCACAATCGAACAACTATGTAGTAAATAATGACATAATGAAGTAGACACCAAGGTGAACATACTCTGAATATTATCGAGAGAATTTCTGTGTTTGTCAATTATCAGGGAAATCTTATTGTAAGATCGGAAAATATATCGAGTTTGGGTATAATCTGAATTTTTTTTTTATCAACGTCTATATGGAAAAGTACCAAATCAAACTATTGGCGAAACTATACAGTTGTCTTCTTCTTCTTCGTCCATTCTTATAGAAAATATGTAATTTCTATTAGTTTTAGTCTAGCAATTTGTATAATGAAGCCATTTGTTAGGCAAATGCATTGGCGAAATGCTTCCTGATACAGAAAATCGAAACAGGTGAAATCCGTATTTGAACACATTTATTGCCATATATGTCATCCGATCGTTTTGCTAATGATTCCTACGTCAGAAGCGAATTCTAAAAATCTATATCACAAGACATCGATACATCAAAGAATGGTTCATCTATCCTTAGAAACAAAGAAACTGCGGAGTAACTGATGAGGTCGAAGAACGAACTAAAATCGTAAAGACTAAAAATAGTATACTTGTATTTCCTTCAAGTCCGGTATTTCATCAATATATGAGCATAGATTGCCACTTAATCATCGTTGTGTCATAATGTCTGCGACCGCAAGAAGTGCAATGATGGCTTATGGCCAGGAAAGAACTACACTGCTATTCAATGTCAGTGTCATTGTAACGAGTATTTCAATTCCAAATTGTTGATTGATGTTCGAAAGATGAACGGAAGACAAAAAATTGCGAGACTAAATGAAGCCCATCATATTTCTATAATACAGATACCGTTTCGTGCTGATGACTGTATCATCTGAACCCTCGGACAATACATTGCTATTTATATCATGAAGTGGTTAATGACCGTTGTTATAAGCAAAGGTATATTTTTTTTTCCGCAAGCAGCGTATGATAGTATTATTTCTTAGAAGAAATAACTGCGATCAGAAGCAGCGTTGTTTCAACTTTTCGGTTACACAGCATTGCCAATACGTAACTGCCAGGGTCAGTCAAGTCTGAAGGCCATCGTTGGAATTCGCTTATAGTTATGAAGTTCACTGATTCAATCTTTGCTAGGTATAGATTGTGGAGAAACATACCTACACAGTAAAAAATTTTGCGTCATTTTTAACATAAAGTTTGTGTTAAAATTTTTGTGTTAAATACTTAACACTTTCTAGTGTCAATTTTAACATAATTGTGTTGAATTGACACTAAAAAGTGTTAAATATTTAACACAAAAATTTTAACACAAAGATTTTATGTTAAAAATGACGCAAAATTTTTTACTGTGTACTGACATTTCCAGTAAAAATATTAACATTTAAAGGTCACTTAATAATTAAACGAAAAAAAATCTAATAAACCTGAAATGGTCTTGAGCGACCTTCAAATCTCAATATCAAATCTTGATCTTTTTACAACTAATAATTTGTAGTATAATAAATGAATTTTTATAGCGAGCATCATTGAAATCAGAAAAATATGATAAAAAAATAAATACTCACAGATTACATCTTTAATTACATTTTTAAAATTTTTTGTTTTTTTTTCGAATTTCTTATATCAATTAAAATATATGGGGTATTCCACGTGGACCGAATCGGTTTTTGGCAACAAAAAAAAGTAAAAAACGGAAGGTTGAAAATTTTATCACTTCGCTTTGTGGCACTCCAATGTAATTTCGGTGAAAACTTCGAGGCAATCCGTGTGACCCTTGAAGTAGAAAAAAAATAGAAACACATATTTCCCAAGTTTTACATGCTTCGCCGGTTTTTGAGAAAAAAAAAAAAGAAGAAAAACGGGAGGCTGAAATTTTGATCACTTCTTAGTGCCACGTCGAAGTAATTTCGGTGAAAATTTCAGGGCAATTGGTGTTACCCTTCAAGTAGAAAAACAAAGAAATCGCATATTTTCAAAGTTTTACATGTTCAAGAATTCCAAAAATAATTGAAGTGCTACATATTTCGAAAGAGCTCATTTATCCGCGTCGAATGCACTATGGAAAGTTATGATTTTGTTCATGCATGGCTGAGATAAGTGGAGTTGAAAATGTAATGATTAAATTTTTGGTATAATTATGACAGCAATATAAATTGAACCTATTATTTTTATGCTCTGTAACTGTTGGGGGCATCTCATGTAGTAACAAGAAATCTGAATCTCCATTGGCGTCAAATTCGATGACCTCTGGCTAAAAACCGATCCGGTTCACGTGGAATACCACATACATATTTCAATTGAACTAAGAAATTTGAAAAAAAAAATTTAATGTGATTTCAGACGTAATTTGTGGGTATTTATTTTCCTCTCGTATTTTTTTGATTTCGATGATGCTCACTATAAAAATTTATTCATTATAGCGCATTATACTACAAATTAATAGTTGTAAAAAGATCAAGTCTTATTATTGAGATTTGAAGGTCGCTCAAGACCATTGGCAGTTAGATTGGACTTTCTTTTGCTTAATTATTGAGCGACCTTTAAAAGTTGATATTCCTACTTGAAATTTCTGTATGTTTCTTTACAATCTATCTAGAAAAGATTGAATTAGCGAGCGAGTGAAGAATATAAAAAAAAAAAATCGTTTTCTTTGAATTTTGACGTTGTCAAAATTCTTGACCGATCTCTACAAAATTCTTAATTCAGCTAAAATTTGGAAACGGCTCTTAAAATGCATTAAACTAACAAATTAACATGTAAGCTTTGAAAAAAAAAAAAAAAAAAATGGTGAAAAAATATTGCGACCCTACTGCATATGGTTCTCTATATTATTTATCAAGTCACTCGCTGCTTTGCCATTCTCGACTTAAAAAATAAAAATGAGACTCTTAGATCCTACAAGGCGACTGTGGAGCTGAACACCTTCGTGGCTCTTAGTCCTCGCCACAGTATGTTATTCCTTCTTTTCCTCTTATCTCTGGACTCTTATAATCATTCGAATGGAATTAGCTTATTTGCAAATCGTCCTCCGCATTAGGTTCCAAGCTCCAGTTATTGCAAGCGATGTTAAATAATTGCGTTAAAAATTCTCATATACATATTTGATTTGCTCGAGGTTTTTCTTACTGCAAAAGACGATGCTGAACCTAATTAATTATAACACATTATAATGATAGTGATAATAACCAAAGAAACCTTGCGGGTATTTCTCTCCATTATTCTCACACTTTCCTGGGCCTTAAAATCTCCAAAAATACGCTACAGTCGATAGAAATGCTGAAAGTATAGAATAGAATTAACGGAGATTAACATTTAATATGAATTTTAGATCCTACTATTTCCTCAGTCTCCTAAAACAATGTCACTGTACAAAATATGAGCAGCTCATTTGCTGTAACTAATTTTTATTTTTCTCATTCCCGATTCTAGTGATATTTTCGCTGTTCTTTACAACGTCAACGTCATAGCGAATAAGCCCCCAGGTTATACTCACGCGGCTGATTCTACTTCAATTAAGGTATCGTCCACACAATCGAGTAATGACCCGAAATTCTGAAGATCCCGGGAGCCAGAAAGTTTGAAGACCCAAACCGATGGGGGCTAATGGATATGTGCCACATTTGGCGATCATATATCCTGGCCCTTGGCTTATTTTACTTAAAATACTGCAAACAAATGCGTTTCGATTCACTCGGGTGGTAGCCATCGCAAACTAGCCACAAAAACCTGAAATTCGTTTGTCTTCAGTAGGTTTAACTTTTTCCTTATTGTGAGAGAGAGATTGATCAGACTGGAATTTTTATTAAAAAGTCATTCTGACTCGATCAGCGGTTGGGATATCAATCAAAGTTGAGCCACCGATCATAGTCGAGTCCCTCATCATCTGAGAAATTTAGTGTGTCTAATTTTTGATGTTATAAAATGGAATACCGTTTCTTGTTATCTGCTGGGATAATCCACGTCTTTGTCAACATCTTCGAGGTTTCGAATGGACTGGAATATTCAACCTTGGGAGCAAGATCAGCGGAAATTGTTCCTGTGCAGCTAGATTACTGCAGCAGCACATCCGAGGCGATTTATCAGTGCATTAAAATCGAGGATTGTGAAGCTGAGCAACGCTGGGACAGTAGAAGATTCTGCAAATGGAATGGTGGACCAACTCACGTCTGTTGTCCGCAGAACAGGTGAGTGAATCATGTTTTACGTAAAAGTCGATATATGAAAGTCATTCAATGTTCTGCAGTTCAATCCAAAACAAAATAGTCACTGACTTTTATCGGTTCCACATGGAAGTGGACAGCGTTTTCTACCTCCAATTTCCATTTACGAAAATCAATGGCAATTTAAGTGTGGAGTTTGAAGACCAGGCAACATCATTCTTGATTTGTTCATATTACCTGCAATGAAAATGACATTCATTTACCCACATAGGTATATAATTCTGAATTAATATAATATTTTCATGACAACTTCAGACCATTATTGAGCTACAATCGTCGCTACAATGGCTGGAGTGGCAAAGATGAGAGTTGGAGGAGGCCGAACTGGAATGGCCCCAAGGGATTCCACATCAAATTTGGCAGTGATAGTGTCAGTAATGACGACGTTGAAACATTCACCGTGAAAAACTCACAAAGTTCATTCAATAATGACGGTAAGAAGGTTTCTGGTTTTTTCAGGAATTGAAATAACGGATAAGAAAACTTCTGATTTATCGCAGATTTTTCCTTTTATTTTCACTTATTGAATAATTAAATCCTTTGTCAGTCTTGGAATTCAAATAAGTATATCCGCGATTCGCTAAAAGCGTTGAAATTTATCGATCAATTCAAAGACTCAGTAAGCTGAACGCTTATACTTATAGTTAAACTGTATGGAAACTAGCGAAATTATTGACTGTAGCTATAATAACCGCGATGACAAATAATTATAGAATCAGACTTATGAAAATTTTCGCACATCATTGCGTGTATCTAGAACCAGAATGTGGAGTTCTAGAGGCGGAAGGAAGATTGGAAGAAAGGAGCAAAATCGTATCTCTCGCCATCGGAGGTTCACCTGTTCGAACAGCAACGTTAATTCCATGGATGGTGATTATTTTAGATTTTCTAAAATCAAATATCGACGGTAATAATTAAACAAATCATAAAATCTGTTCGGTTTTGGTACTCTGAAAAATGATCACGCTCAATATAGGTTGCAATTGGCCGATCAGAACGGGATGGAAAACCGAATTGGTTTTGCGGTGGAGCGTTGATAAGTAGAAAAATTGTCATCACAGCGGCACATTGCATTACAGACGGGTAAGATTGACGAAAGAAGTAGTGAAATATGGTTTCCTATATGACCTGAACGGATCATTCTCTCCTACTTCATCTCACTTTCATTGTTATTCAGTTCCCTAAAAGTGAACAGATATTTGATAACCGTTTGATTGTGTTGAAATCAGGGCCAACATAGTGAGAGTCGGTGAGTTGGATCTAATTTCAAATACAGAACCAGCACAGCCCCAGGACTCAGAAATTGAATCATCAGTCATTCATGAAGGCTACATGTCGCCACGTCAGTATCACGACATAGCAATATTAAGACTGAAAACTCCAGTGAGATATTCGAAGTATGTAAGGCCCATATGCCTACCTCCCAACGATGGGAATCTATACGAAAATGCATTAGTCACCGTGACAGGATGGGGCAGTCTTGAATGGGGTAAAGGCTACTTTCTAATCTAACTACATCACCTATACACCATGAAAAAAAAATACTATCGATATTTTGCACACTGCGCAGGAGTTGAAAATTTTTTGTAATTACTTAATCGTAATTCCAAAATCGAACGGAATAAGGAATCGAGTTCCAATACCTGACTCGTCAGAATAAAATCATACATTTATAAAACTCGAACTCCTCCACATTGAATATCGAAGAAATTTCTTGATCATACGCATTTTGTACAGGCGGTGAACCCAGCCCAATTCTCCAGGAGGTGCAGCTAAGAGTAACAAACCAGTCTGAGTGTCGCGCAAGGTATGATGACCCTAAAGTAGTCAGGGGTAATGTTAGGACTTTGCCTCGTGGTATAATAAACTCTCAGATGTGTGCTGGGGATGTTATTCAAGGCAGAGATACGTGCCAGGTAAACAATTATACAATCTAGTTGACTTATTGCACATTAGCAATGTGTTAAATGCACGATATTATCGGATGTATTTAGTCAGTCATTGATTTCGGTACAAACGACACCAATTTGCATAAAAACTATCATATTATCTAGAGGAAAAGCGTCTTTATATGATCAAAAGGCCGGATTCAGTGCGAATATAGAATCTGATTAATTGCCGGGTAATTGAAAAACGTTTCAAAAATGTATATACTCGAATTTTCAGAAGTTTGATGATTTTTTAAAAAGGTAATAAATTAATAACCAATGACAATAATTCGCAGGGAGATTCTGGAGGGCCGATTGTACTGAAGAAAGGACGAAAGCGTCTAGTGATAGGTATTGTATCTTCAGGATTAGGATGTGGCTCGAAGATTTTTCCCGGAATTTATACGAGAGTTTCGTATTATTCGGATTGGATTCGCAGTTTTCTTTAGTGTCTTGCAACGCTGGCAATATTCACTACAAGAATGTTGTTTACGGCAAAAAATTCAAGGATAACTAGGGAATAGTATCGATCATTGATTCGCACTCTGGACTATTATTAAAGCAGCATCGTATCTAATTATAATTTTTTAATAATTGGGTACCAGCTGTTAAATTTATACTTAGGATTGTTAATTAAGCAAATAAAATTGAAATATGTGATTTAAAAATCTTCCGAATATATTTATTACCGTTTATATTTAAGCATTTATACAGTTATTTTGTTCATCACGTATGATTTTTGATCATAAAAAATTAAAGGAAATCTGCGATTGGAATTTCTTTACATAGAAATGTACAGTATTTAACAATATTCTACAAATTCGCACGAATAACACTAATGGCCGGTTTCACCAACAATGAATAACTTTATTAATTGATTAAACTCTTGTTCATTGAAAACAAAAGACTATTTTACATTATGTTTGCGACTTTAAAGATCGGCACCGAATTTCATTGTTTAAACAACAAAATTCGGCGCGGAATGCTTCGACGTGGATCGGTTCGGTGCCGATCGGTCCGGTCTAGTGCGCGTTGGCCTTTATTCGACGAATAGATTTATTCTATGAATAAGAAGTTATTCGACGTTGGTAAAACCGGTCATAAGCAAAATCTTCTCCTGGTATTTTTGTTATTGGAATCGATCTTCTTCTTTTTCTTTTTCCTTTTTTCGACTTATCGCTCTTGCGATCAGCATATGTAGTCAAATTGCAATCGATCTGTCCGAGAAGAAGACCGGTTTAATCTTTGACTACAGTATACTGACTGTTAGTCCCTATCCCAAGCCTGTGGAGGCCCATGTATGTACCAAGATGTAACGCAACCTCCCGGGCTTACGGCTGATTTTGGTACTACGATCAGCTGCGTGTGTTATGTAAGTGTGACGCATCGGTTGTGTGGGTTACGTAGGTGTGAAAAAACAGAGCTTCGCTTTCGCTGCTTATAACTATGGTACTTTGATAAATCTGAAATAGCTTAGTATGCGGTTACTAAGCCCTGGGTAATCGCGATTCGAATCAAATTAATGCACATCATTTGAAATTCTATCGGATTTCGTAGCAGAATTGTTGAATAGTTTAAGACAAAGCGAACGGACAGCAGGAAGATGAGGAGACAAGATAAGTACAAGTGGTTGTGGTCCAAGTGGTCGACAAACGTTCAACGATTAGTTTTCTCTCGATACTCTCATCCAAAGGTTGTTCTTTTTCACAAAAACTTTCTCCCTGGTATCGTTTCCATTATCAAATAAATAAATAAACAAACAAATAAATAAATAAATTTCGGTTCGTTGAATCTGTGTGCAAAATACAATAAGCCTGATGAATTCGGGATTGAAATCGTACGCTAACGCGATGAAAACTTTGCGAATGATAAAACGCTTTGGAAGCGACGTACGGCAAAATAAAGATGTTAAATCTTTCGACGATATTCCTGGTCCGAAATCTTTCCCTATAATCGGAACTCTCTATCAATATTTTCCCTTCATTGGTTAGTATATAACGTCTCTGTTTTTACTTGATTTTGTTATTAATTTTAAATTGTTACTGTAGATGTATTGAATTAATTGTTACAATTTCTGTACTGTGAATCCTATTCCCTACCTCGGCGGTGTTCCGATATTTGCTTGAAGCGCTGAAAATCTAGAGGCAGAGAGAAGGAGCTTATGGAAAATCAAGAAGTGTGGCAGAGACACAAGATTACTGACAGCGCTTCAAGCAAATATCGGAACACGGCCTTCGTTATGATAATTCTGTGATGAGCAGTTCTATTTATAAACCACTGAAAAGTCGTGAACTCATGACTATTAAAATGGTAATTATTCTCCAATTATCAAAATAATGTGTTACTTTGGTGAAAGACCACATTTAGCAATCGACTTTTTCCCTCAAGCAATAAACACGTCAATTTATACACGCGGTCTAACCGCTAGAAATGAGTGGTCATATATTCTTGCCTCAATTCTGTTGACTGATAATTAATACCACATTCGAACAATCAAAGTAAACGATAATTTAGTGAGATAGACCGAGGTAAACATACTCTTAAGGGGATATGAAAGGTGAATCATACACCTCGAATTTTTGACAGCCCGTTTCCCAGCTAAAACACATCCGATCGATGTGAAATTGATATCAGTGACGTAGAAAAAGTGAACGAAGGGCATGATGCTCTTCGATTTCCAAAAAGCGAAAATAAAATGTACAATTTTATATCAAGAGTGCTCTGTAACGAATAATCGTTGTTGCTGACGTTGTACTTGATAAATATGAAAACACCGGAAACATTTTCGATTTTTGGAAATCCAAGAGCATCGTGCCCTCCGTGCACTTTTTCTGCGTCACTGATATCAATTTCACATCGATCGGATGTGTTTAGCTGAGCCCTCAAGGGGATATGTAAGGTGAATTGTACATCTCGAATTTTTGGCAGCCCGTTTCCCAGCTAAAACACATCCGATCGATGTGAAACTGATATCAGTGACGTAGAAAAAGTGCACGAAGAGCATGATGCTCTTGGATTTCCAAAAAGCGAAAATAAAATGTACAATTTTATATCAAGAGTGCTCTGTAACAAATAACCGTTGTTGCTGACGTTGTACTTGATAAATATGAAAACACCTGAAACATTTTCGATTTTTGGAAATCCAAGAGCATCATGGTCTCCGTGCACTTTTTCTGCATCACTGATATCAATTTCACATCGATCGGATGTGTTTTAGCTGGGAAACGGGCTGCCAAAAATTCGAGGTGTACAATTGACCTTTCATATCCTCTTAATATCATAGAGGGGAATTCCGTGTTTGTAAATAACTCGAATAAATTACTTAGAAATCAAATCTACGATTGGAAAATTTATCGAGTTAAATTTGCAATTTTTGTAATAAACGTTCCTATTAAAAAGTGAAATCTACGTCTCTTCTATTTTTTCACCCATTTCTCTACTAAATTTAATTTTTTTTTTTTTATAAATTTTGATCAAGCACTGTGATTGATGATGCAATTTGTTAGGCAAATACGATTTCGAAAAACTCCACCTAAACGGAGCTATAAAACTGGAACGCTATGGTCCTTTAGTCCGCGAAGCAGTGGTTCCAGGTGTCAACGTACTTTGGGTTTTTCGCCCGGAAGATATCGAAGAAATTTTTCGTATGGAAAATCGAGAACGAGGATTGCATCCACAACGAAGGAGCCACTTAGCTTTGGAAAAGTACCGGACCGACAGACCTGGTGTTTATAATACCGGCGGTCTCCTACCTACGTATGTGACAATAGAACAATTTATTGTTCGTTTGCGTTAAATTATACATTTTTTATCGATGATACCAATAATTTTCATAGTGCATATTATAGAACAATTATTAATGAGAAAATCCAGATAACAGTTTGATCAAGAAAATTCAGAAGACGAACACAAATCTTAATTCACAATTTCAATCAGTAATATAAATTGTGGTTTACATATTTTTCGACGCAGTCATTTCATGATGCAGAATATGTGACTTGCGTTATTTTTTCTCCGAAGCTACACGTATACAAAGGGTATTCCAGGTCAATTCAACCACGCGGTTTGATCCTCAGCCTATACAATTTTGGTTTTAGTGACAGGGGGCTTTCTACGCAGCTCAAGTAACATCCTAAAATTTGCAAGTACTTTCAAAAATGTCTAAAGTCTCGTTTTCAAAAGTATCATTTTCCGAAGGCTTAGGGAGTCGTGGAAATAAAAGTCTGCACAAAAATCGGGGAAGTTATTCGGGCCGCACAAAACGCCGCCTGTAACTAAGGCCCAAATTAAAAGGGGCGAGGGTCAGACTCTGGTCAATTTGATCCGGAATGCCCCATCTATAATTAATTGCAGCATTTTACCGAGTAGAATTTGATAATATAATGAGTTTATAGGATGGAGATATATGCTACTCTCTCAATTATTCAATGTAGCATCTGTTAGCATTACGTAGTACGTTTAGAATGTAACTCAAGATTAATTGATTTCTTGAGCCTTGAACTTGTGATGTAGGAATTCCAAACTGCCATTTCGCGGGTGTACGTCATACAGTATCAGAAATTTGTGTATTATTTGTTTTTCTCAATGCGTGATTCAGCGTATTGTTTTTCCTACCACATTCAGACATATTGGAGTATAAATAATCGTTTTGATCGGCTGTGTAACGTAACAACACGTTTTTCCTGGACAGAAAAAATCCCCCAACAAAATTGTTCGGCAAGATATTTGAAAAATTTAGTACAATAAATTTTCAGGAATGGTCCAAAATGGTGGAAGATTCGTAGGGAATTTCAAAAAGGGTTGAGTCGACCTCAAAATGTTCGAAGTTATTTGGGAGAAACTGACAACGTCGTTAGAGAGTTCATTCATCTCAGTGTGGAAGGGAAACATGAAGATTTCCTTCCTCTGTTGTCGAGATTATACTTAGAGCGTAATGAAAAATGATAATTCAATAATGGAAAATAATAATTGGAACGTGATGAAGTTTTAGAGCGTTTTAAACGAGACTGTTTCCTCTATTTTTCAGTAACTTGTTTGGTAGCTTTTGATGTTAGACTAGACAGTCTGTCGCCTGAAGAAATGCGTGAGGATTCGAGAAGTTCTAGATTAATAGATGCTGCAAATACAACGAACAGTGCTATCTTGAAGCTCGACAATGGTCCGAGACTTTGGAGATTTTTCGACACACCGTTATACAAGAAATTGTGCAAAGCTCAAAGCTTCATGGAAGAGTAAGTGACGCGGATCAATCTGCACTCGAAGATCGTGATTTTATTTGATAATTGTAAAATTGTAACGTTATCAATTGTCTTATGGTTTCAAGAGTCGCTGTGGACATGGTCAGCCAGAAAATTGAGTCAATGAAAATGAATAGTTTAAGTGATAAACAGTCTCTTCTGGAAATGTACTTGACCAATCCTGTCTTGGATGAAAAAGACGTAATAGGAATGGCCTGCGACATGCTTCTAGCAGGGATAGACACAGTAAGTGAATTCTAAATCTCGGTTTATTTTTGGCAAAACTGAGTTCGTAATTGGATTCGATTTGCCAAATTAATTAATGCGATAATTATTCGGACCTTGTATCGTTTCAGACAACGAATAGCACCTCGTTTGCACTTTACCACATAGCCAAATCTCCTAGAGCTCAGGAAAAACTCCACGAAGAAGCGTCTAGCCTCTTACCATTAAAATCTGACGAAATAAACGCAGATGTGCTGAACAAAGCGACGTATACCAAAGCAGTTATCAAAGAAACGTTCAGAATGAATCCAATTTCGGTTGGAGTTGGGAGAATTTTACAGGCCGATGCTATTTTGGGCGGATATCAAATCCCGAAGGGTGTAGGTTGATGATCTTTAAAAAAAAAAATTAATTTCCGCGCAAATTTGTTCATTTTTAATCACAGCGCCATTGAACATCGTTATAATAAATCCGACTCGATCATTGCAGACAGTGATTGTAACTCAAAATCAAGTTACATGTAGGCGTGAGGAATATTTCGATGATCCTAATGAGTTCAAACCCGAAAGGTGGCTACGAGAAAGCAGCGCAGCCCCAGCTACACCCTATAATCCCTTTTTGGTCTTGCCATTTGGTCACGGTGCTAGATCATGTATAGCGAGACGTTTGGCTGAGCAAAACATGCAGATTCTACTTCTCCGGGTGAGTAGGGATCCGGATTTTGATCTCAGCATTTTTTTTATTTTTTTTTTTATTTTGGCTTTTGATCTTTAGAAAAAATTAGGATCCCTAAAACGCTGAGCAAAAAAATGATCACGGTGTGTTTAATATTCTGCTGCAGATTTGCCGGGATTTCCAGTTTTCTTGGGAGGGAAAAGATTTGGACTGCGTTTCACTGCTGATCAATTTACCTGACGCACCGATAAAGATGAATTTTCACCACAGAAGTAAACATGTTGTAAATTAAATTCAACGTTGTTAGTATTTTTTTAGATACGTGTGTCGAAATTTCGAATAAAATTCTTTCACGATATCTCAAGGTGGTTTTATTTTTGTTTCTGCAATGAATTATGTACATCATGCATCTTTGGCTTCACAATCGATTCGATATTTTTTTAAACAGTAACAAGTTGACAGCTGTCAAAATGTAAGATATCAAAATAGCACCTCAATCTGTTAGAAATGGCAACGAGATCAGTCGATGAAAATCAGCAGACCAGTGAAAGTCAAGGAGAAACGAGATCCGATTCGGTAATAAGAGTTTTTGAAATTATTGTCGGCTGAAAAATTTGGGCTAAAATTGCGATTCATTTACTGGCTAAAATTAATACTTACAGTCTCAACCACTGAAATCATCTCCGCTTATTATTCGAACGGGTTTTTTTTTTTTCATCCCCAGCAAAAAAGACAATGTGAGGAAAATATGATTTTTCGAAATCGCTTAGAGTATCTTGCGATTCTCTTCATTCTACAATCCGGAAATAGTAATTTTATACTCACTGCAACGAACTGTGATCAATATAAAGGAAGTACGTACGTATGTATATAATACATTATTCCGAAAATATACTCAGTACATAAATTATCAAATCGTTTATCACCCCTTGTGTATTTGATTTATGCTACACCAAGACGTACGAATCGTTCCGCAATCATCGAAGTTTTATTTTTACTAGTTTTTAATGTTCCGCAAAGGTCTTTGCCGTTTTTACGTAATCGATCTCTTCCCATTTTCGTTTAGTATCATTTCTGATACTGTACTACGGCATTCACCTCACTATCATAGCCCCGCTTCAATGCCAACATCTGTTCCTGGGATATTATTCAAAATTTGGCTACATGAAAGTATGGAACATCTTTCCGATTGGCTATGGTACGTATTTGTAGTATTATACTCTCGGATATCAAAATTCGTTCAGAATCTAGTGAATGGATCATTTTCCGCAACAGGCATAGGGGCAAGTATGATGGCCTTATCTCTTTACACTTGTATTCATTGGAGTTCATTGACCGGTCAACTAGTCCTCCAATTAGTCCTGATACCATTCACACCGGCCAATTATTGGAGCGATTGTTCATACGAATTTGGTAACTTACCACCGTGTTTCGGGCTGAATTTAGAACACGGTCACGTCGACTGCAACAAGACTTACTTCCCAGGAATCGCACAGTACTATCGGTAAGCTTTGATAAAATCCGTTTTTGCATTCTTTTCCCCCCATTTTGAGCTCCAAAAAGAAGCAGCATCAAGAATCTATTCTTTTGGTCTCATACTGCAAAGAGTTGTTTGTTAATTGGTGAAAGAATTGGTACTAGAGCTTGTATTCGGAACCTTAGAATCTCGAAACGCCAACTAGTGGCAGAAAATAGAACTACTCAAAGAAGGCTACAGTAACCAATGAGAGGGCTTAAAACCTCGATACGCCAACTAGTGACGAAAATAGAACTACTCAAAGGCTAAAATTTCAAAGCCACGCCCATTCCAAGGATCCCAATAAGAATCATGTTTAGTTTTGACCCACAAACAGATTAAGAAGAGTTTTTCCTTCTGTTATTTCTTTCATATCTAAATATATTCCATCCCCAGAAAATACTTCGATACTTATTGGTCTGCAGTGTGTCAAATCTTTGGCGTCCAGATCAAAAGCCTGACGGAATGGGAGCTGTTAATACCAAGTGGATTGCAGCCTCAGCACTAGTTTGGATGATCGTTGGTATCCTGACCATTCGAGATTTCAAATCATTCAAAGGGGTATGAAGCCTCCTTTGCCATAAAAACCTTAAGATTTTACACTAATCGGTCTGGCCGAAGCTTTAACTACTTAAAAACGTCAGCTCATTATACTAAAAAACAACACGATATTGTTCAAATTACTCAGGTGTTTGCAAAACTCTGTTATTCCGTAACAACGGTGTATTTATTGATGATGATCTTGCAATGGGCAAGTCTGGATCATGCGGAAGTAGGAACTTTTATGTTGCTTGACTTCTCCGGACTATTTAATTCCGAAGTGAGCCAAAAAGATCGAAATTCGAAGACTAGAGAATTAAACTGGAGTTTTTCTTTCTGCGACTTATTTTCAAATCGTTTTTCTCCACAGGTCTGGGTCAAAGCTTTGACTCACGCAATTTTAATGTCTCACATATGTGAGGGAACTATCATTCAACTGGGAAGCTATGGCCCGCCAAATGCGATGCCTGACACAGACGCGCTTCTTGTTGGATGTCTATCAAGCGTATTGCAATGTCTTGGAATATTATATGTCTACTCTTCGTACGGATGCATGGCGCTGGCTTATGATCTTCATATAAGTTGTTTCATCTGGCCACGTCCGTGAACTAATCCTTTTTTTCGTTATTATAATGCCTAAGCGTTGATCATGGGAGAAAAAAAAAAACATTTTTAATGAAAATTTTCAAGAATAGAATCAAAACAGCGAAATATGTCGATTTTTATGAAGAACTATTGAATTTTTATACATGTACATGAGCTTTTGGAAGGAAACTGACTTTCTGTTTTACTAAATTTTGATTTTTATCAGAAAAATTTTGAGATAAGCAAAAACTCTGATACTGTATATTCCGAAGATACAAATTTGTCTTTTTTTCTTGCAGATGAATCGATTTTAATAGCTTCATTTCCGATCCAATTGTCCATGCTTCCAATGGACAAGCTTTGGATTCTAATAATTTACTCCATTTTCACGATAAAGGGAATAATGGAGATGGTAACTTTCCCACTAATTAGTATGAGACTAAGAATCAGCAATAGTAACAAATCAAAAGAGATCTCCTAAGCCGTTGAATACGATTTTTAATCACAGATCCTATTCCTTTCTATTTCAGACTATAGTGTTCACCTCAACAGTCAATTCCTTTTCGGAAGCTTTTCCATCAGTAAAAGCATACAGGGTGTATTTAGTCAGCATAGTTACGCTCAGCTGCTTTTCAATAAGTCTTATATTTACCACAAAGGTATATACGCAGTCTCTTATACTTGAAATAGTCAGGAGAATATATTGATAAATAAAATGTTGTCAACAGGTAGGAGTAATATTTACTAATCAATCCCTCGATCTTGTGGAATCTTTTGTCGCTCTGCTCATTCTGGCTCTAATGTCTTCTCTCATTCTGTTCTCCTATTCTGTAACACGGCTTTGCGACGATATACAATTTATGCACAAATTTGAACCGACTTTGATAATGAGGGCTGCGTTTTATTTGACTCCACTAATTGCCACAGTAAGTGTGTTTAGGTTTATTATTTATCTGATCTGTACTCTGAAATCATTTTTATATAAGGAGATTTTACTGTCTATTGATGTGATCTAATTTTCAAAATTAACATAAATCAGCGGGTAACTGTTTACAGACACGAATGTATTATCTTGTTATAAATTGTTAGTGAACTTGCAGTATTACACAGCCTCCCATATGGTCATCTTTTTCTCATTTCTGGATAAAACGAATTCATTTTACAATGAATTATTGGAATTGAAGCCTTTCCTAATCGCCTCATGCATCAGCCTTGTAACACCACTTCTCATAGTTTGTCTATTCATGTATGGGAAGCACGTGCGGACACGTGTAAGTATGCTAATTCTCATTATACGTTAGCAAATATGATCCAGTTGAAAGTTTGAACAATCAATTTTGACCAGATTTCTACTTTTATTTATCGATTAAAACACACCCATTCTATAATGCAGACTGTCGCGCTTCTATTCCATCCAACAAAGAATTGGGGCTACCCAGACGAGGAGGTGAATGAATCACGAAAACATTTCAACCCACGACGAGAATTGAGATACATGGTGAACAAGCCATGCGCTCATATCTGCTTGCTTGACAACCAGCGTATGAAGGATGAAATTCATAAGAGAGAAGCGGTCAGAAATTTATTAAAACAATACGGATTTAAAATGATGCATCAAGAAGTATGATTCTATATCCTTTCTTCTTTATAATTTGAAATTTATGAAATATCTACTGTGTTAAGATTAATTATATACTGCTTATGGTACAGGATGTTAAGTCATAAGATGTAATGGTAATACGACAATGCTTTATAAGACAAATAATTATCATCATAATACAAACTTTGTGTATCGTATGAAATAGCGAACTTAAAATCAAACAAAAATTGTTGATAAATATCAGACTAAAGAGAATGAAAAGTTTTCTTAAAAACTAGACACGCCTGCTTATTCAAGTCTAGTTTAGTTTAATTGTAAGTCATGTATCTTGGGGTGGCGGAGAATTTGGCGTACGATTTAATCACTTTATGGATAGCTTCGAGGAAGTCTTTCTCAGTTGCCACCTTGCGACGTGCTCTTATTGCAAACATTCCTGCCTCGGTACAAACCGAACGAATTTCTGCTCCGGTACTATTAGGGCACAAACGCGCTAGCAATTCGAATCGGATATTTCGTTCCACGCTCATAGATCGGGCATGAATTTTAAATATATGAGTACGGCCCTCCAGATCTGGTAAACCAAATTCAACCTTACGGTCCAAACGACCAGGACGCATCAGCGCAGGGTCCAGAGTATCCGGTCTGTTCGTTGCCATCAGAACTTTGATGTTACCTCGAGGATCGAAACTGGAGAAAATTACAATTTTGAGATTATGGTTTCATTCAATCTGTTTTATCACAATATTAAACTCATTAAGATCTCTTACCCATCCAGTTGGTTTATAAGCTCAAGCATAGTACGCTGTACTTCATTATCTCCGCCAGCTCCATCGTCGAATCTAGCACCACCAATTGCGTCAATCTCGTCAAAGAAAATTAGACAAGCTTTCTTGCTGCGTGCCATTTCAAATAATTCTCTAACCATTCGAGCACCCTGTTCAATTTTTTATTCGTTTGATTAATATTTGTTTAAGGTGATCATTGAAAGTTCTAAAATTGTGTTATCGCAACGGTTTATAATTATATCTGATAGTTGTAAACTTACTTCTCCTACATATTTTTGGACTAATTCAGAACCGATAACACGGATAAAACAAGCGTCGGTTCTGTTAGCTACCGCTCTTGCGCATAGAGTTTTTCCTGTACCTGGTGGTCCAAAGAGTAATACACCTTTAGGTGGCTCGATTCCCAAGTTAACAAATTTCTCTGGCTGGAAATATAGGATTTATTAATTTAAAGGAATTGTGTGAATCGTGAGATTTGGATTCTCACAAGTAAAATTTGAAGATTGACTCTAAAGTAATGCAGCGTTCGTTTTAGGAATCCAAATAGTGTGTTACATTGGATTTTCATCAAGATTTATCTTCATATCGAAGAATATTCGAAAAAAAAAAGGATTTCAGAAGTGTTTAATGTTTTTTTTTTTTTTTACTAAACCAGAATTCAATATTATAGCAAAAAAATATGTGACTTAAAATTTCGAATCATAAATCTTGTTGAGACTCGGAAAGGATCTTAAAAATTATTAAAGTTAGTGCATAATGTCCCTGTTAGTAAAAATATATTTTTATGTTATTTTCAAGCGAAAGGAATTCGCTTTATGAAAAAATAAGAGAAAAAATCAATGAAAATGTAAAGAAATCTGAGACTCCTGCATTCACAGTAACCAAATTATGAAAATGATTCAATTTTACGTGATAAATTATCGAAAATTCAATAATTTGAGCAACTAGTCTCATAGTTTGAAACTTATTTGACAAAACTTAAACGTAAGAGAATAAAATCTATATCAGCAATAGCGACTATCCATACATGTAGAAGAGGAGTTTCCACAACTTCTCTAAGTTTTTCAATCTGCTCTTTACATCCTCCGACATCGCTGTAAGTAACGTCAGGCTTTTCTTCAACTTGCATCATGGTAACGGTAGGATCAATCTTAGGTGGTAGAGGTATATGGATTTGGTATTTATTGCGATCAACGCCGACCCTCATTCCTTCCTCAATATCGGTAGGCGCCACAGAGTCTGCAAGGTCTACAACGAACTTGGCAAACTGTTTGACGTTTATAATATACTTTGGATCGTCGGAGTCGGCGTTTATGATTTTAGTACATCTCGCAACTTGTAGAGGCTGTTCATTCTGCAAGGTCTGTTTATCCGCAGCCAAATCCCATAGCGCAGGCGGCGCCAGACCAGTATCTGACTCTTTAATGCCAGTTAATTCATTGACGCGTTTTATTATAGTCTGAATATCTTCTTCGACTACTTTTATGCTTTTAGTGTATTGCCCTTGGCCCTAGAATGTCAAAAGTGATAAATTTCTGTCGAATTTTGTAAAAAAAAAATAATTCAGAAACAAAGAAAACGGTTTGTAACTTTGGTTTTCTTTGATTTACTCACGTAGGTTTTTAGCAGGGCGATATCTCCCTCGTCGAGAGCTGAAATGAAGATTGATTGAATATTTTTTTAAATAAATCGAAATATGTGATTGAAGAAATTAATCAGATCAAAGCAAAGCGTTAATATGTTCGACTTTTTTTCTTACATTTTATCTCCTTTTCTTCTTTCTCTTTCTCTGGTTTTACTTTACGCATATCATCTCCTAAGTGGTCAGGCATCTTTGTATTTTGTATTTATTTTCTTATTTATAACGACACTGTATTATCACTGCGCTTTTTGCAAACTGACAAACACTCGGTTTTTACTTTTATAGGTTAGGGATGTCTTCTATTACAAGCAGAAATTATCGTGCCAAGATGCGCAAGATGTTGTATAGATGGCACAACTTAACAGGGCGATATCAGCGACACTGCGGATTGATTAGACACTAAGTTGGTTGAAGGTAGATCATGTATAATTTGTCCAGATTTTTGACCGTTGTTGAAACATTTGAAATATGTACGTAGATTTGAATTTCGTGAAATCGAAATGTTGAAATTATAACATTGGGGACTATTTTAACGTATAAAATTTAAGGAAATAAAAAATAGGAGAATTTATTGACCGAAAAACAAATATACGAAGGGTTTTTATATTTGTGTCAATGTTTTAGGTATATTTGAATATTGAACGAAGCGCGCGATGTTAAAACACTTTTAAATGGCTTGAAGCTTTTATAATTAAGGGGATATGAAAGGTGAATTATACACCCCGAATTTTTGGCAGCCAGTTTCTCAGCTGAAACGCATCCGATCGATGTGAAATTGATATCAGTGACGCAGAAAAAGTGCACGGAGGGCATGATGCTCTTGGATTTCCAAAAAGCGAAAATAAAATGTACAGTTTTATATCAAGAGTGCTCTGTAACGAATAATCGGTGTTGCTGACATTGTACTTGATAAATATGAAAACACCCGAAACATTTTCGCTTTTTTGGAAATCTAAGAGCATCATGCCCTCCGTGCACTTTTTCTACGGTACTGATATCAATTTCACATCGATCGGATGTGTTTTAGCTGTTAAACAGAGCTAGTGTTTAATTATTCTCAATTCGTTTATCTCGACTCAATTTTGTTTATTATAATTGTTAGATAAGCTTTATAAAAAAATGGAAACGTTTTCTATAATCAACGAAGCTAGTAATTCTTAATTCTTTAGTTCTGCGAGTTCAATTCTCTAACTGAAGTAATTTTCCACTTATGTCTGCGTCGATATATATATAGGTATATGTAATACATTATTATAACGATATGGCTTGTTAGGTGACGTCACACTTTTTAAATGCCATCAACTTCTTCCTGTCCGAATTTGAATTTTCCTATAACTTTCTAGCATGTAATAGTAATAATGTAACCGAATTCGGTGCCTCGGCCCACTGTGTGACATATGTCGCTCCTTTTCTGCTCACTTACTGTATGAAGACACATACAGGAGTCTGTGTAACCGCAAGGTGGCCATGTAGCCAGCCCCGATGAGCACAGAACGATGGCTATACAATCGATCGAATTAGTCGGCGCGAAAGGTCAAATGACAAATTAATTTGGCAAAAGACTCTCCGGATCAAGATTCTGGTATATTAAATATACGATAAGCGGGGCGCATCTTTTATAAATTTGCGTTTCGAGCGATGATCATACAATCACATTTACAACACTCTACAAGTTAACCAGAGAAACATATCGCAATGAAATTCTTCATGAGTCTATTTTTACTATGGATTAATTTCACCATCAAATATTGACCGTTAGTGTATAATAATCAGCTCACCATAGAGTGCCATGGAGTACCACCATCAAAAATATCATTTATTAATAAATTATTTTACTGTTTATACAGATCGTGAGAGTATTTTCTGTAAATTATTGAGGCAAATCAAATTAAGTGACGTATTGGTTGAAAAAACAATTTTTGTGTATTTTTGATAAAAAATTGGTATTTTTTGGGATTCGAGAAATTCCCAAAAAAAAATTTGTTCAGAAAGTTGATTCGAAACTGCAACCTTTTTTGTCTCACAAATTTTCTTGTAGGACCTTATACCTTTGAGATACAGAAGTTTGTAGAAAAAGTTGGAATTTGGAAAAGATTCATAAATGCAATCCGAAAATTCTGAAAAAATTCACAAAAATTCTTTCGATATAGTAATTGTGTTCGAGGACCAAATTATGATTTTTTTCCCAAACGGTGATTTTTTTGACCGTTCGAAACGGCGTGGAATACCTCGACATATATATAGATCAATTATTGAAGAGGATCTTGAATTTATGCTAATTAACCAGTTGAGTTTCGATTATGAAAGAGAACTTTCACGCCATATGTAATTGCTTATAAAATAACGTATGGTAAGTTGCAATCGTAATGCAGTTCTGTTGCTTGATATCAATATAATCGATGTAATATATTAAAAACATTCTAATTGGTATAAAAGCTTTTAACTTTTAAAATATCATTTAACTATTGCTCAACCTTTAGAAATACGTCCGCCCACGCTGTAGAACGGATATATTAGACGGTCCTTGACCAGTATTTAAAATAAAAATAAAAATGCAAAATCGTGGAAGATACATTGGATGCGTGGAGCACTTTCACCTTGCGCGTCTGCCTCGCCCTGTTATATGGGTGTTGTTCGATGGCATTAAATAAAAAATAAGAAATAAATAAAGAATTAGCACGTTTGTCGTGCCAAAGACGCGCGGGCATAAATCTCACTAAATTATACCACGCATTTGAAAAAAAAAAAAAAAAAAAAAACACACACCGTGTCAATTTTTTAAATTCGAATTTCTTATATCTAATTATGCCTTCTAAGCTAATGGAACGTTTGAAATAGTGTTCCCTCGCATATTCGACCTTGGGGTGTGCCTAATTATGTTAAATTTCGTGTAAGCATTTGGATGAGGAAGTTAGTCTCGGTAATAAATTTAGGAATTCTTTTAAAAGAGAAATAAAATTTCATAGTATGGTTATCAGCTTAAACACATAATGTTATATTTTAAAGAAGTTATATTTTTTTTTTTTGCGTTTTATTATCTTCCTGATGCACGGGAAATCAATCATATATAGGCTAACCGTATGGCATAAGAAAGATAATAAGCGTATTGATATAATATGATCATAAAAGGTATTCGACAAAGTTAAGCATCGTCAATTAATTTCTATATAATTATATAATATTAGAGTTTTGAAACTATGGACTGTTAAATTATTCTTTCTTCTCTGGAACGCTCTTTACTTCTACGGGCTTTACTTCAGGAACAACGACAACAGCCGGAATCGGGGCACCGATAACTGGAGCTGAACGTCCCTGGACGTATCCATTGAATCCTGGCAAATGAGCTCCTTCGGGGTGGTATCCATTTTTGTCCGCAGTGTATCGGACGTAGATTGGAGTGCCATCGGGAGCGGTGTAAGAGTACGATCCTACTACAACCTAGTGGAAATAAAAGATAACAGTGTTGTTTTAGCAATTATTGATACGTTAATTAATTTTTTTTTTTTTTTTTTTTTTTTTTTTTTCTCACCACGCATGAATCAAAAGTGTTAAAGAATTCTTAATTGCTCAATTAACGAACTCATATATCATCGCTATACACATACTATATAGTATAATGAAAGCCTATGCGTAATTTAGTCGGATCTTATAATTGAATTTCAATTTTTTTTAAATTTATTATATCATTGTGGTCATGACGTATCATAGTTTGGATTGAAAAAAAATAAATAAAAAAAAAATAAAAAATAATCGTTGAATCAATAAGATAAGTTAGATAAAGAGAACCAAAGGATGAACATCGTTTCGAGATTGAATATGATAATTAGTAAATATCGATTAGGTGAAAAAAATTGATTTTTCGAATAATTTTGAAATTCGATTTCAAAATTCTGTCGATACATTTCGACACTAACTATATTGAGCAAATTTTAGGTAGTCCTTCGAATCGAATTTTTAGCCGTCGATAAAATTGAACAACCATTAGTTAACGGTACAAACCTCTTCTGGACCATCAGGGTTAATTCTGGGGGAACCACTCTCAGCAACAGCGATACCATTCTCAGTCTCGTAGCGGTAAGCGTAGGAGCCATCAGGAGAACTGTCTTGGTCTTGGCTACGGATACCGTAGTATTGTCCGCTGTGAGAATAAAAAAAAAGAATTCAATTACAGCACAGACACCGATATATTTGAAAAATCATATGTGATGTACTGTATGTATTTCACGATGTGATATCATGTCGTTGCATACACTGAGAATGAAGTGAAAAAAAAAATAATAATACTCAACAGTTGAACATCTAATTGATTTGCTAATATACTAAAAATCAAGTCAATTTGTATGTTTTTCTTAGTGTGCAGTCTTTGAAATGAAAGAATCCGTTCTTCATATGATATCGAATCCAGTTATCTATTTTTTTTTTCTCAAGTATACTGATCAGTATAATGTGTTCGATTATTTTCTATTTAGTATAAATGTACCGAAATCGAAAAAAAAAAAAAATATAAAATTTTCGTACTTGTATGCGGTCTTTGGTACTATTGGCACTACTGGTACAATTGGCTTCACTATTTCCGTTGTCTTTCCATCAATTACAGGCTTGATCAGAGCCGGGACCGGCGCGATACCGGGGTATCCAGTGTATCCGGGGAATCCTGTGTATCCCTTATTGTTGTATCCTTGGTATCCTTGGTAACCTGGGTATCCCTTGTATCCCTGGTATCCGGGGTATCCTTGGTATCCTTGGTATCCTTGGTATCCCTGGTAGCCTTGGTAGGCTGGGAACTGGCCAAGAGCAACGCCGAAAAGAGCACAAGCAATGATCTGGAATAACAGAAACGCACTTTGTAAATTCCATAAGTCGATTTCGCACCGATTTATTCCATATTTCGTAAAAATCGACACTCCTTAGTCTGCAGTGAGATGAAAAAATATTGATAAAAAAATGACGAAAAAACAGGGACGAAGATTAGACTGTACTAGATATATTATTCGTCGTATATATTATCTTATACTTCACTCACTAAGAACTGCATGGTTATAGAACAGTAGACGCGTTCAAGAGGTAGTCGACGAGCTCCAGATGAATCTGCCTTCCGGAGCAGAGACTCGCCCCATTTATACTAATTTGATCAGAACTGCTTTATCGTTCCCGCCAATCCCCTGGTCACATTTGCAAGACCAGCTCATCCCTTTTCAGTTTTTTTATTTTTTTTTTTTTTTTTTTTTATTACATGTTTTAATGTTACACACATACACACATACACACACACACACACAGCTCCTAACGAAAAATCAAAACTTGTCTGGACTAATACTAATGGCACAAATATTTGTAGATATCGACATATGAATTTGTATGTGTAGTTCGCATTATGATGTATTTAATAGCCATAAAGACCAAGGCAGATAGTTATATATGGATATTGTGATCATATATTGGATAATCTATTGAAATAGTGTCGCTGGTTATCGCGGATTAGAATTTAGTAGGTGTCACCTTTTCTGGAATGTTAGATATCTCCGCGTAAACGACTTATAAATTAAAAAAAACATCCTCTACAAGGCCGCATCATTAGAATCCAGTTTATATGGTGGATTCCGCAGACCCGGTGATAATTGACCCTGAGCTTGCGATCCCTTATCGATTTTATGCACAGCATGATCGCTCCAACTCTACGCGATGTACCTATATTTGCATAATTTTCTGACTGCATGAGGGTTCAGGGGAGTGCATAGTATGCCATAAGGTATATGCGCTCGACGAGATCGCAGGTGATGAGCAAATAAAATTGCAGGCAAAGGTCATGCGGAGATCAATTCGTTCTTATACTTTGCCGGTTCTTCACTCCTTCGGGTGAAATGCAACTACGTCTATTTTATAGACGAGATAATAAGAACTAGGATACCAATAGCTGATGGTACACGAGGCGCGTCGATATGAATGTGTGTGCGTATAATTACGTGTCATATCCATGCAATACGCCCAACCGCCAATTATCATGCCATCGTATGCCACAGTTTACGATACCGATTAATGCCGGGGTAAGATCATTTCATTTTTCATATACCGCTACCTTGTAAACGTTTTCAGAATTGCCATTTCCAAACGTCGCAACTACATCAGATTAAATTAGCCATACCTATATTATGTATTCCCTTTCATCAAACTATCCGTACAATAAATTACGTAAGAAATATAGGCGCAAAGGTTCAAAGAACTTCTTCCGATGATCATCCATTTACAATCCTTGAATATTCGCGCTAAAAAAAAAGGCAACAAAAAAAAAAAAAAAAAAAAAAATGCGGATTCTAATAAAATGAAGGATTCCTCCTTCATTGAATATGGCAATCATCATAATCTCCACGGTCTGAATATTTCTATCGAGGGTCGGGAGTGTCTCGCGTGAATTCTACAGCGGCTCATAAATCATTTTCATTATTCAAATATAATTATTTAACATTTCGACTTGTCGATATCGCAGTCCACGGATATATATATTTAATATTTATATACCTATATTTATATTATTTTTTTCGCTAATGACGCGTGTAACAAGCATGACGATGAGCAGCGACCATCCATTTCTAATTCAGAATAATAATTAATTAAGATTTAAGAACGTCGTATATAAGCGGACGTCAAATAATTTTTCTCAATATCATATCGCGATCGTTAAAATGATTAGAAAATTCAATTTCTGTCGTAAGATCAAATATAGTAATCCGGGGCGTATTGTAACGCGTACATATGAAGATGATTCGTACCACCATACAGAACACCTTGGCCGAAATATTTCTAGTGGAACGATCCCGCACCGGTTTTCCGATTGTATGCAAAATATACATTTCGTTTATATATTGCTGTACGATTTATAACTGGGAAAGGCGGTCCCTCTAATTCTCACGAGGTGTTATTTACATCGTGATAAAATAAGAAACCGTTTGTCTATAGATATCCTATATATCGCAACAAATCTTGTATAGCGCTATATACAAATCAAGAAATTTGTTAGCGCCTTCATTAATTCATGCGTCTATATATATGTGACTTAATGATACAAATATACATAAAAAACGATACGATTTTATTACTGTATCAATATAATTCGATGAAACTAGTTTTTTTTTTTTTTTTTTTTTACTAAAATTATAATTAGTCGTGATAAATTAAATCGAAAATAAAGATGAGAAAAATATTTATCTCTATTATGCTCACGACTATATATATTATATATGTAATATAGGTATAGCAAATCTGAAAATGATTTACACCTCTGATTCCTTCGAAGTCAATTGTTCATAAATATAAATATGTTTTTTTTTTTTCAAATCGTCTCAAGAAATCATATCCGCGAAATAGATGTGCTGCGGTATAATTTGAATTTAAGTATAACGATCGTCCTTGATCGAATCGAAGAATTTGTGGTATAATAAAATAATTTTCAAACAACAAATAATTGGAGCCTGCAGCAGCATAAAGCATGTAACTGTGCAGTTTATCCTCTTATATACACGACGATGCAGGTGGAGGTATATACTACATGCAATGAGGGGAACTTTTGCGATCACGCGGCTAAGCTTCAAATGTAAATTCCCACGGTCATTATTCACACGTAATGTTTGAAATAATCCTTCAAGGTGTACACCGATCTTGCGCAATAACTCACGAATTAAACGCATCTCGTTAACAGATCTGGCGTAAATAAATGGTAAAATCAGAATACACGCCTAAAATTTCTGTCTATGATTATGTCGGCAATACATCACTGCAGCTATACATAGGAAAAAGTATAAATATTCTTTCACAGCGTTTAACGTTCTGCGTGATTAGAATCCCAAATTTTATTGAAATGATTTCGAAACCGATAAAGCGATATATCGGGAATAATTCATCGATACATGAAATTCAGAGTATAAGGTAGTACCTATCTTATATTCGTATTGGAAACTGCAGATAATCGGTTTCGAATTGTCTTTTTCCGCGAATCAATCGTTTTTTTTTTTTTTTTTTGTTTCTTTCATTAAAGTCTGATTGTCAAAGATGCAATCAAGTTCGTCTGTAAGATTATACTACTTAAATCACGAAGTGGACATGGTCCGAGATTCATGTGTCTGACCGAAACCTCCATCAGTCTCAACCACCAGACATTGTTGTGCAATAGGTAAGAGATGATGTTTTGCTTTCACTGGCTCACCTTTAACGTGATATTACGATTACTATTAATTTGCGAACGGATGGTGTTTCGAAGGATTTATATAGATATAGTATTCCGTGATTATAAGCAATTACTTGCTTTTATTACCCTCGGTGAACCCTGCACGACAAAACTCGATATTCAAGCATATATTCTGAATTATATTTTTGTCATTAATTCAATGAATTCGTGTCTAATTCAAATATATACACGCTTATTGTTAGCTGCGTTAATGAGCAGCTATCGATTTCATTTAAATATTTCTTATTTTATCTTCCGATTGATCGCCGGTCTATCGAATTCGAATATATATTACGAAATTGCAGAATTCGAGATGTCATGACAAACAGGTGTATTGGTATAGTAGCCAAAGGCTTCTGGCTAGATCGTTTGACGAAACACCTGTAGATTATAAAGCAGAATTCAAATTGTATATATGGATAAAAAAAAAAAAAAATAGAAAAAAAAAATCAAGATCCTGTTGGCCGCAGCAATGTTGCGATTGAATAAAAATAATGCTATAGCTGTCGTTCATCGTTAGATTCCTTTTTAGTTAATCGCTATCTATAGCTTAATACCGATCTTCTTCAGATATTCTAGAAACTACTTTGGCCTTTCACAAGAATCGAACGATCGAACATTTATCACTAAGTTAACGCCCAGTTTTATATTATATACCTATATATTCAGATTAAAGTAGGTATACAGCGTTATACTATTTGATTAAGAAATATCGCGCAAGCTGATTTACTCCGTCATCTCGGTTTTCACGCCTTTATATATATACCTGATTTCAAATAATTAAATAAATCACACAAATATCAATAAAATTCAATTACACATATGTATATATATGTATATGTAGGTATATATGCCGTTTTATTCGTAGCTTATTAATCTCTTATTAAAATACACACATATACAAAATTGAGATATTAAAGAGGTATATAAGGTATACAATATTGTGTTATATGTATATAATGTATTATATGCGTATATATTAAATTATGCGGTAGTCTCGTTTAAATCAGGATCATACCAATAATTATATATAATCGTAGATATATTCCTAATTACATATATTAGATTATGAATATAGGCAAGAATAGGCAACTGGAAGTGATCGCCGTGAGTTTTTTTTTTTTTTATCTTATCGTTATCCATCAATGATTAGCGATCAGTATCTCCTGTATGGATTCTGGGGCTCGGGATGCGCGCTATTGTAAGCCAAAGACCTTTGGATAGCAGCAGGAATCGGTGGTGATGTTGGAAGATGGTTTCCACTTGCATGGAAGCCAGTTTCATCAGCATAATAAGTTACAGTAATCGGAGTACCGTCCGGTGCAGTGTAGCTGAATTGTCCTCTGACCACTTCGGCCTGTCCAGAACCCCCTAGATTTTTCGGTTGCCCTTGTTCAGAGATCGAAATTCCATTTTCGGTATCGTAACTGTGTGTTAGATGAAGAAAAAAAAAATCGATGAAAATTAATCCATATTTAAGTGAGAAAAATTAGACCTGCTGTTAACTATAAAGTATAATAGCGAGATATGTGGCACAAGGATCCATAAGAATTCTGATGCGAGATTTGCGCAACAATTCTTATAGCAATGACGAATTATTGCATCGCTATAAGAGTCACGAGGCGTGGCGCGTCCGCATATATATACTTATAAACAAATCTATACGATAGTTTACATCGCGCATGTAGAAAAATTTTCGATTTTTATAAACAATGAAGAAAAAATTTAATTTCGCGAGGATCATAAGATTTTTTTTTTTTTTTTTTTCATTTTCTAATTCAGGATTGAGAACAGACTTATAATTCTTAATAGCATCTGGCTAATTGTGGAGATCGTTTGTGAGTCATTTTAATTATATATACCTAAACCGTATTATTATTATTTTTGTTAATTTTTTATTTGATTTTTAACGTCTAATTCTGTACATTGGATTAAAACGTTCTAAAACCGATCAAATTTAATTGAGAGGATGATAAATCGAATTGGAGATTTAAATCTGACTGGAAAAAAAGAAAAAAAAAAGAAAAAAAAAAAAAAAAAACGGCCCCGAGGCGAGAGAACTGGGCGTAGATATAGAATTATACGGCATCATATAATATCATCGTCAAATTCGCTATAGGCGCCGATTTTATGCGGGTGTTTATGGTGGTCTTTGGTCAAGGTTTTTTTTTTCTTCAATGGGATGAACAGAAGTACGGACGTACGTCCCGGGTTTAATTAGGGAGGTGCAGTCTATCTAGGTAGGCTAATTATGTCGAATTACGCAATGATTGCGAGTTGACTACACGGCGTATAATGCTCGCGATTAGAATCAAAGGTAATTATCTTAATTCCCTCATCAGCGGTAGCTAGTAGCCATATACCTACAATCTACCATTGTTACTATAACCCGGTAATCAAAGCTGGCCGAACGAGGTAATAAACATTTTCGATATTCGAATTTTGTTTCGATCAAATTTTTTTCATTAGAAAAAAAAAATAAAATAAAATAAAAAAAAAAGAGAAGATGACAAAAAGAAGCTTGGATTTGATTTTGGATTGTATTCGGTATAAAAATCGTCCTTAGCTGTGTATTGGTCATGTTATTTTATTTTCATTTTTATTTTCATTTATTAACGTCAAGGATGATCGACCGGGACTGTTTTATTTTAGCGGACAATTAGGGACCGGTTCCAATTATAGCCGAGCAAATCACCTTCGGTTAATATTTAGGAATCTCTTATACTATGCGCCGAAATAGATAGAAATAAAAAAAAAATGAAAGGAAAGAATTTGTAGAAAACAAAAAAAATAAATAAATTAAATAAAAAGAATAATCAAAAAAAAAAAAAAAATCATCTTGCGAAACGGATGTCGTTAAATAAAAATTAATAACACTAATTTACGCTATATACTAACGTTGGGTGGATCAATTAATTAGTTTATTCGACGGTATATACGAACGTATTAGAAGTTTACTATATATACCTACGAGGTAACCTTCGCGACGAAATATAGTCTTTTAAATAGCCTTCGTCCGGGATTCCGATCGCAGATATTCATATAGATTTATTAACTAAAAAATAAAAAAAAAAAAAAAAAAAGAAATAAAATAGAGATGAAAATTATACCCGTATGAATACGAGCCGTCCGGTGAACTGTCCTGATTCTGCCTCAGGATTGCCCAATTCCTACCATTGTTGTAATTCGCTTGAGGGTTGTATCTGTTGTACTGTGCCTGGGCTATGGCCACAAGTCCCAATATCGTTATCTGCAATTGATTTTTGGTGTAAAAATTATTCTTTCAAAACCCAAGCTATAGAATCTTTTTCAAATATTACGGGACTATTTTTAGTCTATTCTTACAAAATGAATTCAAGATGCTGTACCCGTATTAGGGGGGTGTTTTGAATTTATGTAAAATCGTTAGGGTATAGATTGAATTGGTTGAGGGATCCCGTGCAGATTATTCGCAAAATAATTTTTGTTCTGCGAATACAGTTTCTTGGCTTAAACCTCCTCTAATTACGTCTAAGAACTCAAATATATCCGCCATGCAAGGAGCATGCGGAATTATTTTTCGATTATTGCGAGTTTCTAAAAAAACCTTTCTACGTTACAAATTTTGATTTCTTTAGTTTCAAATCATTTGTGGATATAATTTGAACAGATTCGCCTATAGCTTTTTTTTTTTTTTTCAATGAGTTCATCACGCCTTCTGACAGTGAAGATTATTTCAAAGTATTGGAACAAAGTGATCGGTAGGTATAGACCCATGATGCAATTTTCAAACTAACAATTATCTCGTTAGCAAAATAATGATGTATATATATGTAATAACGTCACTCACGAAAATCTTCATCTTGTTGGTGATTTAAATCGAACTGTTTTACTTCTAATACGATCAGATACTTCTTCTCAGCAGTAGAGTCAGATTGTCTAAGCTCGGTACAGGTGAGTCTTGGTACTGATGTAAGTTCGGATGAGTCTGATGAGAATTTATACTAAGTTAGGAACCCAAGTCTCTGGTTAAGGGGGTAACGCGTGGGTAACGCGCCCTGTCCGGGTGTTAGGAGAGGGGGATCATCGAAGAGCATCGCAAAGTCTCTGTTGTATACAATGGGAGGCAACAAAGGTAAGACACGAACACCTTTACTCGGCTATTTCATATACCTGTGTCTACTTAGCTATATGATATACAGTGCATTCACTCATACCTTGATTGAGATTCAGATCCGACACGGATCATCGTCGCAGGGCGTATTCCTTTCACTGCAATGCGGGCCCTCCTGTGGATGGCCTGGATGGACGGATTGCGGACAGATAGATATATGGAACTTAAAAGTCACAGATTTACGTCCCACGTTTACAGATTGTCACAAATTTGGTAACAAACTATCTAAGGCACGTAATTCTGCGCATTTATATTCATATTTAAGCATCAGCTGTCATGCATGCAGATCACGAATTTAAACCGGCAATTGCGGAGTGGCTTCACTCAGAAAAAGGTCTTGTTGAAACAACCAAAATTTCGGTTATTATATGCACAATCACATTTTTTGTTCAGTCAACCAAAAATTTTGTTGGAATAGCCAAAATTTTTGTTTTCCCAACAAAATTTTGGTTATCCCAACGAAATTTTTGGTTGACTGAACAAAAAATTTTATTGACTGAACAAAAAATGTGATTGTGCATATAATAACCAAATTTTGGTTGTGTCAACAAGACCTTTTTCTGAGTGTTGAGGGTCTTGCAATTCTGCGATTTGGTTTTTTCGATTTTGTTTTACTTTTTTTTTTTATTTGGATACACCATAAAGGTTCAGTATACTTTTTCCATAAAGCATAATCTAAGCTCGTTTGATTTCCCTTTGTTTCATCACCGCAATTAGGAAAGTTCAGAATTTTTCCTGTCTTTCGCCCCTGTCAAAGTGCATATAAAAATTTTGATAACGTCATCTCGCTCATTTATCTATCGCATAAAACGGTTCGACGAATGCATATACTCCCGATGATGTATCACTCTCTGACCTGCGATGATGAAATCGTTCCCCCCCGAATGCCATAATTCTATGCTAAAGGCACGTGCAGCCGCACCAGGCGTCATCACGACGAAGAATTTCGCGCTATTTCCTATACATATACGTGGGATAGATAGATATATAAAAGAATATCTTTGACATTATGATCATAATTTAATTTTTTAAGTAGGAAATTGATTCCGGAAATAATAGAGTCTCACATTGCGTGATAAGTGTTTTATATCTTCTTCTTCTTGTGTTTTTTATGTGATTATTTAAAATTTGGTAATAAAACTGGCCTTAATTGGTCGAAAAAAAAACCTTGCCATTAAACTACCTGCGCATTACCAGATATGATTTATATTTAAGGTGGATTATTAAATAGCCAGAATAATAAAGTTGATAGTTTGAAACACGATATAGATAGGTGCGATGATCAGAGCCTAGTATAAGGTAAACTATAGGCTTATATTGGAATACACGTTATAAAGTCGAGTGTATATATCGTTCTGCAATCTTTCCGCCTTGTAGATGTTAGAACTTAGACTTGTTAGTTTCTAAGGTGTATATAAAATACATACAATGCATATAATGTGTGTGTACAGAGTGAGTCGATGCTTATATTAGTAAGCGCAGTTATATCATATAGGTGTATGTTGTCACTTGTACAGGCGATAAATTACTGTAGGGAGTCTGTAAACGCCAGATGAGTTTAGTAAACTCACATATCACCTATGTTAATTGATACAGACTTCAACAATCAGTCGATAAAACACCATCGGTAATTATACATCTTGTTTTACTACATATATATATTATACACGGTGGAAATATTTGTGTAACCATAGATCAATTCGAGTTTCTGCAATTTGATCCTGATGTCATATAGCGCATATATAGGTACGTGTAGGCGCAAAAGATTTCGAGGGAACATAATTATAATGATATTCAGAATTAGAAATTTAGTAATTCAAAAAAATGATAAACGGATTGAAATTTTTTATTTCAAGACATATTGTGTGATTTGTTCTAAGTGAGGAAACTAGCTGACGTTTTTATCGTCAACGGTCAGACCTGTAGACACTTAAAATTTACTGGACCTCAGCACCTGCGGGTTCACATTATAAAGGATAAAGAATTACAGAATTACGCGTAAGTTCAAAAATAGCAAAAATGAGATTTGGTATTCATATTATGTTTGTTTTTTTTTTTTGTTTTTTTTTTTTTACATTTAATGGTACTATATTCATTTCTTCGAGATAAAAAAAAAAATGTAATATTAAAAACTATTTAATTCAACACCGCGTAACTCGCGTTTGTTCAACAGTTGCTGGTAATACCGCGTAACTACAAAAAACCTATGCTACCATCTATCGCGATGTGACATTTTCAGTAGTCATCTCAAAGTTTTCAAATATAAAATAAAAGTTTCAAATAGTTTGAGATTTAAATGTAGTGTACTCAGGTAAGTAAATTAAATTGTTTATTAAAAATTTCTAAAATCAATGTTGGTGAAATAAATTTAATTTCAACTTATATAATTTTTTTTTTTTTCATCATTATTCTACTTTATAACTTATTTTATTCAAGAATGAGATTACCGTTTTTGAAAATTGTCGTCGCCATTCTAACACTATCATAATCAAAATATTTTTCAGTTGATTACATTAAAAAATGGATTATATAGAAAATAATAATACAAAGATAGCTAACAAAAATTCAAAAATTCAAGATATTTCAATTACCAGAATTAATCCAAAATCCATGGTTTTCCGAGAGAGATATATGCATGACGATATTCTACTATAAATGATGGCAATAGGAAGAAAAAAACGTAAGGCTGAGATGAGGGGTTGGAAACGTGTAGTTAATAAAAAGCAAAGGATGTTGGGTTAAGAATATACAGGCTTTAGGAAAACAGAGGAAAAATATGTTCAAAATTCTTTAAAAGTAAAGAGAAAATTAGGCCCAGGGTGCAATTCGAAATTTTGTCAAAAAGTAGAATATTTAACTGCTCAAAGTTTAACAATGACATGGGAAGAGAAGAAGTTATTCATTGTATCTATGATTGATGTACTACGTGCCAAAAGTAAAATCATACACAAAGAAGATTCAAGAAGATCTGAGACTAGACAATATTTTTTGAAAATTGATAATGTTAAGAAAAAAAGGACCCCGCACATTTCTTATGGGGACTGGCTTTCCGATGGATTTAGCTGAATTTTTCAGGTTTCGTAGTTCATACAATGCTGATCAAAAGTTACCATTGCCACAACTTCCAAAAGTGAACCATTCGACCTTGGTAAGCGGTTGAGATTTAAAATCGGTCCATTTGTGCTCGCGTTTTCCCTGATCTGTGAATGAATAGCCCCTCGCTTTTACCGTTAGATGATTTTTCAAGTATAGGTTTTTCGACTCATCACTTCGTACTTGAGGTATTTGATGGTCAGATCCGGGTTAAAAGTTGGAAAGTACACCGAACGGAAATTCCTGCCTGCAAAATACCTGCACTTTTGGGTTGGAACTGATACTACACGAAATGGTATTTAAACTTCAACCGCTTACTAAGGTCGAACGGTTCACTTTTGGAAGTTGTGGCAATGGTAACTTTTGATCAGCATCGCATGAACTACGAATCCTGAAAATTTCAGCCAAATCCATCGGAAAGCCAGTTCCCATAAGAAATGTGCGGGGTCCTTTGTCAAAAAATGTTTTTAAATTGGGAACCTTAGAACCTCGATGCGCCAACTGGTGACGAAAATAGAACTACTCAAAGAAGGCTAAAATTTCAAAGCCACGCCCATTCCAAGGATCCCAATACTTACACTTGGAATAAAAGAATGGACAGTCCGATATTGGTTACAAAAGCAGAGTACAAACAACTTAGCTGTTCAGAATAAAATAATAAACAGAGATACTGAACTTAAAGTTAAGGGGGTATCCCCACCTTTAAATGGGTTAACATTCTGAGAAAGAGATTGATATTTTACAGCGAATTTGAGAGTCTGATCAAATCCAAAAAAAATCACGAAGTTTAGGGAGGGTTTGACCCTCATTATCCATACTTAACATTGAATATTACTTTGAGTCTAATAGTAGTTACGCTGAATATAGAAAAATACAAAATTACTCGGTTGTCGCGAAGAATCAGTAGTACCGTTGGATCGATTCTGGAATTTTTGGTCTTCAATTGTTCAGAAGAGATGCCTCTATCATATGAACATAGAACTTTTTGATATGACTATTTTTGGTGGAGATAATAGAAAAAGTAGAGAAAAAAAATTGAAGAATTAGAAAAATCTCAGTAAAAACTAAGCGAGTCAGGTAATGAGGTTGGCTACCGGTAAAACTGTTAAACTTTGGCGCCAGCGAGCCAAGTAACCAACATGGCGTCTCCAATATAGCCGGTTGTTTCAAAATTCAAATGAAGCGCCATTAGTGGCACGCGCACATTTACACACATGGTCACTGACACACACTAATAACAGACATGTATTGGTAATCTGCGCCATTTTTGTTACTTGGCTCGTTGGCGCCACCTGGAAAAGCTTTGCGTATTCAACCCCATTTTCGCGATATCAAAAAGTTCTATGTTCATATGATAGAAGCATCTCTTCTGAACAATTGAAGACCAAGAATTCCAGAATCGATCCAACGGTACTACTGATTCTTTGCGACAACCGAGTAATTTTGTATTTTTCTATATTCAGCGTAACTACTATTAGACTCAAAGTAATATTCAATGTTAAGTATGGATAATGACTGTCAAACCTTCACTAAACTTCGTGATTTTTTTGGATTTGATCAGACTCTCAAATTCGCTGTAAAATATCAATCTCTTTCTCGGAATGTTAACCCATTTAAAGGTGGGGATACCCCCTTAATGATACAAAGAAGAAAGAAATCATCAAGTCATTTTTAGCACTGCTTCCTAAATTGCCTTCTCATTACTACCGGTCATCATCATCTAAATTATTTCTTGAGCCTGTTGTACAAACAAAAATGTAGCTTTATAGAATATATATACGAATTACGCTAAAGAGAAGGGCCTTGACGTTGCTTGCAGAAAGACGTTTGATGATACGTTGGTTACAGAGAATATATATCTTTATTCAAACCAAAGAAAGATGAATGTGATACTTGTTGTGCCTATAAAGTTGGTAATGTTTCAGAAGAAGATTATCAAATTCATATACCGTGAAGTCAAGTCAAGTTCAATCCCTATAGTGTGCCGCATCTACATAAAATCACGGTATAGTTGAAAGATGTAGTCAGAAAAAAAAGAGAAGGATAAGAAGCAGTCTATCGAATGAAAAATACACGTTTTGACTGCTGACGTTCAAGCTGTTCAATTATGCCCTTTTTTGAATGCTATAGCACTTTGCATTTAAAAACAAAACTTGCCGTCCATAATTTTTCTATTTATAATTTATAGGTAATAATCGTGTCATGTGCTATTGGTTCGATGAAACTAAAAGCGACTACATTTGCATCTTTGTTTTGTGGATTCTTTGACTAAACTAATTGATAGGGATCCGAAGCCAGTTATCATATATATACTGATGGATGTACTCCTTAAACCTGAATCAGCGAAAACTGATCAGTGGTATACTTATAAGTGTAAACCAGCGACTATTCACTGATTGTCAGTAGTTTTCGCTGATTCAGATTTAGAGAGTACGGCTCAAAACCGTAATAATTTCATTTCTAATGCCATTTTGAGGCTTGCAATTAGAAAAAAGTAGCAATTTCTCAAATTTTTTTTGAAAGAGGACACACACAAATGGAAGTCGACTCAGTACACTCGGTAATTGAAAGAAAATTTAAAAATGCACGGATTTTTGTATCTAGTCAGTATGCAGAGATAACGCTTAAAGCTAGACAAAAGCGTTGTCCTTATGAAGTCACTTCACTTGATCCTAAGTTTGTTAGAGACCTGCATGCTGATAACAAAATGTTTATTATATGAATCTATATACGACTAGGGCGTAAGACTGGAGATAAACGGGTACTTGAGATTAGAGCTTTACAATATAATCCCGATGGAACAATTCATTACAAATTAAGATTGAATGAAGACTTCCCGAGTCGAAATTTAGCCCCTATTTTGATCCTCTCAGCATCTACCTCAACCTCTTTAGACCCCGCTATCACCTCAAGCGCCTATTTTGAACCTCCAGGCCCTCCGTAGCCAAAATTTAGCGCCTACTTTAGTACTCATAGCGTACATATGCACCTCTTTGAACACCGATCGACCTCGAGAGTCCGTTTAGGACCTCCAAGTCCTCCGCAGTCATAATTGAGGACCTATTTTGATACTCACAGAGCTCGATCAAGTGTCGAGTATACTCGAATGATAATAAATATTGAAATCTACACTCAGAAAATGATTTATTTGAATCTGGACTTTGTTTAAAATATAATTTTCACCAAGTACATTTTCATCTTTGGCAACCCAATTTCTTTCGTAACAATAAAAAAATGTATTTGCTTCAAAAAAATCTCTAATTGGCGGAAACAGAATCTACGGAATAAATATATTTAAAGTGAACAAATCTTCTCACTGTCACAAATATAGTTTGGCTGCCACAGATAAAAATTTACTTGCAGCAAATACATTTTTGCAATAAGTCAAAATTCAAGTAAATCGTTTTACTGAAAATTTCCGTGTAGAAATTTGTTCGGTAATTAGGCTTAATTGACAACACAAAGGCGCCTATCAGGATCAGTTGTGGATTATACAATAATAAATCCCAATATCACTGCTCGATCGGTTTACCGGATTTGTAAAATATGAAATACATAGGTTACACTGTTAGAGAAAAAAAAAATGTTCCAGGAAACGAAGTAAAATTTTTACGCTAGTTTCAACACTGTTTTTAGTTCTTGCGACAGAACGATTTGCCACTGTGAGTGAATTTATGTTGTTTTAACTAAAAAAAAAAATTGCCGAAATAAACATAAAAATTATAGTGGACCTTCTGAAACATTTTTTTTACATCAAAATGGTATATTTAATTCGGATAAACACATATGACCGCGTAAACAAAAAATATATCACATAATATTCAGTAATTAATCGTAATAAAATATGCAAGGACTTTAATCTAGCCCTGCAAATGAAACATTTTGATGTCATTGAAATATCTCGAGTAACAACTTGACACTTTGATAGGCCCTGAACAAGTAAGAAAGTGTTGAGTCCCATGCCATATGGTAGTTTAGCGTAGTGGTTAGGGCGTGCGACTAGAAATCGAGCGGACGTGGGTTCAAATCCCGGCGGGGACTAATAATGCGGCGGTTTTTTCAATGGATGTAAAATGCGGTTTCATCGATATAATGCGTAGGTTCGGTCAATTGACGATAAAATTCGTAAAATTTGCTACTTTTTTTTCTACTATCATTACTTTTTAATTGCACGAAAATAAATTACGGGCTCCGATATGACGGCTAGCCCAATCTTCTACCGAGATTTCTACTAGGGAGCCGGGTTCTACGAGGTTCTCGCGAGGTTCTCGTGAGATCCTCATTTGACCCTAAAATGCTGCATTTGTCTGGTAACTACGAGTTTTAGGCGCTAAAGAGGGTTTCAATTCCCATACAAAATAAACCTCTCTAGACCCTCAAAAACCTCCCAACGGTAAAATTTTGAGGTTCTAATGAGGCGTTAAATTTCGACTCGGGTTTAGAAGTTTGCCTAATAAGAATAAAAAATGTTCGGTCAGTTAAAATCCACCTCAATTATACATATACATCACCTTTGTCGATTACCAAAAGTAAATTTGAACATTTGCAAAATCTAAAGAAAGTAATTTCTGCTGACTCACAGTTTTTATTATCAGCTTACTTAGAACTAAGTTTTAAGAAAAAGATTCAAAGTATTGCAAACATAAGTGTTCATGTTTTTAATTTTAATGGTTTAATGTTTCCTCCCGTGTAGAAATTTAAATCGGGATCTGGTCGGGTCCCGACCAGTCAGCCCCGTTTCAAATCGGGCGCTGGTCAGGATAACTAGCCAGAATCCAGCCAGGAGTGTCACGGTAATTCATTAAGTTCCTGGCCAGTCACACCGATTTTTCCCTAGCCGGGAACTGGTCAGGCACTAGTATCGCGCCGATATGAAGATTTTCTTCCAAAAATTCTCTGGGATTGATAAAAGGATTTATAAGTGTAAACTATTGACAATTTTGAATAATTTTTATTTCACCTACATTTATTATCATATTATGTATAAGAATATCAAATAATATACCTCACGTATTAGTTAGGATCTTTGGTAATATAAATGCAGCTGAACTTATATATATTTATGATACATTTAAAACATATATTTTTTTTTCTCACTTATGAAAAAAAGATACGCATAAAAATATCAAATAATATACCTTACATATTAGTTAGGAACTTTGGTAATATAAATGCAGCTGAACTATGATACATTATCTTAAAACATACTATATTTTGATATTATATTATTATTATTATTATTATTATTATTATTATTATTATTATTATTTTTATACTATATTCTTGATGTTCAGCAGAATAAACTTGCTCCGGAAGGGAATCTTCTTCATTTACAGACATTTCCTGAACATCTTCACGATGTTCATTGACTATCTGAAGTTCTGAAATTATAAACTAAAATTACCAAATAATTGAAGCCTGAGGACACTGGAAATTGTTGGTATATAACTGCAGGTCATGTATGTTTCAAAACATCAATCGTATTTCTTGATTGGATTTCAACGCATGTCAATGAACTCAGTTTGAATTCGAATAATCATTATTATTACGAAACCGTTCACGAAAACGTACATACCTTCAGAAATGCATGTGGGTTCTTCGACTTCAAAACTTTCATCGGAGTCGGATTCATCCGCACAATAACCCGGCTCCACTAACTTCTTTGACATCAATCGGCGTTTCCTAGTACGCCGCCGATTTTGATTCCTAATTTTACGCGAAAGGTCCATAGCAATATACTATACAAGCTTCAATTGGCGTACGTACAACTGCCAATTACATTGAGGTTAGAAATCGGCAAATAGCCGCACAGGATAACTGAGGAGACGATGTGCATGCGTCTCGTAGGATAGTCAGGAAATTAAGGTGGCCGGTATAAACATTATCCGACGTTAGTGACAGAAATTAAGCTGTGCGGTCAAAGATAATCCGGCCAGAGTCTGACTAGTATCCGCCAAGGTGATAGGAAAAAATACCCCAATCAACCCCCGTTTAATACCCAGTGAGGTTTTTTAGTAAATCAAAACTATCCCGGCCAGTACCCGATCAGTACCCGATCAGGAATCTTGATAGAAAATAGCCTGACTAGTACACGACTAGCGCCCCACTTCTGATCGGGCTAAGTGGGGCTATTTCTACACGGGCTCTTTTTAGTTTTGTTAAATAAATACTTAAGGATGTTCTGGAGGTACAATCGACATCAAAACAATAAGACAGACAAAAACCGAATTTGCTAATTTTGGATGATATTGATGCGAAAAATGATTGAATAATATCGAGGAGCGGATATTCCCACAACCTCAGAAAATGAAAAAACTTTCAATTTAGTGACAGAATTTTGACAATACCAACAATCATGAAAAGTTGTAAAAACATTTTACAAGTATGTGCTGAAAATGGTGAAAATTGCTCATTTTTGATCCGATTCCAAAATTTCAGGGTTTGTTATACTCAGTGATAAAATCTCTACGAACTAACTGAAAAAAGTTTTGCATAAAACACTCATATTCAAGTCAAAAATGTAAGAGTATATGTATCATATGAATCTCAGAATGCATTCGGATTGTGAACAACTGAATTCTTACTCAAATATGAGTGTTTTATGCAAAACTTGTTTCAGTGAGTTCGTAGAGATTTTATCACTGAGTATAACAAACCCTGAAATTTTGAAATCGGATCAAAAATGAACAATTTTCACCATTTTCAGCACATACTTGTAAAATGTTTTTACAACTTTTCATGATTGTTGGTATTTTCGAAATTCTGTCACTAAATTGAGAGTTTTTTCATTTTCTGAGGTTGTGGGAATATCCGCTCCTCGATATTATTCAATCATTTTTCGTATCAATATCATCCAAAATTAACAAATTCGGCTTTTGTCTGTCTTATTGTTTTGATGCCGATTGTACCTCCAGAACATCCTTAACATTAATACCAAACGAAATAAAATATTTTTTTTTTTTTTTGTTAATAAACTTGATATGTTACCAAATTTTTTTGTATTTTATCTAATAGATACTGTACTGTTAATACAGCATGAAATTCCATTTTTATAATCCGTAAATCAATATTACTTTATATCGATAATATTCCTTTTTTGTTTAAGATATTTCGATAGCCCGTGAATACTATTTAACATTTCTTTATGATAACTTTATACTGTTAATTCAATTTTATCGATCGATCAGGGCTTCTATATGTATATGATGTAGAATCATATTCTATGCTTATATATTCAATTTGAAAGAGATTATAGTTCAATATTTATTTGAATATAAAGTTTTTTCTTGTTCTTGTAAAATTGTATTTTCAGCAGTTACGTGATATTGCAAATGTTAGTTACGCGGTATTGCACTATCACCGACGATATGAGTTTAACTGTGTGGTAATATTCGAGTATATGAAGAGTTGGATATCGATTCTACGGTGTGTGAATATATATTATCTAGCCGGGATGATCAGCTTAGCAATTTCGGAATATTAACGCGTTTTCGTAACCCGTCAATGAATATTGCGTTGGAATAGAGACTTAATTGCAGAGTTCATGTATGGAGAGATTTATGTTATCCGGATTCTTTCTATACGTAAGCTTCTTTGATAAAAATATATCGTACAGGGCGGGCGAAGACGCGAGTCTGCAATCCAATTATCTGAATACTCGAGGAGGTTCCCACAAAAAAAAAAAAAAAAAAAGCATACGATGATGTCGATATACCTTGGCCACACAGATCTTCCGCGTCTGTATAGTAGTTCTTTTGTTTTTGGATATCAAATTAAGCGCAGCCTTGTTTGTTCTTATTTTTATTGTTATATTTATTTTTCATCTTCCAATTTTTTTTTGTTCAATCCTACAAGGAATTTGATTTCTGTCAAGTTGCATAACAAGTATAAGAAAAGGTCGAGTCTAATTAAACGCTTCTAGCTAATTTATCACTAGAATTATCCAATCGCCCGGTACTTATTAACGCACACATTAGGCTCAAAGACTTTCAAAGATTAATAATAAATTATTGTCGACTCTTAGTATCGAAATCCGATACACGACGTTGCTGTGGCAACAAATTAAACTGTGCGAATATATTTTTATTGTTCAGAAAAATTCGATATACCTAGGAAACGATTGCGTTAATTAAAAATCATGCGAATCTAATGATAGCATTATTCACATGTACCAATTGTTGAACTGCTTTGTTAAGCTGCACTTGAACAAAGTAGATTTCTAGATCAGATATCGCTGCTAGTTTCGTGTCTTGAGAAAGCGCGGTAATGTAAAGATCCCCATATTTATCTATTAATAAAAATGATTACGTGAATCCTCAGGTATGATATTACACCGAATAAATATTCTTTTCATCTAACTTGGTATTAGGCCTGTGATAAATTCTCTGAGTTTGTGTATTGCTATAATATATTTAAGCTATTATATAAATTCCATCAACGAAGACGAAAGTCTGCACGCTCGTTATTTCGCACATTACCTACATGAATCAAAACGAATTGCTTGCCATAAAGACTTGGTCCTGGGCCATGCCGAGGCTTGACCCGATTCTGAAACTCTCAAATCCCCGCCGTTCCTTCATATATACATTTAATACAACGCGCAATGTACAGACATTTAGTTATTCAAACGAACAAAAGATACCTTGGCATTAAAAAATGGCAAACTATTGTTTCCTCATAGCTAAAAATAAGAGCCAACTCTATATGGTGCCAATTCAGTAATTCTGTATAGTTCTCTATCTGCTGACCTGTATAGAACGTCTTGGATGATCAGAAAGAAACTAAAATCGGAGCTGATATTGTGTGATTTAAAATTTTGTTTAAGTTCATTTACATCAACTAATAATAAAAATGTTGTGTGTTTTACAAGCGAACGAAATCTACCTTCTTAAAATGCTACCAAATGTACAACAATACGTCACCTCGGGACATTTATGGCAGAAAGGTCACCTGGACGCTCTTCTACGCATCTTGGTCTTGGATTTAGCCAGCACAATCGCTTGCCACGATAAAAACTGATTTTATCGCTGAAGACAAGTAAAAGGATTAATTGGACAATGTAGATCCCCGGTAACCGGGCGGAAGAAGATGCCCAAGGCCTAGGTGAGGTCAAACTGATGTCAAGGAAGTCTCCGTACACATAATTGTGGAACGACGATTCATCAAAGTGTTGCAGGTATTCCCTCGCGCTTATTTCCTCCATCCATATACGAGCCGCAATCGTATTACTTTATTTCTATATCTATAGTATTATGCACAATCATCAATTCGACGTAATGATTCATCAACTGCACAAGCAGCATGCATCAACCCTGTTTGGCTATTACAAAGCTCGACTTAATGTATTAGTTAAATAGTTACTAAAAAAGAGGGCGCAATGTGGATAAATAAATGCATATTATACGACATATGTTTGGATAGAAAGGTAGGTTTTATTTGTTCATTGATAAATATGATAATCGGATATTGAAAACGGTGTTGTATCAACCGTTCATATTAATCAACTTAACGACGACCAGGTTGGAAAGCACCACGTACCTGAGCGCTACCGGCCTGGAAGGCAGATTGGTAAGTAGGTTGGACAGATGGGTAGAAAGGTGTGGGTTTTGGGAACTGTGGTGCAACGTAGGGTCTTGGAACGGGTGCAATGGGTTGGGTGTAGTAAGGCTTCTCTTCAGGCTTGTAGTAAACATCATCCTTCTGGGGATGTGCAGCGTTGTAGGCAAGGGAGCGGAGGATTGCCTCAGGGATTGGTGGGCCAACTGGAAGATGACTTCCTTCAGCACGGTATCCTCCTTGCGCATCAGCTATGTACTTGAGAACGACGACCTGGCCATCAGGAGCGGTGTACTGGTATCCTCCAACGGCTTCAGTGCCTACTTCTCCATTGGGTCCTACTTTCGGAGTACCCGCTTCGTAAGCAGAAATTCCATTTTCAGTGTCGTATTTCCAGTTATAGGAACCATCGGGGCTGACCTCTTGCGTTTGGTCTAAGATACGAGCATACGGGGCAGGTCCAGATGGTCCTGCTTTGTAAGGCTGTTGGGCAGAGATGGCAGCCACGAGGGCGAAGGATAGAACCTGTAAATAAGTGGGAGAATTTGTATGATTAGATTTTTTTTCCTCACAATTTTAGGTCACGGTCGGAAGATCTCATGTGCGGAAGAACGAGGATAAGAAATTCTACAAAGCGTTCAGAGTTATGGAGATTATGTGAGCTGCGAAATAAAGGCGATGTCTTTATCTCATTGTTATAAAGATCTTGAGTCGAATTTTTTTTCTTTTTAATCAAGGTTGAATTCCCTCCAGAAGAGGCGCCAAATTAGCCCGGGTAAAACACTCGTATGTATGTATAGTCGAGGGCAAGACAATGCCCATTATTGTGATGGTATAAAAAAAATTGTTGTTTCGTGTGCTCTTTTTTTTTCTTTTTTTTGCTTCTCTTCTCTTAATCGTAAGATCGCTGGATTATCCACAGATCTTTGTTAAATGATTGTAACGTTTTCTTTTTTATTTTTCTTCTTTTCTTCGCGTTTCTTTACTGTTTTAGAGACTGTTATACGATAAGATGATTCTTACCAGAAACTTCATGTTGATCAGAGTACAGATTGACTTGTTGTGTGACGACTGAAGCACATCTCCTTCTATTTATACGAAAACTTTCTACCCGATGACGCGGACCATGCGGTGACCACTAGGTATAGTATGCAGTAATGAGTAGCTAAGAAGGTGGGTACCTCAAATTGATTTCTTTCACGGCATTGCTTGCCGATGACATTAAAGACGATACAATACGCGGAGGATACATACCGGTTTTAGCATTTTTTTGCCTTTTTTTTTTTTATGGTCCCGGGTGTGTCTTGATAGGCGAATTAACAAATCAAGAGACCTCGGGTTTCGCTGAAGCGGCGCACAATCTAGTTGCTAAATGCCAAATTTACGGACATAATGTATTACATTTGCGCCGCATTTGGGACGATACTGAATTTATAAAATTATGAAAATTCAAAGTCACATCGAAATAGTTAAAGGTCATCAGAAAAAGGTGAAGCATTACCTAATAAGTAAAGAAATTAATGTATCAATCTCTCGGCATTTAAGTGTGATAAAAAAAAAGAAAAAGAGTATCATCAACCTTATAATCCGAAGAGATTTGAAGCCAGATTTTCATCAGAGATGTAATTAATATATGAACTTCCGAAAATATTTCATCTATCAACGGTCATACATACATACTATAATACCCGAATCCCAATTAACCTTTTTATCAAATTTCTCACACCCCGAATACAATTGGAGCGATTAGTAATTTACCAACGAAATTAGGTGGCTGTCAATTTTTCACACTAAACAATAGAAAAAAAATATTGAATTTTTCGAAGATGTGACAAGGCATACATTGCCATAATTAATTGTCGTTCATTTATTTCAGATTTTATCCCTTTAGTATTTGGTCTTATTTTTTAATTTACTTTTTCGGTTTTTTCGTTATAAGGACAAGTTATCTCAGTCAATATTTCCCAGAATTTTATATTTAAGAAATAAAACCCAAGCTTAACAGCAGAAAAGTATAACGATCAGGAAACATAAGGAGGAAAATAAATACAGCGAGGAGTAAGACAATTTTTTTATATACGAATGTCAGATTTGAATCTAGGAAAGAACAAAATAGAAAAAACTTGATACGCCAAGTGAATCTATAATAATTAAATAAATAATTCAATAATTACAGTTTGCCTATTCGGCTTAGACCCTCCAAGTGCTGTAGTCAAACCACGAATAAATTCATATAGGTATACCTACATGTGCCTAACGATATTTTCTGAACTGGTCCTTAAGTATTAAATTTCAGGATTGTTCTAACGCCATGGCTTCGAACTGATCTACCAAATGATATCTACTGTATCCCCACTACGTCTTCAGTTTAGTTCCGGGTTCGTCTTATTATACAGTAAGAGTGAGGGAAATCGCAAATTTTTTTTATTATTTTTATTAGCAAAACAAAAAGAAAAGAGGAAAATTATAGTAAAAAAGAAAGAAGCAGCTTTACTTTATTTCTAAAACAAGAAGCGCTCTAATTGTGAACAATTCATCAGATGATTAATAAAATATTTTCGAAAGCACTATAGTTTAATATCTCTCGGAAAAAAAAAATCTGTGCTCACATAATTTTGCATAAAATTGTATGAATCGCGTTTTCTTCTATATTCAATTATATATATGTAATACATTATTGTAACGATATGGCTTGTTAGGTGACGTCACGCTTTTTAAATACCATTAACTTTTTCCTGTACAAATTTGAATTTTCCTATAACTTTCTAGCATGTATTTGTAATAAGATAACAGAATTCGGTGTCTCGGCCCACTGTGTGACATATGTCGCTCCTTTTCTGCTCACTTACTGTATGAAGACACATACAGGAGTCTGTGTAAGCGCAAGGTGGCCATGTAGCCAGCCGCGATGAGCACAGAACGATGGTTATACAATCGATCGAATTAGTCGGCGCGAAAGGTCAAATGACAGATTAATTCGGCAAAAGACTCTCCGGATCAAGATTCTGGTATATTAAATACGATAAGCGGGGATAGCGCATCTTGTATAAATATGCGTTTCGAACGATGATCATTCAATCACATTTCAACACTCTACCAGTTAACCAGAGAAACATATCGCAATGAAATTCTTCGTGAGTCTATTTTTACTATGGATTAATTTCACCATCAAATATTTACCATCAGTGTATAATAATCAGCTCACCATATAGTGCCATGGAGTATCACCATACAAAAATATCATTTATTAATAAATTATTTTACCGTTTATACAGATCTGTGCTTTCGCCCTTGTGGCTATGGCTTATGCCGCACCCGAAGCGCTAACCAAGGACGGTTTGGCGAGGATTGTAACTCAGGAACAGGATCAAAAGGAAGATGGTTCATACAACTACAAGTTCGATACTGAGAACGGAATTTCCGCATACGAATCAAACGTCCCACAGGCCGCTGGACCCAATGGAGAGCCCGCACCGAGCGTCTCAGGAGGATACCGATACACCGCTCCCGATGGTTCCCCACAGGAAGTCATATACACCGCTGGAGAGCAAGGTTTCTTAGCTAGCGGTGCTTCTATTCCAGTTGCTCCACCAATCCCCGAGGAAATCCTGAAAGGATTAGCTTGGAACGCCGCTCACCCCGAAGAAGAAGCACAGTGGGATCCCGCATACAAGGCTGCATCCGCAGTTTACCCCGGCCGTAAATGAAGAACCCCATCAAGTCCACGATTGTCCAGATAACAACCCATGCAAAAATGTGCGATCTTTAAAATAAATAAACAAATATAATAAATTCCGAAAAATGAAAAACTATTTATTCTACCATACATATCTACATCCGTATAACTATTATAGGCGTTCAATTGTCGTTATACATACCTATATGAGATACAATGACATGGAATTAGTTTTATGCCAGTTTTTTTCCGAAAACTGTACTCGAAGGCATATGATATATTTTATATTGTATGCAAAAACGAGCATCGCCTCATTCTGATTGCGAATGCAAAATATTTTTCTCATTTTCATAAACGGAAGGAAAAAACTGATGAACTTATTTCAAAGTTTATAAAATAATTTGAATAATCGGCCTAGTATAGGTATATCCTGTTTCTTCGATATCATCTTCTTTAAATCGATTTGCAATTTTTGGTTTTTATAAATGCCTAGTCGTTGGAGATGTTTAATTTAGTAAATTGGCATACATCTAGGTTGTAATAATAGTCTTTATTCCAGGTGAACTGCAGTGAAGCAATATCTTCACTTACTGGGTATGCGAAATTAATTCAACAACTATTCGCTGAAAAATTGTGAATCGTATGGTATTAAAACGTTCTTTATTGCATTTTTGTATTTTTTTATTTTTTTTTTTAATATTCTTCTTTTCATAACATCAGGTGAAAAATAATTTGAACATTACGGGTGTCGTACAAATGTTAATTTATCATTTAAATACGAAATCTCACGTTGCGTGAAACGACCACTGTACAAAACACGAGAAGGTCATAAGACGAGATGTTATAAGCGGATCTTGCGGCAAAGAATCGAGCTGAATATTCATAGACAGAGCGATACACAGGTGCTCTGTTCATCATAGTTTTAGAAAATATCTGATAAGTGACATTTATTCGAAAAAAAATACCATATTGCTCAATACCCTCCACATTTTTTTCATATGTCCGTCTGTGTGTGTGTGTGTGTGGGATTATTTATGAGACTTTTAGAGTAGTCGCAATTTTTGGGAGGCTCTGAAGATGTTTTAATACAGCTACAAGGTGTCCTATCTCGATTTTTACAAATCGTTGCTGATGGAAATCTAGCTACGTACTTTTGGAACTGACTACATCCCCTTCAGAGATGGATTCCATATTGACACTACTTTCGATGTTTTCTGAATTAAACTTGGTTTCTTTCGGATTAACAAAAAAAAAATCTAGATTAATCTGAATAATTAACGAGGAAAAAAAAAAAAACGAAAAAGATAAAATAACCGGATTCTTATAAGTATGAAGAGAGAAATCGAAGGAATTCAATCTGTTCAGACCGCGTTAAGTTTTATCAATAAATTGATATACAGAGATTTAGAATATATATTACAATGGGACACCCTGTGTGTACAGAATACCATATAATACATGGATGTATCGTTCAAATATTTGCATATATAATATTATATATTATAGAGCTGGTATAATACCAACGATGGTAAAGATTCGTTATATAATTAAGAGATGTATTAACTTAGCACGTGCCATAACCGCGCAGTCTTGTAACAGATTTGAAAGACGTCGAATGTCCAGGAGCAGTGTTGATGCAAGAGCTATCTGCTTTTCACAGGCAAAAATACCCCGCGTTAATTTATATGTTAGAAGGGTAAATTTTCTCAAACGTATATATATATATATATATATATATTATGTGCTGGTATACATAGGCAAGGATACAGATGTACCTAAAATGTAACGGTGTTTGTACCTCGTCCATGTAGGTCAGATGTAGTACTTGATCATTTTTCACGGTAGTATATATAGTTTATATTAGTATACGAATCGGTAAATGTCGCTTAAGAATAATGTTATTGCAATTAACACCGTGAACGAATTTCAGAAAAATTCTTAAACCTCGCAGAATAAAATTATCCCTGAAGTCAATATTAATGGCTACAAATATATATATTACAAAATAGCTACATTAAATTAACTTTTCAAATTGCAAGGCAAACCTCTTTACTACTATACCTATATATGACATTATATGGATGTATGCGCCGCAATTATGATAATTGAACATCCTCAAGCGATCGTTGATTTGATTATTTTTTATAACATGCAAATTAGAGCTAAGTGTGGAGTGAAAAAAAAAAAAAAAAAAAAAAAAAAAAAAGAAAACGTTGAATATGTGTTCATGTTACGTTTGAAAATTTCGATTATATTAGTTTGCAGTATCGTGGGAAAATTTTTATTTTTTTGATAACTGGATAAAGACACCTAATTATTTTTTAATATTTCCACATTCTTTCGTATAAAGTTATACGTTTCGTTATAAGAATTTCAAATAGGTACCTATAACTGACTAATATCGTATTCCGATCGAGTATATTCAAACCTCATTTATATTACTGTGTACCAAAAATAAATGTCGAATTTTTCTACGGTTAATTAATTTACTATAATAATAAATTTTTTAATCGCATGATCACGCAATACCGTCGACGTTTTATTTATATCTATATCTGTTACGCATTCGAACATCTACTATATTCTATATATATATATATATATATGTATATACTAACGATAAGTGGCTTCGGTCAGTATTATAGTTTAGATGACATTCAACGCGAATTTATGTATACCTAGCTAGATCGTATAACGAGCAACAAATCGAGCTAAGATGGTAATAGAGTGGGCGATAAATGATGTGAGGTATGGGCCGCCGTCTCTTCGCTTGATACGGGGATTAATAATAATTATTAATTATTATCGAAAAATTGATGCGTAAAGGTTGTGTAGGTATACTTATTTGTATAAGCTTAATAAATCTAATAAGGGACCACTGTTGGATTAGCATAATTTTACCAGATCGTTATCTTCTAACCGAAATAATATAATGTTTATATTATTCCATCTAAGTAATTGATTATCTAATCGATTGAACGCGCATCTCTATTTAAAATATAGGCGAAATACGGGGAATCGCTTCAAAACGTCAATTTTTTGTTTTTTTTAAATTTTTTTTCAGATCCGGTGCTGAACATGTATACACGTCCTTGTTATAAAGTCCTATGACCTCGAGGCACGACAAGACAAGGACCATGAAATGGGAAGCATCACACGGCTCTGATTATTTATAACTTTGTTCTTTTTCCTCGTTTTCAAACGAAACTGTACGTCTTGAACCGGAATTATTACTGGTTTTAATTCTGGTTTTCTGGGGTCGAGATCTCGAAAATATTCGAAATATATGACGACGATATGGTAGAAAACGAAAGCAACGAAAGTCAAAGTGTGCAGATGTAGCGAATTATATCACAATTCCAGTTATTCAAGAAACAGGTGTGTTCTTCTTCATGGGTAGTATCATCTTTATCTTAACTGCAACGGCCTAATTGAAAGTGAAATTTTGCGATTTAGTGAATCAATTGGTTTCTTATAACAGTCACAGCGTATAAATATACTTTGGTTGTTACCATCTTTTTTTTCTCTTCATTATCTCCAATTATATACTTATAACTACGTTATAATAATCAATGAGCGCGAGGTGATTTGGTTCGTGATGGTCTTTGATTTTTACGATCAAATTATACACCATTTTTAGTTTCTTGCGAAACAAACTACTTTGAATAAGCTGTGATTTCCTGTCGATACAAGACACATACCTATAGTGACTGAAATACACACGCTTCTTCTATTTCTTTTTTTTTTTTCCATTTTTTCATCGTCTTCCTGCCTTTTTTTTTTTCTTATAAAAAACACTATTAAGCCAATGAGTCAATTTAAGACCCCATTAAAGCGACACGCATATCGATTAAATTACGTCGTATTTGCCCTCTGGCATAACTTAACATTTTACCCCTTGGTACTTCAACGGTTACTTAAATACTATTTTTCTACTATTAAACGATTACTGCCTTACTTGATCTTCGTCTTGACCTAAAATATTCGCTTTGTCCAGAAAAAAGAAAAAAAAAAAAGAGAACGAAAGATAAATAATTATCAAAATATACCTATAGGTGTGTTACACACAAACCCTCACGATGACACCAACTTCTAGCCTTGGGATTCCCCCTTAAATTGTTATGCTAAAAATGAATGACATATTATCATAACCGCATGTTGTCCATTATACTATTAATACCTAGCCAAATGACATCTGCAGCATCACCTCCGTGTTTCTTGCCTCTCTTATGCCTATATCTTCGGTTTCTCTTTCTATCCTCTTGACATATTTCACTTTTTTTTTTTTTTTTATTGTTAGTTAATATTTTTCTATACGTCTCGAGATATAGGATTCTTCATCCTTCTAGAGTACCGCACGAATATGACCAATTGTACATATATATATATATATACAATATACATACATGTCCATTGTCCATATTAATTATAAATATGATGCTGATGGCATGGGTAGTAATTCTGAAAAATAACCTTTGAACTGTGTTGAACAATTTTTTTTCTCCTATCTAGAAGGAGGCATTTTATTAGGTTCAGTAAACTCCCCTGTGGTTATGCATCATACATTATTCTTACAACGTTTTTGTTATTACTATATATTCAACGGTATGAGCAATATATGCAACAGGTTTGCCCGTAGATATAGATACTACATATTATATTTAAGCATATATATATACGTTTTGGTTTCTGTATTAGTCATTCTTGATGAATGATGAGCGTTTCAAGGATCTAATCCAAAAAAATGCTCACGTTTCATGATTTGTTGTAAAATATTTAGAGTTTTTTTTTTTTTTTTTTTTCTCACTGACATTCAAACAGCATTATCGTATTCATAGTTATACGAGTTATATTTGAATGGAAGTGGCTAGTTTCGCCTTCTATCCATATAGGTACATTTATGTATATTTAGATCTAATTGGTGTGGGTAATTTTTAAAGCAATTTGTGAATAGCATGAGGAAATCTGAACGTTAAGTAGCAGCTCAAAATCAGCTTGAATTAATTATAACTCTAACAATAAATTCTTGTCGAAGTAATTTTCGGGCTTTTTTTCCTTCTTCTTCGAACCGTGAAACAAGCGTTGCGTTACAAATATCATCAATCAAAATGTCAAGAAAATGGTGAAGATCGATTTTTAAAAGTTCAGTTAGCAAAAAATAAAACCCACGCTAAAATGTAATGTGAGAAGAGGGACCACCGAAGGTAATAACTCACTTTACGTTCAGGTTTGGTTTTTTTAATCGTCTATTTCATTATTTACAGGTATAGTTTTTCTTGTGAGATTAATGTAATCGTCTTGTTTTTTTATGGTCTCTAATACAAATGAGCTTGTGAATTAAGATTGACGGGGACCGTTTGGGTAAAAATTAGATTCTACTAATATCGTAACGAATGAGTCGCAAAGAATAAACCTCGCAGTGAAATTGTAGGAGGCGAATCAACAATGGATAATCATAATTCTTTGTGAAATTTCAACAACTGTCAGCAGACAGAGAGTTTTACACCTAATATACATTCCTGCTAGTTATAATAACCACATTTACACGTATGTTATAGTGTGTATGTATTAAATATCAATATAATAATGCAAGAAATTTCTTATGCAACTTGCATGATCTTCATGTGGTGGACAAGCTCGCGTAGATAATTGGAATTTTCAGTTGCAAGCTGTGGTGTGTATATTATAAGATATGATTAATAGATTTTAATATATATATTATAAGAGGAATGTTAGATCTATAAGCAAAGTGGCAAGAACTGCAGATATGAGAAATGTCGACAACTTCCTACACTCGAGAAGATCATTCTCAAGCATTATCATTCGCATGTCATGACTCTCCTAGGCCCATCCTAGTCTTCATACAAATAGTATATATATATATACATTATACATCATGTATATTTGTATATGTATAATACTACAACACGCTGGGGAATGTCTTCGATCGAAAAGTCATGCCCTTATTTCAGCTTCAGTTTTTTTCATTCCACACCTATAATTTAGAATTACGTTTCCGCGATGCTCTGCAAGCAAAGAACCTTGACATTTTCATCGCAAATTTAGCTTGCGGCGTATCGAGATATATTATATTATTATTATATATTTCTTACCGTAATGAAATGCCTAGCTTACTACCTGTCTCATTATAATAAGGGTTTAATCATGCCCACCTATTATATTACGAGACGGCAATGACCATCAATGTACTACACTAATATATCACAACTTGTAGTAGTACAAGAATGTAATTTGTTTTCTTTTTTTTTTTTGTGATCTTGGATTTCTTTTTCGTTATTTTTCTATTACGAAATCGATTTCAATCTCGTTACTCGTACACTTGAGACAACTATAAATTATTTACTTTTGAAAACAACTTATTACATAATAATATGGTAATTAAAAAAAGATTAAAAGACTTGAAACGAATTCATTTCGTAATTTTCGCTCATCCCAGATTTCGAAGGATTATATTGAATTTTCAATTTATTTTTGTTATAAAGAAGTAGATATTCTCATTCATTTCAATTCGTATAATGAACAACAAAAAAAAAGCATTAAAATCTACTGGAGTGTGTTCATTTCTTATTATTCTCTAAATTTCTCCGGGTACTTATGGGAAATTCCAATCATCCAAGTGTCGTCGGATTGTCTTTCTTTCCAATCTCTTTTCCGTTAAAACAAAGTGAGTACCTATAAATATCAAGGTCTATAAATTATATCACGAATCCAGTTTTTGTTCAACTCTTCACATACTGACTGAATCTCATACGTTTGTTGAAAATTTGTTGACTTTTTATAAAAAAAGAAGAAAGAAAAGAACAAAAAAAAAAAAAAAAAAAACAGAATGGAATTTACAAGGCATGATGAATTCTACTGGTATTACATAAAGGTATAAAAAGTTGCCTGTAGCCAGGCGTTACTTCATTCAAGCATTTAAAAAATGAAGGCCGAAACGCAATCTGCAAAAGCGCACCGAACCGAAGCGAAGTTTTAATACCGTACGCTTTCTTATGCCGGTTTCGCAGTAGTTCGGTTCCGAATGGTGTGTTGGCCAGCATAAGATAGTGTGTAATAAAAAATTTCAGTTTAGTTCAGTTTGGCGCGCTTCTGCATGTGTTTTGCATGGAACGTTGCGGCCTTAAGGCCCATCCCTAGTCGCCGACCTCCTTTTGGTCGAAATGTGTCACATTTCGATTATTATCCGAGCCCAGGCGTAAAAAACGCAAAAAAAGCCAACTTAGCGCAAATTCTATTTCAATCCCGAACACCTACCTCCAAAATAATGTTCGTTTCGTGCGAAAATAGAGTCTACAAATGGTTTTTACATTATTCACCGAGGAAATCGAATTCGAATAATCTGAAAACCATCTGTAGACTCTATTTTCGCACGAAACGAGCATGTTTTTAGACGTATGTGTTCGGAATTGAATTTGAATTCGCGCAGTGTCGGCTTTTTTGCATTTTTGACGCCTGGGCTCGGATAATAATCGAAATGTGACACATTTCGACTAAAAGGAGGTGGGCGACTAGGGATGGGCCTTAAAGCGCGCAAATTTGAAATTTGAACATCTTCAATTCTCTACCGCGAAAGCGCTGTTCATACAATTGACTACCTCTCTCTGTCTCTCCCTCTCTTTTCCTTTCACGACTTATCGCTCATTGCGAGCATGTAGTCGACAAATTGACTACTAGGGATGGGCGATATATATAAAAGTATCGATATTTTTTATCGATACGTATTTACTACTCTAGTATCGATACGACCAATATATTATGCTGGGTCTAGACGCTATGATTATGTTGGTATGATTATGTTAATATGATAAGAAATCTGTTAACTGACTGGTCACTTCTGTTGTGGAAATTCAGTGATTGGCTAATCATACCAACATAATCATAGCGTGTAGACCCAGCATTAAGGCCGTAGTATCGATATTGTCAATATCGAGTATCGATACATATATTTTTATTATGAAGTATAAACCATGTAGAATCCAAATTATTTCAGCTAGAAATATATTTTTCAGTTTGTAAGGTTGAAAATAATTGGAATTTCTTATTTAAAAACAAAATAATTTGTCATATATTTATTTTCATGTGTTATATCAAGACATTTCAAGCAGCTTTTAAGATAAAAGTATCGGATACCAATACTTGCACATGAAGTATCGATATATCAATATATTGCTACATGAAGTATCGATACAAAATATCGATAATTGAATCCAAAAGTATCGATATTCGGATGTATCGATATATATTGCCCATCCCTATTGACTACCTACCTTCTTCTTCTTCCTTGTTTTTCGACTTATCGCCCTTTCGGGATTGACTACCTACCTTCTTCTTCCTTGTTTTTCGACTTATCGCCCTTTCGGGCATGTAGTCCATTGACTACCTACCTTCTTCTTCTTCTTTCTCCTTTAACGACTTATCGCCCTGGGGTGGGCATGTAGTCGAAATTGACTACCTACCTTCTTCTTCTTCTTTCTCCTTTAACGACTTATCGCCCTGGGGTGGGCATTAGGGTGGGCCAAAAAAAACTTTTAATTTTTTTTTCTTTAGTTACCATGAAAATATTGCTCAAGATGATGAAAAAAAAGTCCTCTGAAAATTTGAGCTCTTAATATCAATATTAAGAGGTGCCTAATCGCGATTTTTGATTTCCCATTTAAATAACACAGGAAATTTTTTTTTTTTTATTTGGAATTTTATTCCGTTCCAACGAATCATCGTGTTATAAAAATCAATACATATTCTTGTAGGAAATTAAACGATCTCCAAAAAAGGTCTGATGTAATTTTTCGCTAAGTTCACTCGTTTCAAAGTTATTCAAGGTTAAAGTTCAACCTCAAACGGTATATGACGACTTTTTTTTCGACTTAGCGAAAAATCACATCAGACCTTTTTTGGAGATCGTTTAATTTCCTACAAGAATATGTATTGATTTTTATAACACGATGATTCGTTGGAACGGAATAAAATTCCAAATAAAAAAAAAAAAATTTCCTGTGTTATTTAAATGGGAAATCAAAAATCGCGATTAGGCACCTCTTAATATTGATATTAAGAGCTCAAATTTTCAGAGGACTTTTTTTTCATCATCTTGAGCAATATTTTCATGGTAACTAAAGAAAAAAAAATTAAAAGTTTTTTTTGGCCCACCCTAGTGGGCATGTAAATTGACTACCTACCTATATTGGACAAGTGAGCATGTATAGCTTAGAATAATAAAATCAGCTAGACGAGATAACTCGATGCGAAATAAAGAGGCTGCACATTGCTTCGGAAAAAAACAAACAATTCGCACCTACATAATCATGATTTATGACTGACGTATACTATAAACCCTTAGGCTTAAACATAACCATAAAAACACTTAAAAAAATAGTTAAATATTAACTAATGTTTCTTAAATAACAATCTAAGATTTAAACCAATACAAAAGAACACTGACGTTCTAAAATCCGAGCCGATAACTTATTATAAAGATTGTCATGGCCACTATAATTGCAATTAAGGTGGCATGGCATCTAAATATAGTATTTATTTATAGGTTGGAGCCAGTTGCGGTTTAAATCAGGGATTTTATCGAGTACTGGGGCTGTTTATCAGGTTTGATATAACCCGTAGTATTATTTAACAAACAAAATAGTATCCCACATATCGCATGCAATTCCTTTTTATAAATATTATAAAAGAAGAAGAAAAAAAAAAAAAAAAAAAAAAACACCATTGCCACAACGTCAGATCGTATACCTTTATCGAAAGTAACCTAACCCTGAAACAATATTTCGAAATATTTCGAACTGAAAAATTGAAAAAGCCGAGTGTGAGAGAAGAAGAAAAAAAAAATAGCGTCTAGATTTTTTTTTTTTTAAATTTATTTATATCGTAGTGTTTCTTATTTCAAAAGTTCTGCATACTTGTTTGAAAATATTTACATATAATAATCTGACTATTCTGTTCATTTTTGTAAATACTAACTCATCAATGTGCTAATTCAATGATAAATGAAATTTAGTATTGTTGTTGTTGTTTTTATCCCCAAAAAGAGATTCGTTCTACTTTATCGCTTTATCTCTCATCTGATAAACCTAATCATAGTAAAAGTACTGATATAAGATGCTCTGAGGCACTTGGGAATGAAAGTATCTCATATAGACATTCCATCGAGTAAAGTGGTTCCATCGATACTCATGATTCATCATATCTAGCTTAAATAATCTGATCAAATTTTATACAGCGTTAAGAAAATGGCCGAAGATTCTACCAGAAGATGTAGAGATCGGCTACAGGATATCAGTATAAATCTTGAACAGAGTCATCTCGCTTATCTACAAATAGACGACAGTCCATTGAAGCTAAAACAGCGACAAAAGCTCGAAGGTATATTGCGATATTTTAATGTTATAGCTAAAGTTTAATGATGATAAAGTTCAAGAATAATTATTATCTGACTCAGAATGAGTCTCAGCCTTATCATCAAATAATCTAAAGAAAATAATCAATGTCGATAATGATTTATTTTAAAGCAATTTAATTATTTGCGCAGGTTTTATCAAGGAATACTTATGCCTTGTACCTAACGACAATAAATATGAATTTCAAGAAACGGCAGATATATTACACAGGTCGGCAGCTACCGTTCAAGACTTTAGTGGATACAGGGCATGCAACGCATGGAATGCCATCGCTTTGTACGCAGCTAATTTACTCGCTCAACCTTGGAGAAAAGAGTATAAGAATTTAAAGGTCTGGTTTATATTGTATAAACTGAAAATCTGCTATTCTAAACTCAAATTTTAATACATTTCATACATTTTTACAGACTTACAGCGGATATTACAAGCACGAAGTTGATGCCAACCTCATTGGAGGTGAATTAATGTTTGAATTGATGGGCTACAGACACGCGGGTCTAGGGGAACTTGTACTCGAAGGCCCGATAGACCCGGACAAAGTCTCTAATGTCAGCAGAGACGCTATAGTGGCATTTGTCGAATGCCAGGTAGAATGTTTATTAAGTTATTCGATGTATTTATGATACAATTAAAACATAGGATTGTCAATATCGGCTAAATCGTAACAGCGACTTATTATATTTTCAGATATTGAAACAGATCTGGGAGACTGTGTCCCAAAATTTCACTATTTCATGGCTAGAAGTGTTGGAATTTAGGGAAAATCTTGTCGGAACACCAGAGCAAGCTATAAGGGCTTTGAATTACAGATTTCTTGAAAAAATGCACCACAATCGTGCAAAGACTGCAACTTACAGAGACTATCGTCAACCTCCACCTAATACTTTGGATTTAATATCATCCGCTACTTACAATTTTCCTGTTAACAATTACACTTATTCAACTCCTTATCAAACTGGATACAAGTATTTCGACGAGAACAATATACCGCCGATGAATGTGCAGTATTTTCAACCGGTTGATTATGATACTGGTAATAGATGCAACATTTATGGACATCCTAAAGCGGACAGTAAATATTTTGGCGGTATAAACGCGAACGAATATTCCGTGCCGCTACCCAATTATCCTGCTAGAGTTCCAACAGGGCAACTGATCGAGCTTGATACTCCGACTTCCGTGATCAATTATCAGAAGAAAGATAACAAGAGGATTTTAAACACTGTTCCACATTATACCCCAGAGTTAGACGAGGCTGATTCTAGCAAGGCGCAGACAGTAGATGTGAACAATTACGACTACGCTAAAGTCGAAAAGAAGACTTCTAAGCCAGGTGTTGGTGGTACTGATAAGAATTCATCCAGTAGCTGGGACTTCGTTTATCGCAACCTGGAAAGTCTCGGGTATTCGAAAGACCTCGGAGATAGAGAAGATGTTCTGCATAAAAGAGAATCTGACTTGTGCAGAATCCGGCAAAAGCCGTTTAAGGACTCGGCTAATTATCTAGAAGAAAGATATGTGCCTAATCATTTAGACAAACGGAAGGTTCATTCGAACTTTGAAGGAGTTGATAGACTGGCAACGAACGGGAGGGTCGAAACTGAAGAGTCTTTTCTTCCTAAAAAGAAATCATCGTTCGATGACCTGAACAAGGAACTCAGAGACAGAACGTATCAGGATAAATATAACTCTGCTGATAGGGAGAAAAAGTATAGCCAAACATTGCCCAGTCAGCATAAACATCGGCCGATTCAAATCGATCATGTAGCTAAGGTCAGCGATTCTATGCGGAACTTAGACCTACATCAGAACGATTCTCAGAATGATAAACAGAGTAAATGGCAATGTTCTACGTGCACTTATCTGAACACATTTGGTAAAGATATATGTGAAATGTGCGGAAAGTCAAAGAGGAAAGGTAACGAAGATAAACCGCTTGCTAGCGGAGGTAAAGAATGTCCCCAATGTACTTTAGTAAATGAAAAAAATGTTTCTAACTGTGATGCGTGTGGAGCTAGTTTAAAAGATTCTCCCACTTATATATGAGAGATAAATAAAAGTTGATACTTGTCCTCCGAGAGGATAAAATTTATAGATGAAACTGGCTAGTCGATTATGTTCGATCATTATGAGACAAGTAATTCTTACTAATTCATTAACGATCAAAGATTTTTACTTCGAAAAATAATAATGTATTACGGGACAAAGTGCAAGACTATGATTACGGATTTTTTTTTTTTTTTACTTTGGGTTTATTTGCAGATGCCAAAATAATCCGAAACTGCAATAGGATTTCTCCATTGACTTTATAATCCTGATTTATGAAAATCTGATCATTACGTTTTATCAATGCAACTGTTGACAAAAACATTTTCCATAATAGCTAATAGCTGTTCATCACGAGTTTCTTAGCTCGTTAAACTAAAGAACAAACTGTAAAATGACTAACTATAAAAAATATTTTTTATCTGCTTCCTTGACGAATTAATTTTTTTAAGACACCTAATACGGCGTTGAATTGTTTTTTTTTTTTTTTTCTTTTTTTTCTGAATAATCTTATGTAGATTTAAGCTTATTAAAATAGTAGCATTTAATTCCGTTTAAATGAAAATCAGATATATAGTATAACGTATCATCATGATCCTCGTTTGTAATCATCACACGCACACTACACATATATAATTTATTTATTCTATTTATTTAATTACTAATCATATTTTTGTTTCATATAAATTTAATGTATAGTAGATAATGTAATGTAATATGTATATAGAAAAATTTTCTTTTCAAAATACACAGTCATAATTTATAAGTGAATTTAACTTTAATCAAATATGGATATTAAAACTGAAAAAGAGAATTACACTATAAGAATAATAAAAATAGAAAAAAAAAAAAAAAAAAAAAAAACAATGGCACAATATTATTCGCGACGTGTTTCGAGTTTATGTTTTGAAAAAAAATATAGAGATTTATCGGGTTTCACATTAAAGTTGTGTATATTTGCGTGAAACAATAGTTTAAATTCTACTCAATTTGTTAGAATAAATTTAAGGTATAAATTTAACATTCTATATATATATTATCTGATCTGTTATACCCATAGATTTGAACTATATTGACAATGATAATATATCATGCTTTAGCAAAGAGAAAAATATACTTAACTATTGTGAAAATGAAGTACTAAAAATTCATTCAGACAAGAATTATTAGAAATTATTAAAAACAAACCTTATTAGTTGTTTTGACATTTTATTTAGACGAATTTCTTCATGCACATAATAAATTAGCGAAATAAAATATAGTTATGAGTTATGAAGTATGTTACTATACTATAGAACTTCTATGATAATAAAATATGTATTTTTACTAATCGAATGTTTATCGATATTGATTTACCTGCTCAACCAATTCGTATTAGATTAGAAGTATGTATGGATTTGGTGACGAATACCTTGCTGCTATTTAATATAGTGTTCAGTACAATAAAAAAAATTTTTATACCTAATCAAGAAAAATAACTGTCGCTAATGGTTGTCTAATTTGCGTTAATAGATACATGAATAATGATTTTTACGATTGACGGGATTTCTACAATTGGGGAAAGTGAGAATAAGAATAGGGAAAGATAGAATAACGTGCAGGTGAAGAGATACGATTGATTTTATTAATTTTCACCTGAATTTTTTCTTATACCAAAGAAAAAAATTCAATCCTGAAAATATAATGAAAAATTAATATTTTCTCAATTGAAAATTTTGTCTATTATTGACAGCAACGGAATTAGGATTTTTGATTAGACAAAAGTTGTGTGACATCGTTATATTGTAAATGAAGTCGAGAAGATAAAAGAACATGGAAAAAATTTTCGGCAGAAAAGTCTATATATGGGGCTTTCCACGCCAACCCAACCTACCATCGAAATTGACATTTTTGATTTGGCCTAAATTTTTTTATCCTTTTGTACTCTGTGAAAAAGAGGTCCATGATTTATTTCGAATTTTTTTAATAATACGTTCACGAGATAAGATTTTGAAAAATTTTAGGTGTTTTTTTTTTTTTGAATGCTTATAACTTCTCCAAAAATGCATCAATTTGAATGTTTTTTTTTTTTTTCAAATTGTGTGGTTTTCAATGAATTTTTCAAAAATTTGATCCAAAAAAAAAAAAAAAAAATTATTTGCTAGATTTTTTTTTCACACCTAGATCAAAATCTAATTTTGAAAACTGTTTGTATCCTTCGATTTTTTTTGAAAAATTCTCAAAAAAACTACTTTCTATTTCACAAATTTTAAGCCTGGGCCCATCGTGGGAAAACGTTTCTTGCTATTTTTTCAGAATTTTTCAAAATTATGATATTTTTTTTTTTTTCTTCAAAAACTTCAAATATGATTTTTAATGTGTTATGAAATAAAATATCGATGAAAAATTACAAATGGACGTAATCGGAAATCGTAAAAATAATAAATCTGTTTGTGGAACAAAATTTTTATTCCTAAATATTTTTGTTTTACTGTTGTTTTCGTTTAATTATTATAACTATGATTATATTCATATTTTAAGTTTTTGAAGAAAAAAAAAAAAAAAAATTTCATAATTTTGAAAAATTCTGAAAAAATAGCAAGAAACGTTTTCCCACGATGGGCCCAGGCTTAAAATTTGTGAAATAGAAAGTAGTTTTTTTGAGAATTTTTCAAAAAAAATCGAAGGATACAAACAGTTTTCAAAATTAGATTTTGATCTAGGTGTGAAAAAAAAATCTAGCAAATAATTTTTTTTTTTTTTTTTTGGATCAAATTTTTGAAAAATTCATTGAAAACCACACAATTTGAAAAAAAAAAAAAACATTCAAATTGATGCATTTTTGGAGAAGTTATGAGCATTCAAAAAAAAAAACACCTAAAATTTTTCAAAATCTTATCTCGTGAACGTATTATTAAAAAAATTCGAAATAAATCATGGACCTGTTTTTCACAGAGTACAAAAGGATAAAAAAATTTAGGCCTAATGAAAAATGTCAATTTCGATGGTAGGTTGGGTTGGCGTGGAAAGCCCCATATATATCTTATAATCACGACGTGCACTTAGATCCTGGAGTCCATCGAATTTTAGACCCATATAGGGTTTATACCGTTTACGACAAAAGCGTCAATTATTTTCAATCTTTAATCCTGTGAAAAATTAAGTTTATTAACAGAGAACCTGTGTGTTTTTTTTTTTTTTTTTTTTTCATGACTTCCTTCCCATTGTGGATCACAGAACATTATAAATACTGAAAACCAAGACTAGTCCAGGAATTTTAGCACCGAAAATGGGTTCGCTCCGCAAAAAATCCTGATAATTGATTTTTCGATTGGATTATGTCAGAGGGTGTCCCCTAAGTGTAAAACCAAGTTTGTGTCGTCCGAAACTGCGAGCGTTAGCCGCCATCTCGAAAAACGCTTTTTTGCAAATATCTCGGAAACGGTGAGTTTTACGTTAAAAATTATAAGGACCTTTTTTTGTAGAAGATAAAATTTCCCATATTTTTTATTTGAAACTTTTTTCTCTATTGTTAATATTTGCCGAGATATAGTCGATTAAAAAAACCAAATTTTTGTTTTTGGAAAATATCTCGATAATTTGTGGAAATACGAAAAAAAATGTAAAAATTGGTTTTTTCGATCGACTATATCTCGGCAAATATTAACAATAGAGAATAAAGTTTCGAATAAAAAAGATGGGAAATTTTATCTTCTACAAAAAAGGTCCTTACAATTTTTAACGTAAAACTCACCGTTTCCGAGATATTTGCAAAAAGACGTTTTTCAAGATAGCGGCTAACGCTCGCGGTTTCGGACGACACAAACTTGGTTTCATACTTAGGGGACACTCTGACATAAACCAATCGAAAAATAAATTATCAGGATTTTTTGCGGAGCGAATGTCTAAAAATCCTGGACTAGACGATAGGTGTGCGAAACATGTCAGTGTCAAAAAAATTTGACTATCATATCATTTCGTAATCTAAATTTATCAAGATCTTTTTTTTTACTGTAAGACTGAAAATTCGAATGAAAAATTAATGATATCTAACAATCAAACTTTGGCCACAATGTAAAACTTTATACATATTATATATTTTCGGTCACAATAAGAGAATAAAAAAAAATAAAATCAAAAAAATCAAAACAGTGCAAAACTCCATTTCTCCTCCATAGTGTAGAACTGCATAATATTATACCTATAAGTGTATGGGGGTAGGCAAGGAAACGTCTCTAAATTTACTTGAAATTAAATTATTTCTTCTATGTGGAGATTTATTTATGTTACCTGCGTAGGCAGGATAACCAACAGTTATGTATTTGATTTTCGGAGCTAGATACTGACCGCCTTGACCGTCGTATTAACGCCTATCGCGCATCTGATTGTAACATTCGTTAGCAAAATAATTTCTTTTGTATGCAACTAAAACTTACTTTTGACATTGAAATTTCACCATCGATGCAACCGCGCATATAGAGAACTTTCAGCACTTTCCATAAGTTAATATGATCACCGATAATATCGCTAATAACGTGTAATAAGAAGCACTCATGCCGCTTGAGACGTCTAATAAAAACTGTTTAGAAAAATTTATTGTCTAAGATTCAATGCCGAGATTTATGTGACTATCGCATGACTGGTTGTTAAGTAACTTGACTTTTTTTTTGGATGACCTCACAGTCTTCGGATCACTTTTAATTTCCAGGTTCTCATAACGTTCACCCACTGTATCCTAATTTAGCGAAATCCAAGGTTCTATATTATGTGATATACCTGTTCGCTGATCAAGATACACCCACGACATTATGATAAATAAGTAAATCGATAACTCCATGATGTATCATCCACGTGATTTTACCTCTAGTGCACCTCGCAGAATCCGATATTCCAAGCCAAATCTTTTTATCCGGGGTCATCCACGAATTATGTCGCATCAGAAGAGGACGAAAATCCCCAACGAATGTGTCATCATTTACCAGAAGGATGTCTATATTCGCGTGAGAAAACACGATATTGGGGGGTGGAGGCGGTCATAAGTCCCAGAAATCAGTCTTACATCATATTCATCATTATTCATTGATATATATTCGTTAATCGCTGCAGCCATTCCCGGTGATCCTGATGGTCACGTGTCATCGGATACATTAGAGGATTCGTATAAATAGACGAAGATGGGCACCAGTCATCTCACAGTGAACCAGTCTGTACTTGGATCAACATGAAATTTCTAGTAAGACTCTTCTTTCCTTGCAACTATATTAGCGTAGACAAAAATACGATCTATCGATCAAGATCTGTGGGTAAACTGGCCATCTTTGGCCATGAAATCTTATGATAAAAAAACGATTACACAAAGTCGAAATTATTTTTTTTTATTACAATCACACGCATTATCTTGTCCTCGAATATCCATACAAGCAAGGCCGCACTTTGCCGAGTATAATCTCACATCTTTTTCATAGAGAATTAAACTCTGCTGAACCCAAGAGATTCAACTTAAGATTTTGATAACAATTATGAACTAAGCATCACTTATCCTTTCTATTAACATCAACTCTATATACTCAACAGATACGTTTCGTATAATTCGAAAAAAATCTAATCGTCAATATCTCTCCTAATTTACAGATAGTATATCTCGTCATCGTGGCTGTCGTCTCTGCCGACAACGGAAGGCATGTTCAAGATTATCCTGCTGGCGCTTACCCGTATGCTCGTATCCTGCATCAAACCTACGAGCTGAACCCCGGTCAGTCCTACGTTTACAGTTACGGCACTGAAAACGGAATTAGTGCCAACGAAGAAGGTGTTTACCATTATCCCGGACCCAATGGAAAACCTGCACTTCATGCCAAGGGAGGATATCAGTACACCACTCCGGAGGGCTACTTGGTTACAGTTACGTACATAGCTGGTCCAGAAGGATACGTTCCCCATGTCACTACCCAGTACCGAGGCAATCAAATCAACCCGATCACGTACCCTTACAGCCCATCAAATCCTAATGTTTGGAGACACAAATAGGACCTCGTATATTTCCCCGCATTGAAGAACCAAGATGGAACACCGATTGTTTTGGAATGAGCAGCCCGACCTGCCTTCTAGTCAGGATCTCCGTAGCAGCCTCGGACCAACACCCAACCTATACTACCTTCTTCAAAAATGAAATATTGAAACTGTTATAATTTCCGCTTTGTGATTGAATAAACTGCATGATCTTTTCCTACAATTATACCGTTTGCATTATTTTATATGAACATCTGATTGTAGAATATTTTTCTTGAAAGAGTGCTGCGTAGCTTGTTATGTAGGTATGATAGGGAAGCAGTTTGCTAGTTTAGGACATTTTGGGACGCTATATATTATATGACCTCATTCGGATCACGAATGATAATATAGCTGCACGATGCATTAATAATCCAGCCTCTTGATAATCTCGCAACCTTTTGTATGATAGTCATACAGCAGATACCTACTCTGGACTTGTTATTTCGGAAATTTCTGTGAAAAAAAACAAACGTATTTCTTCCGCTTATATTACGATCGTATATGAAATAAAGATTCGCAGGGAGGAAAAAGTAGTGGAAAATATGGAAGCAATTTATCATTACTATCATTAGTGTATCTGAGAATTTATTGTTGTAGCGTCGAAGTCATATACAATTTGTCATTGTTTCTTGATGATAAATACCATCGCAAATGATCGAGTCTCTTTTTTTTCTTCCTGGCACACAGTTTAAGGGGAAATGAAAGCTGATTGTTGCGCGACAGGGTGCCATCTATCGGATTGGAATTTTCGTTTTATGGAAATCCAAGAGCGTCATGCCCTCCGTGCACTTCTTCTGCTTCATTGATATCAATTCACATCGATCAGATGTGTAATGTGTTTTAGCTGAGAATCGAGCTCCCGAAAATTCCAATCCGATAGATGGCATCATGTCAGCTTTCATTTCCCCTTAACAAGTTTGAATTATTTCGATCATAGACATTGAGCATGGACTGGACATGCGGGCCGAAAATCGCTCAGTCCGTACAAAGAGAGAGAAACGGACGCGACCAAATCTGTTTCTTTCTAACCAACAACGTCAAATGCATAGAAAGAGACAGACAATGGACGCGTGTGCTTCCTTCTCTCTCACTTTTAGCGTTACCCAGCGCCGGATTTAGACTTTTGTAGAGTATAGGCCGTGTCACTTTGTGCCGCCCCTCCCTCCTTTCTACCTCTATCTTGATCAATACAATTGTATCTATTCACCTACGCCTTTATTAGGTAACAAGCAATTTTACGTATTTGAATTGGTAGGTGGTTGAGTATAGGTAATTAGGTATTGGAAAGTGAAATGAATTAATAAATTAGTCATAAAGTAGAAATTTAGAATGAAACAAGAATCACAGTTTTTTTACGGGACTTTTTATTGGCAAAATCATCTATAATATCGTCATAGGTATATATGAATATTACTTCATAATCGCGCACAAACTTGCAAGTCTCACCGAAGCGAGCGAGCGTCCGCCGCCCCCTAAGATCTGCCGCCCCTAGGCCGCGGCCTATTCGCTATGTGGATGTCTACATGTAGCGCCACAAGTGACGAAAAATGACAAAAATTGGGGCGGCGGGAAATGGTCTGATTGGTTAATACACGGTTCAAAACTAGCCAATAAAAGTGCCGGATTTGTCCCCTGTAAACGCTATTTATCGCCACCATGGGCGCTGTCATAGTTTCATCTATCCCCTTCAGCCAAATGCACATAGTGAATACGGCCTATTGTCAAATCCAGGACATGGCATTACCACGGGCAGTATAGGAAATGCGGAGTCCATCCTCTCATGTCTATGATTTCGATAATGTATTTCGTTAACGCAGTTCCCATGCGAACCCCTTGGCACCCCTATTGGCGCCACGAGGGCCACTGAACCCACGACAGGTTTCCCCACTCTAAGTCGAGGAGTAGCGGTAGCAACCTTGACATAGCGTAGAGGTACCTGTCGGGGTCAGTGGCCCTCGTGGCGCCAAGGGGTGTAAGAGGGTTGCGCTAACGAAATACTTCGTCGAAATACCTAATTATGCTGTATTAATACTTGATAAACTGCATATGCCACCGAAGCAAATAAAGAGACTCGATCATTTGCGATATACCCACTTATTGTAGAGAAACAATTAAAAATTGTACTATACAATATGACTTTGACGCCACAATAATAAATTCCTAGATACACCAATATAATCAATTGCCTCGTTATTTTCCACTTTTTCTTCCCTTGCAGCGTAAGTTAAACATAAGCATATGACATAGCGTACCTACTGATCTGGCAATCGGTCGTCTGATGCTAGTAATCGATAGATGGGTGATTCTGTTCTAACTGTAATTTTTTATGTATATAGTGACTCTATCGTTCGTAATATGTTAATTCATGAGAATTTATCGGACGAAACGAACCTATGTAATTTTTTTATGTCCTGTACTGTTTGTTCTCACTGGACATTATTAACAATCTATTAATGAAATTTTTGTGTTAATTAGATATTCATAAACATATTTCATCACGTCTTTTGTAAAGTATAACTTGCAATTCAGAGGAAACTTACACTATATCACTTAAATGTCAGTACCGTGTCATGTCCATTTCTAGAATTTTCATATAAATTGTTCATTTTTTTTGTCGCAATATATGATTCAAACTAATTACCTTATAAATCTTAATGAATATGATTAAACTTAAGAAAATTAACACATTTTTTCCCAATATATTGATTCAACATTGAATTCTGGCTCAATAACTTTTGTCTTTAGATTTAAACGAATTTTTGAATTCGAATTTGTATGACTCGAGCGCTATTTACCTCGAGAATTATGGAACGGCTAGTGAGCCATATTGAAAGTACGTCCCCTGAGTAATATTTACAAACATAAAGTTGATGGAATAGTGCAATGAGTTTGTGACATTTTAGAACTCAATTTTTAAAAAGGTATGTCATAAATTTACTTGTCAGTACCGTGGTATTGATAAACTTGATCAACTATTGATTTTTTTGTATCATAAGTAATACATTTTTGTACTTACTACTAGCCTTAATTATACGGTAAATGGATATTATTAAATTTAGAACCAAATAATTACAGTTGCTATTTTAAATGAAAATGTCAGTACCGTGTCTGTCAGTACCATGTGAAAAAATAATTAATTAGTAATAATAGTATATTATGTGGCATTAGGGTGCTTCAAAAAAATTCTTTAATTTTTTTTTTCAACTCTTACCCTCCCAAATGCTTGAGGTGGATAAGACAAAAGTCCTCGCGAAAGTCGGTCCCTGTAGCTCAACTCTAAGAGGTCGCTATTTTCATTTAATTTCGCCATTCATTTAACATAGGAATTTTCGTTTTTTTATTCAAACTGAAATTACACCTATTCATTTTGATTTTTCAAAAAGATCCATTGTATATTCAGAAAGCTGGTTCTTCAAGCTTTCCAAACCTATATAATAAAAGTCGATTACCTTGATTAGAAGATAAAATAAAGTCATTTAAAATCTAGAAATTTTGTTACTACAGTAAAATCTCTTGATTTTAAATGACTTTATTTAATCTTCTAATCAAGGTAATCGACTTTTATTATATAGGTTTGGAAAGCTTAAAAACCCAGCTTTCTGAATATATAATGGATCTTTTTGAAAAATCAAAATAAATAGGTGTAATTTCAGTTTGAATAAAAAAACGAAAATTCCCATGTTAAATGAATGGCGAAATTAAATGAAAATAGCGACCTCTTAGAGTTGAGCTACAGCGACTGACTTTCGCGAGGACTTTTGTCTTATTCACCACCTGCATTTGGGAGGGTAAGAGTTGAAAAAAAAAAATTAAAGAATTTTTTTGAAGCACCCTAATGTGGCATGCCCGTAAACCAAGTGTTTTTCGGCGAGAATAATGATTTCAGGACGAGCTAAAGGCGAGCCGGAAGCGAGTCCTGAAATCATTATTCGAGTCAAAAACGGTTTACGGGTGCGCCCCATACTGTATTTTTTTTCGAAATAGGCATGAAAAGTCACTTTGACGCCTGTTGAGATTCACTAGACGGAGAGTGAGGTTATGGTGCGATCTGTCGCGCACTTCGAACCGCGCATCGAAAATTATTTTTTTCGGCATAGGCATTGAAAAGTCACTTTTTGACGCCTGTTTTCGATCCACAAAGTGTCAGTTTATACGGTTGGTTTCAGAACTGCCCTATAAAGTCTTTATACGGCAGTTTGGATGCGCAGTTTGAAGTGCGCATTCCAAAGCTGCCGAATAAAGTCTTTATACGGCAGTTTCGATGCGCGGTTCGAAGTGCGCGACAGATCGCACCATAACCTCACTCTCCGTCTAGTGAATCTCAACAGGCGTCAAAGTGACTTTTCATGCCTATTTCGAAAAAAAATACAGTATGGGGCGCACCCGTAAACCGTTTTTGACTCGAATAATGATTTCAGGACGAGCTAAAGGCGAGCCGAAGGCGAGCAATTATTCTCGCCGAAAAACACTTGGTTTACGGGCATGCCACATAATATACTATTAATCATTATTTTAATCAACTACTGACAATAAGAGTGGCAAAAATCCACAATTTTCATCGAAAAAAAAACGTAAAATTTGAAATTTGACTGTCATTCTCAAAGCTTTAAAGTTGTAGCGAAATCCTTTCAGACTTATTTTAATCATTAATTGCGAGGGGCTATTCACTTTGAATCCGAAGGAAATCCGTATTGCGATTTCCAATAATTTTTCGTATGTGAAGGTGATTTTCAAAGATTCCCAAAGATTTAATCGGAGTTCCCGTGATTTTTAGATCGAGGGAATCGCACAAAATAGATTTCACAACATTGAGAATTCTCAGTGACTCCCAGCAATTCCTAGCGACTCCCAACGATTCCTAGCGATTCCTAGCGATTCCCAGCGATACTGAGCGATACTGAACGCTTGTCACTTGCTTTTCACGGCCTACCTACATGAATTTTCAGTGTATCCAAATTATACCGACTTCTAACGATTCCTTGTGGATTTCCTCTGATATCTTTGCGACTTCTCATCGAATTCCCCAGTGATTCCTCAAGTGAATAGCCCCTCGATTAATTGTCATTTTTTTAAATGCAGATGGCTCCTAATCTTCGTACTAGAAAACTACCTGTAACTACTGACAATAAAAGTGGCAAAAATCCACAATTTTCATAAAAAAAAAAAAAAATTTTGAAATTTGATTGTCATTCTCGAAGCTTTAAAGTTGTAGCAAAATCCTTTCAGACTTTCATTTTTACAATAATATAGGGTAATAATATGCATATACAAATGAAAAAAGTTTAATTTTGAAATCCCAAAATTATTAATCAAAAAAGTAACAGTTAGAACAGAATCACCCAGATACCTATACATTTTTTTACGGAAGATATAAACCAGTAAATTTTATTGCAAGATGAGTTCGAGATTGAATTTAGGAAATATAAATACCTCCGGTTCTGCGTGTCGTGGAGAGACCAGCCGAAACGCATTTGGAGGGCAAACGAAAAATAAAATAAGCTATCAAATTGTTATTACCAATTTATTTCGATTTTTTTTTTTTTGTTCAAATTGCCATAAAATTGCAAATTGTATAATTTCTATAAATAATACAGATGTTCAATAATTTTTTCCGACGGATCGGCCTCATAAAATTTTCACCGAAATGTACCTAATTCTAACGCCGTAGTTCTCATCCAATACTGTACTTCGTAGTTTAAGAAAAGATTTATTTGAATGATGAACCTAATAGATTATTTATTTGACACAAATAAAATTTATTTGTCGGTAATATATATTTATTTGTGGGTAATATATCGACAGCTTAATAACATAATCCCGTAAGCGCCAAAAATGGCCTATTTTTCAAACAATTTCTAATAGACGCCAAAATTTTTTTGGAGAAACGTCTGTCAGTTTGCGAAAAATTTTTTTTTTGGCGCTTACGTGACTATGTTATTAGGCTGTCGATATATATATTTCGCGCAAATAAAAAATTTATTTGCGGCAAATGAATTTCCTATTAGGTTCATATACAAATAAAATTTATTTAGATTAAATAAATCTTTTTTCTGGGTGTACGATTACTATTTCCAGCTAATTACAGAAATCGAGAATAAATTAGTGAATCCCATTTTTGAAAATTTCAAATTGATACAAATTGAAACGGATCCAACTTGACATAATTAAAATTTTGTTTAATAAGTTCCAATAGGACTATATCATTTTGCGCCTAACGGTCCCATGACTGCAGTACACCAAAAGTGCCTACGTCACCGTGCGCCGCCGGGCTGTGCCAATCCGAGCCGTGCCGTGCCGTGCTGCGCGGATCCGCGCTGTGCAGCAATAGTGTGCGGTGGCTTTAAGTCTCAGATTTTCGGAAAAAATTTATCATCCGCAGACTTGATTACGGCATTGATTGCTCTCTCGCGACTTTCCACCTTACCTTTTCGCTGTCAGACTTGTAAGCAGCATCCGGAAGGGTTGCGAGCTATACCTGCGGTGGCGACTGCATGACACAGAAATGAGAACAATATTTTCGTTAAAGCTTCGTAATTATTGCCCACGATCAGCGCCGGCGACTTCTGATAATTTCGAGTGTGGAATTGGAGCGGTGGGGGTGGTGGTGGTGGTGGGGGGGGGGGGGGGGGGGGGGGGGGGATGGGTGAAATAATTTTTTTTTCGTTTTTCATCTATTCATTGCGAACGTTGAACCTCTGACAGGGTTTTTACATATAAATTCATCGATGTGTTTGGGGGCAATCCCAAATTCTTTTGGGATCAAAAGAAAATTTATATTCTCCGTACTGACAAAATTCAATTTTACAATTAGTCGGGAGAATTTCGAGTGTGGACATCTCCACACCTTCCACACAAAAGTCGCCGGCCCTGCCCACGATGGATGCGTTTCTGTTCATCTATGAAATAAATTCGGTGCGGTCTTCCCACTTGTATTAGTGAAATAAAAGTCTGGAATAAGTCACGGGATCCGTCGGCTTATTGGCCAATCAGGCGGTGTTCCACGAGGTGGAATCGCAGACTGCCTCTATTATTTTCGTTTTTAATATAATTACTGCTAATGGCTTGGACGAATTAGGTACACAGAGAAAAACATTCTTGTTTTGAGAAACTGTAGATTCTTGAATGTTTTTCTGATTAAATCAAGAAAATAATATGTTCTTGATTCAAATTAAGAACATATTTTCGTGATTTAATCAAAAAACATTCAACAAGCTACAGTTTCTTGAAACAAGAAATCTTTTTCTTGAAACGAGGAATTTTTTCCTGTATTTGTGAGTTATTCATTAATCGTTATTTTTGTTTTTCGTGAAAAAAACACCCGCGAAACAAGAATATGAATGTGGAGGAATACCTCATCGACTAACATTTCGATCGATGTTAATTTTTTTTCAATATATTGTACATTTAGTAAATAAATTAGTCATCACAAAATTGTACATTTACTTCACTTCAGTTTGACCTCACCTTGGCCGTGAACATTAGCTTCTGCACGCTTTCCAGGAATCTTCATCTGTCGTGTCTTGATTAACGCATATACCGGCGTACCGGTTTCACGTTTACATCAGGTGAATCCCCGCTGATTCATGTGATGAAACGATGACGACTGCTAAATTCAAAAATGCAGACGACTCCATGTGACCTGTTGCTAAAATTTCTCGGAAACTATGAAATGCCACATACGATAGCCATTTCGAATTACGGGATTGATACTCTAGTAAAACACGAAAACTGTGATACAAAATACCGCAAGATTAGATAACAAGATCAATAATTTTCTCTCTGATGATTCTTAAAGAGAATTGGTTCTTACTTTTAGCTGTAGGAAAATACTAATTTGCCAGTATTGCTAAATTATGTGGAAAATCGTGCAACTCTTCAAACGAGTGAAAGAAAGAATGGAAATTCGCTCCACAAGAGTAAAAGCTCATTTCCTCACGGAAAAAAGAAATATGGAAAAAATTACAGTTTATATAGTAATACGAGGCGCTTCGAACCCAAAACTGGAAAAATTACAGGTTCAAATGACATTTTTATAAAAGACAATTCTAAATATTAATTTTTACAGTTTCAAATGTAATTTTACACTTTTAAAATGTAATTCTTACAGAGTCTGTGAAAATTATTATTTGAAACTGTAATTTTGCCAGTTTTGGGTTCGCAGCGCCCAGTTACTAAACAAACTGTAATTTTTCAATTTTTCTTTTTTCCGTGCTTTTCTGAGTCGGATTGAGAAGGGCACGATGTTCACCCCGGAAAATTCAAAGAGCAGTTCTTAACTTCGAAGTTACCATAAAATAAACTCAACTTGCTTGTGACACATCCGTCACACAGATATAACAGTGCATATACGACTTTGCCTTGCGAGTTGCGGTCATTGACGTGCTACTATCCAAGGTCAACATAAATTTTCACTGTAAATGTTAATTAAAATCAAAGTTGTTCAAAAATAAAAGTGAAGACTTGGTATAACTTGATTTCATTCTTTAATACTTGCCTTGTTATTTTATTCCAATAACATTTCATCATAAGGTGGTAACAACGTCAACCAAGCCGATAGAATTGCACGATTAAAAATCGACTTTTTTTTCCATTTTTTGTGTCATTATTGATCCAAAATACGTCGCCGTATTATCAAAAATCATTTCCGACGAAATTATTTTTTTTTATTTGCTGACCGTTTTGCCCTGTATCACCCTACCTTTACATGATCGACGTTTGCAACAGGTGGAACCCCGCTGCCACCTATCACAGAACGATCGCGACTGCTCAATTCAAATATGCAGACGAGTATCCAGGTGACCTTTTGCCATTATCGCGCGGAGACTATGACATGTCACATACGATGGCCATTGCAAATTACGTGATTGGTACTATAGTAAAACACGGAATTGATGACTAAGTTAATCAAAAACTCCAGGATGTATCATCCACGTGATTTTATCTCTAGTGCACACCGCAGAATCCGATATTCCATGAATGAAGAGTCGACGAACCGAGCCAAATCGTTTTATCCGGGGTCATCCCCGAATTATGTCACATCAGAAGAGGAGCAAGAGCCCCAACGAATGTGGCATCATTTACCAGACTAAAGTCTTTATTCGCGTGACAAAAGACGATATCGGGGGGTGGAGGCGGTAAAAAATCACGAGAATCAATCTTACATCATTTTCAGGTGACCCCGATGTCTGTACTTCTATCTCATACCAAGAATTGGTTTTCCTCGCTGTATGAAAAAATGTGACCATGCATGTTCTTTGCTGAAAAAAATTTTATCATCCGTCCGTAGAATGGACTCTCGAAATTGACTCAGAATTACACTTCGTGGAAAAAAAAAAAGAACTGTCCCAGGAAGGATTCGATTATACGGCCTACCTGCTTATTCGTTCCTCGCTGCAGCCATTCCCGGTAATCCTGATGGTCACGTCATCGGAATATCGAATGGGGAGGATTCGTATATAAGGAGACGAAAATCGTCTTCAGTCATCATACAGTGAACCAGTCTGTACTTGGATCAACATGAAATATCTGGTAAGACTCTTCTTCTCTGGCAATTAGTAACATAGACAAGAATACGATCGTTCGACGAAAATCTATGGGTGAACCGGCGACAATTGGCCGTGCAATTGCCAACGATAAAAAGAGATCACACAAAATAACAATGAGTTATATTTCTATTGCAATCATACACGTTATCTTGTCCTCGAAAATCCATACAATCAGGTTGGTCTGCCCGGGCTAATTGGACATCTTTTCGTAGAGAATTCAACTTGGCTGGACCCAACGGATTCAACTCGAGGTCTTGATAACAGTTATGAACGAAGCGTCACTCTCAGTCTACTCGCATTCGTATATCCACAGTTCGAAACTCGACAGAGGCGATTCGTATGAAATTCTAGCGATATCTAACCATCAACTTATCCTTTCGATTTACAGATCATATCTTTCGCCCTTGTGGCTGCCACCTCTGCCGTTGACGAAAAGCGCTATCTAGGATACCCTGGAGCCCCCGATAAGTCTTCTGACATCCTGTATCAGACCTCGAATCTGATACCCGGAAAGTCCTACTCTTACAGCTATGGAACCAAGAACGGTATTCATGACAACGTAAATGGTGTCTTCACTTATCCAGGTCCCCGTAAAGAACCGATACTTAATGTCGATGGAGGATATCGGTACGCCGGTCCGAATGGCGAAGTAGTTTCAGTCTCATACGAAGCTGGTCCACAAGGATTCGTCCCACGGGTGAAAATTGATTATCCAGGCTATTGGCCGTACCCAATCTACCCTCCCCAGGCAAACTTTTTCGACCTGTAAAACTTATACCCTAGCCCATTGCTACGAGACAAGCCTGCTCACTCTGACGCCGTTGAATCTACCCGAAATGTAGGGTAGAATGCAGCACCCGATCCTTTCATTATCAAACCCCTGGAATACGCCGCCCAATCCGTCTTTCGGTCTGAAACCTACGTCAGCAGCTTTCGGAGAACAATCGACCCGCATTCTTGCACCCGATGAGTCATTGTTGTAGAACAAAATGTTAGTACAATACTATTAACCGCTTGAATGTATCGCTTTATAATTTAATAAACATAATCTTCATATGAAATATACACCGTCTGCATTATTTTATACATATGTACCATGTTGTAGGATATTGAAATGGTAATTCAGGTACAAGCCAGCAAAGAGGGCTTCGCCCAAAGACACAGGCCAGAGGGTGATCGCCTGATCGTCAGGACCAGTTGATTTTTGGGGCATTGACCAATAAAGCTCAACGCGCACTATGCCGAAACGAAGCGAAACTTCTATTTTTTTTTTTTTTTTTTTTTATCACTTCAAGAATAGAAAAAACATAGAAGTTATACAATTTTTTTTTTTTTAATTACTTGAAAAATAGAAAAAAAATAGAAGTTATGAATATCACAAGCTACAAATTGGTCAGTACTTGTAAAAATGTCTCTTGAAATTTGGTGATTTTTTTCAATAAAATCAAAATGGTCCAAGTTTATAAATTTTGAAAAATTCATTGTGTTTGGACGGGTTGAGACAAAAATCTGAAAAAATTCCCAAATACCGTCAATGTCCCGGTTAGTGCCACCAAGAGCCCAATGCTGTAGTATTTTTACCTGGATAATGTATTCTTTTTATGTCAGGTTGAATTTGGAGGAGATAGGGGGCAAGTAAATAGTTTTTTCTTCAAATTCTATACATCATTCCTTTACGAAAATGTAAGAATGAATTAAAATTTAATTTTAAAGATAACCCCTTCCCTGTCCCGGCTTATGCCACCCTCCAAACGGTATGTGCCAGTTTCTGCCACGTGCGGGGTCAGTTAGTGCCACTAGATCGTCAAATTGGTTTGAATACTTGTCAGAGGATGACAATGCTGGTTTATTCATTTATTTTGGCAATAATAGTCCACGTCAACTCGACACGGCTCCAGACCTCAACATCTCCAATTTGATTTTTAATTTTATATGTTATTACTCCATGTCTGGAGAACCTTCCAAATTTTTTTTGGATATTTCAAATGAACACTTTCGGAGCTGTTAGCGACCGACCGAAATCGAATGTGAATGTAGGTGTATGTATGTGTGTGTAGGACAATATGGATTATCAAATGTACAAGCGTAACGATAATACGAAAAGTATGTGAGGACAAAGTCCGCTAGGTCCGTCGAACGAGAGCGAAGAATGCCAGAGAGTCAGTACGCAAGGTATAGAGAATCAGATTAGACGTGCGATATAGTTCCGAGCGTAAAACGTAAGATTAACGGTAAACGTACCAATTAGTTTAAGTCGCGCGTGCATGTTAAATTATATATATATCCAATTAAGTGTGTTATTGTTAAATATGGGACCTGCGGTCCCGAATACGAGATTTCTGTTGTGTCGTCTTATCTAATTGATAAATAAAGTTGATTGCCGGCATAACGTCTAACGCGGGGGGTGAATCACAACGGAAATATGGTGTACACACGGTCGGAAATGTTAGGAAATATTAGGAGATATTGGGAGATATCAGGAGATATTGGGAGATATTACGGTCGGAAATGTTGGGAAATATCGGGAAATATCGGGAGATATTGGGAGATATTGGAAAATATCGGGAGATATTGGAAAATATCGGGAGATATTGGAAGATATCACGGTCGGAAATTTTGGGAAATATTGGGAGATATGGGGAGATATTCAGAAAAAGGGAGATATGGTGTACGCATTTCTGCTTGTGATTCACCCCCCGGTCTAACGGTCATTCTAATAATAAGGAAATCACCCGTCCCGAAATTATCCTGACACAAATAATAAAATAAAGAAATAAACCCCTATAACAGAGCTAAGATTTTTTTCATCCTTAAAAAAAGGACCGTTTTTAAAATTCTGAAAAAAATCACAAAAATCCTGTTGATGATGTGGAACAACCTCCCATTCGCAGAATCGTGGGCAGAATTGTCCTGAAATTTTATTTTTTTTCCATTTTCAACAAATTTTTTTTCCGAAAAATGCTTATCTAATGACATTTATTGGCAAAACATTATTATGATTAATAATTATCGTAAAAATGACAAAAAATTTTGATATAGTTTATAGGAAAAAAAGATGCGCAATGAAATTCTCTTCCGCAATCCATTTTGTAACTTGATTTTTGAGCAAGTGAGAAATAGTATATTGTGCATCATGGGAGCAAACAATGTTTTCGCTCCCCGAGGTGTAGCTTGCTGCCCGAGCGAAACGCGAGGGCAGCAAACTACACCGAGGGGGCGAAGACGTTGCTCCCGTGGTGCACACGATATTTTTCTTTACACATGAACGGAGGCCGATTTTGCTACCTATTTGAGGAAAAACGGTTTTACCCATTAATTTTTAATAAATCAATTAAAGTTATGATTTATTTATTTGGTTGCTGCTTTAAACAAAACAGTATGGGTACGAAGTTGGTCCCACCGTCTTCTGTTTTGTTCATGAAGGAAAAAAGAGGATAGATGAATCTAGTGCAACTTCATATCGGGGAGCAAAGACTGGGAGGAAAGACTTTCAGGGAGGAAAGACCGGGAGGAAAGACTTTTCGAGCGGCAAAACCGCTCTTTGCTCGCCGAAAATAGGGAGCAAAATCGGCCTTTCCGTTCATGTGTAAAGAAAAATTATTGGTCTTTTTATCTAATCGTGCGGTAGGGTAAAAGCACCAATAGATGGACGCCTAAGAAAATGACCCAGTAGATGGACGTTTCTTTTTTAGCAATTGAAATAAGAAATCGATCAACAAAAACTTTCATTTCGGGATTAAAAATAACAACCGTTATCGAAAATTCAGAGCAACAGTTTACATTGTAGTATTCCTTCACGTAATTTCCTTTTTTTTAAACCTATGGCTTACCACGTAATTTCCTATCCAAAAGTCGACCGTCCATCTTTAGGGCCGTGTCCATCTACTGGGTAGGTTACCCTATTTCGTATCACATTTTTCGTGTTGTAATAGAGTAGCAAGCTACACCTCGGGCAGCAAGCTACACCTCGGGGAGCGAAAACGTTGTTTGCTCCCATGATGCACAATATACTATTCCCTCTGATTCTTAAACAAAATTGGTTCTATACTTTTAAGTATCATTCACAATCGGCTTAGTGCAGTGGTAGTGTAGAACTTGGTGCAGTCTGGAAGATTAATACGTTAGATTCCATTGAATGATTCACAATAAATTGGTGTAGGTATATGTATAATGATACTACCAACTACCACTGTCACCTACACTAATTTATTGTGAACCATTCAATGGAATCCAACGTATGAATCTTCTACACTGCACCAAGTTCTGCACTACCACTGCACTAAGCCGATTGTGAATGATACTTTAGCTGTAGAAAAATAATAATTTGTCATCATTCTACTGGGCAAATAGATTTTCATTGGTTCTGCAATGGACAAGTCGCGTCGACAACCAATAGCGGTTGAGCTGTGAACTGCGACTGCGATTCATGATCTCTCATGGGAGCTTTCCAATTAAGGTCAATTTTCAGGCACAGTGCGACACAAGGCTATGTTATTGGTGCGATTTGGTGCGATCCAAAAGAAATGACCAATAACACAGCTTTGTGTCGCACTGTGCCTAAAAATTGACGTAATTGGAAAGCCCCCATTATACACTGGATAGTGTACGCGCGGCCTTTTAGTCGCCGCTCGCTGTGACGATTAGAAGCTCAAGATTGGTGGCAATTTGACACCCAATATGGCGGTAAATTTGAACGACAGTAAATGAACTACACATATTTAGGTTGGAAAAGCTGCGTAATTTATAAATTCAATTGTTAATACACCTGTATTCTATACACATAAATAAATGGATACCAATAAATAATACTGATCTGTACATGATATTCGATTTCCTCAAGAAATATCTAGCAGCATAATGCATCGTAAACAAAGTAACCTAACCCTATAACCTTGGGGGAAAATAAATAACGACTACAATTATAATCCATTAGTGTACTTACTGATGAAATTATCTGCTCCTTTACCCCAAAAACCACAGTCCATTACCGTTTTGGCATAAATAAAATTGAATTCATACACTTAACCTTACTTTTCTCCCACCGATTTACTCAAACGCCGCCATATTGGGTGTCAGATTGCCACCAACCGCCCGCTTCTAATCGTCACAAAAATTTCGGCCTATACACTATCCAGTGTATATTAGAGATCAGTGCTGCGATTGCGTTTGCGTCTGCGTTCGCGTTTGAGCGTGGCCGGGCCTTAAACTCTTGATACAGAGGGATTAACCTTCAACTGTGGACGCGGCTCACAGTGGGCGAAAAGGCTGAAAAGGCGCCCATATAATTATCCGTTGTAGACATTCGCCATAGAATCAATTTTTTTATTGAAAATATTTCTATACACATATTATAAATATAAATATTAAGTTGTTGATTCCAAGGTTTTTAAATACAGTTCCTATTAAAATAATATTTTAATAGGAACTGCATTTAAAAATCTTGAAATCAACAACTTAGTGATCATGCACGTATAAGAGGTAATCGCTATTTCTCAACACTCTCTGTCGAGATAGGTTGTTGAACCTTCTTCTTCCTCTGCTTCCGCTGCCCATCCCAATCGATTGCATTACAGAGAACATGGCCTAGTTCAATGTAAAAATTTTTTTCTTTGATAGCAGCACCCTGTCCTCCGTGCTTGTAGCGTTCCAAGAGTACATCTTCAACAATATTTTAGCTTTCATACTCAACAATAATGAAAAATTTACATCTGAAGAATGAAATAGTTAAAGTAGTTAAACACAGTGAATAAATAAGTAATTATATTTTATTACCTAGTAAACAGCGGCAGAATGTTGTCTGTTTAAAGATTGATTTTCCTACAGAAGCCTTGACTGCGGTGAATTGTAATGCAACATCTCTCGCCAAGTGTTTTTTCATCACCGCTGTTATGTTTCTAGATAATGTGGTTTCTGTATCCACAAGAAAATGCAATGTACTGGTCTAGGGGTTGGAACAAACTATAATTAGACACCACCGAATTACCAAATTATAATATCTTTGGGACCATATTCCAAAACTTACAAATTCTTCCCGAAATGTCTTACTCTGCTGCAATTTGAGATCAAATTCATTGAAATCCTCGATATGAGTCAAAGGCAATGATAAATTATGCTGCGATGCAAAACTTTCAACTTTGGACCCATAAACATTTGGTGCAATCGCTGAATTTTCAACAACGCTTTTCAATTCCTTGATGGCTTGAGTTTGCTGTTGAATTTCAAACCTCATATCTTGAATAGCTGACCAAATTGATTGCTTCTGAGAAGTCTCATCTATCCGTGACTCTTTGTGTCGGGATTTCGATTCTGTAAATGCAAGCTTGTTCAATAGGCAATGACTTGTTTTAAAGAAATAAAGAAATAAAATTGAAAGATTATGACATCAAGCACAATACAGAATACAGGAAACAGTCAATTGATAAGTCTACCCACCTTCGCAGCCTTCTATTTGTCGTATATCATAGATGGCGGAGGAGGTTTTCATAAATGATTTAGCAAACTCTGGAAGATTGGGAGGTGATCTTCTTCTCAAAATCAACAGGAGTTTATCCAATTGAGAATGGGTAATGTGGTGTTCTATCATCCATCTTCGAATCTCCTCTGACTCATCTTGGCGCTCCCCAATATTATCCACTGCTTCACTTGAAGTACCGCTTTCTGCATCATCTTCACTATCGGGTAGCGGCAACCGTACTTGTTCTTCACCTCCTAGGCTATTGAGTAGCTGTGAATATACTTGTTCTTCATCGTATGAACTTTGGCTTAGCTCGTTTTCTTCTTTTATAGGATATTTGACATCATCGTTAGCAGCATCATTAAAATTATTGACTGGTCGTTCAACATCTACAACGGATAATTCCTAGGTTATTGCAAAAACAGTGTTTAATTTTGCTGCCAGTTTATAACACCGATATACACACTTTCAGGTTCTGAATCGACCAAGCCATCGCTATCACGTGCACGTAGTGGGATATCCTTTCTACTTTTAACTAACGCACGGTACTTTCGAACACGATTTCTCGTTGCTAGTCGTTTCTTAGCCTCTGGATTCATTACACTGAAATCAGGATGGAAACATGGAAATTGGATAATATATGTCATTAAACAAGTTTATATAGACAGAAAATGGTAATAGGGTCTATGAATTTGTATAAAACCCAACAAAAATATAATTTCAGTTAATAATACTAAATTAGGAATAGTTTTTTTTTAAATGTATTCGTTTGTTGTATAAAGTTATTTTACTAATTATTATTATAATCTCTTATCAATCTTGATGTATTTTTGTTGTGATCTTTATGGAATGTTATGCAGTAAATTATACTTACAAATAAAGTCTAAGATCCCAAACTTCATTCGAGTCAAATTTGGAAAATCGAATTGTGGCACTGGATGTGGATTGAATATTATTATCACGGAGCAATATAAAACAAAGTAATGTATAAAAAAACTTCGGTATAATTCAATCACTCTACTGTATAAATGCTGACTGGGGACTCCGAATACGTACTTATGTATAACGTAGGGTTAACTCACGGCGCAGCTGCTAGTCAGTGACAAGGTAGAGCCGTGAGAGGTCGCACTGGCCAGTGAAGCCATGAAATTCCTTGCCAGCTGGGTTTATTCAGCGACCAGGCGCTCCTTCTCAAATTTCCGCTTGGATAAATAGGAGGCGGAGGCGGTCGAAAATTCGCCTGTGTCTGTATTTCTGCATGAAACGAGGGGAAAAGACGTAAAAAATTGATTTCTCTCTCTTGATTGATAAATATGACCGCATGTGTTTTTTAGAATTTTTTTTTGTCCGTTTAACGTTTGAAACCTAACTTTGACATGTGAGAAATTTATTCAATTAAGGCTCATCCCTAGTCGCCCACCTCCTTTTGGTCGAAATGTATCACATTTCGATTATTATCCGAGCCCAGGCGCGAAAAACGCAAAAAAGACCAACTTAGCGCAAATTCTATTTCAATTCCGAACACATACGTCCGAAAAAATGTTCGTTTCGTGCGAAAATAAAGTCTACAGATGGTTTTTACATTTTTTTGCGTTTTAGACGCCTGGGCTCAGACAATAATCGAAATGTGACACATTTCGACCAAAAGGAGGTGGGCTACTAGGGATGGGCCTTAAGATACTGGGTACCGTTTGGCAAAGTCCTAAGTATCATGACTTATTGAACAGTCGGACATAATAGATTTAGGATCGTGATGAATTATTCAGAAAAAATACTGTCATACACTCCTAACAAAAATTAGCGGGCCACCCAATTTTTGCTTCGAAAAATGTTCGATTTCAAAGTCTCCTAATTCGGCGAAAAATTGACTTAGCGAGTCGTTTGTAAAAGCATTTCAAAGCTTAAAGCTTCATCTTTCAGATGCTCACTTTCGATTGCGTTTATGTTTTTCTTGTCTTGAGCTATGGTCCCTTGAACCATCTCGTGCCAAATTTGTGTATTGATGTTCCAACTTCAAAACAACGCACGGGGTCGGTCAGTATCGGAATTCTGATTTCAAGACAGTCATTTTGAAGCTTGGAATGTCCTCTTTAAAACCCTTTTTTTTAAATTGCCCTACGATTTTTTTTCATGGAGTTATGCGTTGCTGAAGCAAAAATGGTCTTTCAATTTTTGATCGCATGCCCTGGGCGAACGAGTCCTCGTACCGAGGTTCCCAAATATGGCTTTTAAAGCTCAAATCTTCATTTTTCTGAAATCTCATTGCAATTTTTATTCGGTGACGTTTCCAAGCCATGATCACCATCCAAACGAGACCCTCCAAACCGCAAAATGGAAATTCGAACTTTGACCTCAGGTAGCACGCGCAAAAATAGCGACACAGGTGGCCCAAGGTTAGAACTTCAACTTTGAAGTCTTTCCTTCGAAACCATATCTTGGAATTCGCTCTACGATTTTTTTTCGTAAAGTTATTCGATTTTTAACACATACGGACGATTTAAACAGTACCTCCGGCATTAGCATCACTCAAAGTGGTGGAATAATCACGAGATCGGTACGACCATGCATGGAAATTGCACCACACACCAAAAATTGAAAGACCATTTTTGCTTCAGCAACGCATAACTCCATGAAAAAAAATCGTAGAGCAATCTCAAAAAAAGGGTTTTGAAGAGGACATTACAAGCTTCAAAATGACTGTCTTGAAATCAAAATTCCGATACTGACCGACCCCGTGCGTTGTTTTGAAGTTGGAACATCAATACACAAATTTGGCACGAGATGGTTCAAGGGACCATAACTCAAGACAAAAAAAACATAAACGCAATCGAAAGTGAGCATCTGAAAGATGAAGCCTTAAGCTTTGAAATGCTTTTACAAACGACGCGCTAAGTCAATTTTTCGCCGAATTACGAGACTTTGAAATTGAACATTTTTCGAAGCAAAAATTGGGTGGCCCGCTAATTTTCGTTAGGAGTGTATATCTTCGTCTCAAATATCTTGTCAAATATATCGACGCCTCGTATCGTGTTTCAACGGCGTCCTAGGACAGAATCCATTTGTCGACCTACCTATTTATTTTTTCATCGCTGATGGTCACGTCATCGGAATATCGGATAGGATAAGGATAGGGAGGATTCGTATGAATAGACGAAGATGGTCTTCAGTCATCACACAGTGAACCAGTCTGTACTTAGATCAACATGAAATATCTAGTAAGACTCTTTTTCGCTGGCAATTAGTAAACATAAAAAAGAATACGATCGTTCGACGAAAATCTATGACTGAACCGGCTACAATTGGCCGCGCAAGCCAACGATAAAAAGAGATGACACACAATAACAATGAGTTATATTTCTATTACAATCATACGCGTTATCTTGTCCTCGAAAATCCATACGATCAGGGTGGTCTGCCTGGGCTAATTGGACATCGTTTCGTGGATTGCAGGGCTCGGCACACTCATGAGTCCAACGAGCCCAATCGGCACTAATCCTTTCAACGCAATTTCTTGGATTTTGGCAGGCATCGGTGGGGATATGCAGGTATGAAATGACCCAGACAGTCCGACGCAGTTTTTGCAGTCCCAAATAGACCGCACACCCCTTAGTTCCTTTTATTTCCCCTGAACGCTGCCCTTACCATCGAACTTCCCGGTAAGGACGAGTGACCGTTTTCAGGTAGACCGAGGGGACATAAGGTGGAAACACATAGGAGTCCATAAGCCACAAGCAGAAAGTATAAGCCATAGCGCATGCGCATCACTTCGCTTTTACTGCAGATCTTATATCTATATCTATGGCTATGCATTCTGCTTATGGCTTATGGACTTCTGTGTGTCTCCACCTTTACGGTCGCACTGATTGACACTTAGAGCCAGGCTCATTATATCTGAGAAACACCATCGTTTCTTTCCTATCCTTGATCGCTGTCCGAATCGTTGAAAATCCCCAGGATTTTGAAAAAAAGTATGCACACCGTTGGGATGTTGAAAGTCGACATTATGTTTCGGAAATTTTTTTGTTTCTATTCAATGCGGTGATTTGTGAGACCTTTGGATGGTCGCTCATACGAGCCCAAAGTAATACAATTGATTGTAATGAAAAAAAAAAAAGAAAAAAGAACTGCTTATTGATGTGTGATCTTTCTTTATGGCATAGAAGCACCTTAATAGTATATTATGTGGCATGCCCGTAAACCAAGTGTTTTTCGGAATAATGATTTCAGGACGAGCTAAAGGCGAGCCGGAAGCGAGTTCTGAAATCATTATTCGAGTCAAAAACGGTTTACGGGTGCGCCCTATACTGTATTTTTTTCGAAATAGGCATGAAAAGTCACTTTGACGCCTGTTGAGATTCACTAGACGAAGAGTGAGGTCATGGTGTGATCTGTCGCGCACTGAGAACCGCGCATCGAAACTGCCGTATAAAGACTTTATACGGCAGCTTTGGAATGCGCACTTCGAACTGCGCATCCAGACTGCCGTATAAAGACTTTATAGGGCAATTCTGAAATCAACCGTATAAAGTGACACTTTGTAGATCGAAAACCGGCGTCAAAAAGTGACTTTTCAATGCCTATGCCGAAAAAAAATATGACCACGGATTTTATTTATTCAGCAATTTTACGATCTCATTATCGAACATTATTATGTCGGATATTTCCGATCTTCAGGATGAAGCCCGACAATTCGTCCGAAAAGTACGTTTTCATAACACATGCACCATTTTCGTGTTATTTTGACTCATCGAGCGGGCCTAAAGTGGCGGTTTTCAGACGAGCGGACAAAACATAAGAAAAAAAAAAAAAAAAACGCCCGTTACGTCGAGCAACGGGCGTTTTCAGGTTATTATTGCCCGCTACTCGAGCATAAGCGGGCAATAATAAACTGAAAATGCCCGCTAAATTATTTTTCAATATTTTCAAGAAAATTATCAACAATGAAGAAAAAACGCGAAAATCGTGCTGTTACAAGAAATATGCACTGTTAAAAATTTCTGTGTGAAACTTCCTATACATTTGGAATTGTGTTGGAAGTTTTTTGGCAGATACATGAGTAGTGAATTTACAAGACATTTCCTGTAAAATCAATTCACAAATACTTCAAATTTACTAAACAATTATTAGAAAATTCAAATACAATTTTGTGTTTTTCCTATGAAGGTTCAGTAAAATCAAGAATTTATTTGTAAATTTACAGAACAAGCTTAGCAATTTACTTTTGCTACGCCACATTTGTAATTTTCCAATACTTTTGTTTAGTAAGGCATGTTGTAAATTCACAATCATTTTTAACAGTGTGGTGTGCACCAAGGGCTAAGTGGGCTTTTTGACCTTGTGTGGTTGCAGTACTCGTCTTCGGCTCGCACAATATAAATTTTCCGTCACCTTTCCGTCGATCGCTATACGAATCCAGTCTACGTACTCGACGATGTGAGCCAACCAGGCTGCTTGATGCCTCGTAGAAAAGAAGCTGTACAAATTACTCCATCAAGAAAGGGTATGAGGGTGCCAAAATTCCGTCACTCCTACTTTCGACTGTGATATACTCGCCTCAGGGGCACAACGGGCGTACGAAGTTTATAGGGTTCTCTTTACACGCAAGATAAAGACTACCGGATCCAAGCAACTATAAAGGTAAGGATCGCAAATCGATTCTTTCCACGAATCCGTCGGACGATGACATTAAAGTCGATACAAGACGTGGACGACACACATTGGAATTTTTCAATTCATTCATTCAATTATGTATTTCTAGGTGTATCTTATGTTTTTTTAAAGATCGAGGATCCGTGATCAAGAAGAGGTAGACATTTACCTGAAAATAATGCTTTTTTTTTTAGTATCATTTATATATAGTTTATTACCTACTCTATAGAGTCGATTTTACATTTGAACGGATGATAGAATGATAGAATGGACCCCCGAAATTGACTCAGAATTACACTTCTTGGAAAAAAAAAGAACCGTTTCTTCCATTCAACGTTTTCAGGCTAACTTTGAAATTTGAAAATTTTAGCAAATTCACCCACTGCGTGCGTATTGGTAAAGTTCTAGGTATAGTGATTCATTACACAGTCGGACAATATACATCTGAGTTAATGGGGAACTAGCTAATTATTGTGCTCGTTCGCTCGCTTCGCTCGCTCACTCGGTTGGTTGAGCGTTGTTCCTCGCTCGCTACGCTCGCTCGGTTGCCAGTGGTATTCAACACGTTTGGTGAGCATATTGTCGCAATATGCATTTCAGATTGGTTGGGTTAGGCCCCCCTACCTAGTCATCTATTCACTAATGAAATTCTTTCAATCGAAATAGATCAATATTCAATAATTTGTATTACACAAGCTCATAAACAGCCGTTTTATTCAATATTTTCCGATATAGCTGGATACATATGATAATAATAGGATAATAATAATAACAATTCTTTTTATTTCATAAATGAGAATTTATATCTTTTCATAGGTAGTACATTTTTTTAACGTTAGGACTTCTTCATTTGTACAAAAAAAAATAATTTCATCATACAACTTGCATATGATTTGGATTCTCAAACCCAATTTTTGCCGCCCCTCTGTAATGCCGCTCTACACTGAAAGAAGATGGCGAGCCTGGCGCTCGCACAACCTTTTGGAAGCAGCACGGTCACACGCTCACTCTGCGCGCGACAGAGCATCCCACTTTCAGAGCGCCGTCATTTAAGAATACTCATCGTGCCACGATCGTAGCTACTCTGCGCGCGTGGTCATCGCACGGTAGGCAGGCCTATCCCGCTTTCTGCAATCCACGCGTTCTCAGACGGATAGAGCCCTACACTACCATACATGTGAGATCACCTGTAACTCACTCTGAGACGCTCGCCTTCTCGTTCTGCGAGCGTGGGCCGCGCACAACTCTCCGAGTCCAGTCGTCCTACTTCTACAACTGCGAGGCTCTTTCGTGCGAGCGCCAGGCTCTCAATCTTTTTTCAGTGTAGGCCCGGGTCTCTCGGGCCTATAGGTAAATCCGGCGCTGGTAGCGCTCATACCCAGATGAGGTTTTAGCAGCTAGTTTTTGTAGCGCTCATACCCGGACGAGGTTTTAGCAGCTAATTTCTGGAGCGCTCGTACCCAGAGGATATTTTAGCAGCTAATTTTCGTAGCGCTTATGTCCAGATAAACAGGATTAGCAGCTAGTCATGTTCGACATTTCGTTATCATCATTGTTCGTTATAAATGTTGCGGCATGTATGTCGACATCTATGTTAACACTATGTAAAACTCAATCAAACATATTTGTATTTTGCGTACTTATATGTTATATATGCGACATCTATGTCGCATATATTTTTGGCATATATATATGGGGCTTTCCACGCCAACTTGACGAACGTCTGACCCTGACCATCTCGGATTTCATCGACTCTTTTTTAAATAGTGGTCTGCAGGTTCAGGATCTCAAAAATATTTTTTTTCAATTTTTCATAATGGCCGTTATTTATTTATAATTTTTGAAATGAACTCAAAGTTCGACCCATTTTAAAATTCTGAAAAAATTCTGAAAATTTCTTTCAAATTTGAGGATCATTTTAAGCCCTTATATAGAGTGGTCAGTATAATAGAATCCTTGGGAAAAATCAAAGAAAATACTTGAGATTTAGTTTGTTTTTTTTTTTTATTTTTTTTTTTTTTAACGTCATTTTGTATCAAAACAACTCGTAGCTCATAATTGGAGAAAAACCAAACAAAAAATGGAGAATTTTTCATTTTTTTATCTCAACCCAACATCATGATGTAGAAAAATCCTTTTCAGTTAATTAATGAGGTTCAAAATGCAGAAATAATTTGACCTTCCTATGTCAAATATCGTGAAAGATAAATAACTTTTACTTAAAGTCTGAAAAATGTACTTATTTTGGAGTTTGTAACTGGATCACATTGGTATATATCTGAACTCATTAACGTATCAATTTCCAGAAAAAGTAGGTATGGATTTCAAAACCTACAAATAATGACGACATAGATGAAAATATTGTCCAAAGATTTTATTCCGATGCGTGTGTACAAAAATATTCACTTTTTCTCTTATTTAACAATTGTATACAATTTGGATATTTCAGATTGAGAGAAATTTTTGACTTCGACTTTATTATTTGTGCGAGGAATTAGGCAGTGGAGTTTCTGGGTATCGGGTATACGTTTCGCAGTTTTATGTCGTGTACCCTGATCAATTTTTGCCAGCTCATGAGAAAGTTCATCAAATTCTCCATTTTTTTGTTTGGTTTTTCTCCAATTATCAGCTACGAGTTGTTTTGATACAAAATGACGTTAAAAAAAAAAAAAAAAAAAAAAAAAATCTCAAGTATTTTCTTTGATTTTTCCCAAGGATTCTATTATACTGACCACTCTATATAAGGGCTTAAAATGATCCTCAAATTTGAAAGAAATTTTCAGAATTTTTTCAGAATTTTAAAATGGGTCGAACTTTGAGTCGATTTCAAAAATTATAAATAAATAACGGTCATTATGAAAAATTGAAAAAAAAATATTTTTGAGATCCTGAACCTGCATACCACTATTTAAAAAAGAGTCGATGAAATCCGAGATGGTCAGGGTCAGACGTTCGTCAAGTTGGCGTGGAAAGCCCCATATATATATTTCGGTGCGGGACGAGGCACCTAGAACTTCTTTGTAGACAATATTTCTTGTACACGATTGATTATTAGATTTTTCACGATTAACAGTGACAGATTTCTGTGTCAACAACACTTTCAATTTGTGCGACTTATTAAATACGGGTTCGATTTTGTTAGAACCAATCTAGTGGCATTGCATAATCCCCGGGACAAAATCTTTAGAGGATTTTTTTGTAGACAATATTTCTTGTATACACCTTACCATTTGATTTTTCGATCGATTTCTTTGTCAGCAACACTTTCAAATTGTTTTTTGACCTAACTCTGGACAAAGCAACGTAGAGTTGACCATGACTGAACACGGGATTTGGTAAATACACTCCAACGCTATCGAAAGATTGGCCTTGTGACTTATTGACTGTCATCGCAAACCCTAATCTCACTGGAAACTGTCTTCTCACCATCTTGAATGGTACATCCTCTTCGCTCGGTGATAAGTCTATTCGTGGTATCAGTACAGTTTCTCCGGCACAATTTCCGCTTATAATTTCGGTACAGATCAGATACTGATTTAGCTTTTTGACAACCAGTCTAATGCCGTTGCATAGTCCTTGTGAGAGATTTAGGTTACGTAACAGAATAACGATACTTCCTACTTTTAACGTTAAGTTATGAGGTGGAAGACCATTAGGTGTCAATGAATTCATGAATTCGATAGGAAGTATGTTGCTCATATCTGTATTATCCCCATCTTCACCTGTGTCAACACTCAGATATACCACTCCAATTCCTTGGATTTTTGACATTATTTGGGTATTTATGGCAATGACATCGACATTGGTTGGAGCTAATATAACCTTACCATAATTCGAAGGATCTTGTGGATCTACACTTTCTCCGAATATTTCTCGCACAATATCACCATTCGAACGTATTTCCGTAGGAATGCTTACAACTTCGTTGTTACGTTCAAAAGAATCACAAAAAACATCATTGCCCACTCGCAGAAGCCATTGTTTGAAGTCTATTTGCCCATCGGAGACACGAATGTTGCCCTTCAATGACATGTACATGAATTGATTCCATAAGCTGCTTCTCTTAACGCAGGCTTCTAAAATTTGGGTCCGACTTCCATGTCGCACAACTGGTGAAGTTTGCCGAAAGTCACCAGAGACTATAACTATTTTACCGCCGAATGGTTCGTTACATTCACATATATCTCTCATACGTTCATCAGCCTCCAGTGCATACTTGGAGGCCATTGTTATTTCATCCCAGATTATGACTTTCGCGTTTCGAATGTGCAAACCTTGTCTGGATTTCGGTTTAATATTACACGTTGAGCATTCGTTGAATTGTAACGCTAGTTTAAAAGTTGAATGCGCAGTTCTTCCTCCTTTCAATAAATTCTCTGCGATTCCGGTCCATGCTACAGGCAACACTATCAAGCCCGTACTTTGTAATGTAGTTATAATGGTGTTATGTAGATAATTTTTTCCACTACCACCGGACACCTGGAGATGGTCATCCCCGAGAAAACCGACCTGAGACGCGAGAACCACGAACCGCGTACCGGGAAAAAAAAGAAAAAAAAAAAAAAAAACTACGAAAACCACGTGGATGGGGACTCCCGGAGGTGGTCATCCTCGAGGAAACTGACCTGGGGCGTGAGAATCACGTGTCGCGACTCCCGGACATCGTAATCCCCCAGGAAAACGACCTGGGGCGCCAGAACCACGTGTCGCGACTCCTGATCATCGTAATCCCCGAGGAAAATGACCTGGAGCGCGAGAATCACGTGTCGCGACTCCTGGGAATCGTTATCCCCGAAGAAAACGACCTGGAGCGCGAGAACCACGTATCGCGACTCCTAGACATCGTAATCCCCGAAGAAAACGACCTGGAGCGCTAGAACCACGTATCGCGACTCCTGGACATCGAAATTCCCGAGGAGAACGACCTGGAAAGTAACGAAGCCTCGGAATTCAAATCAGAGAATATAGTAGCACACATATAACGAATCAAAATTCAAAATAACGAACTAAATTTCAAAAATTTGGGACATCCGAACATCCGTCACGTACTTTAATATATGGATTATTGATTGAATAGAAAAATTCTGTCGTATATCTTTCACGCCTCGTATCAGTTTAAATGTCATCAGCTAACGGTGTCCCAGGAAGGATTTGATTCGACGGCCTAACTGTTTATTCGTTCCTCACTGCAGCCATTCCCGGTAATCCTGATGGTCACGTCATCGGAATATCGAATAGGGAGGATTCGTATAAATAGACGAAAATCGTCTTCAGTTATCACACAGTGAACCAGTCTGTACTTGGATCAACATGAAATATCTGGTAAGACTCTTCTTCTCTGGCAATTAGTAACATAGACAAGAATACGATCGTTCGACGAAAATCTATGGGTGAACCGGCGACAATTGGCCGCGCAATTGCCAACGATAAAAAGAGATCACACAAAATAACAATGAGTTATATTTCCATTACAATCATACGCGTTATCTTGTCCTCGAAAATCCATACGATCAGGTTGGTCTGCCAGGGCTAATTGGACATCTTTTCGTAGAGAATTCAACTCGGCTGGACCCAACGGATTCAACTCGAGGTCTTGATAACAATTATGAACGAAGCGTCACTTTTGGTCCGCTCGCCTTCGTATATCCACAGTTCGAAACTCGACAGAGGCGTTTCGTACGAAATTCTAGCGATATCTAACCAATCAACTTTTCCTTTCGATTTACAGATCATATCTTTCGCCCTAATTGTGGCTGCCGCCTCTGCCGCTGACGAAAAGCGTTACCCTAGGATATCCTGGAGCCCCCGATAAGTCTTCTGATATTCTGTATCAGACCTCGAATCTGATTCCCAGAAAGTCCTACTCTTACAGCTAAGGAACCGAGAACGGTATTCATGACAACGAAAATGGTGTCTTCACTTATCCAGGACCCAGTAAAGAACCGATACTTAATGTCGATGGAGGATATCGGTACGCCGGTCCGAATGGCGAAGTAGTTTCAGTCACATACGAAGCTGGTCCACAAGGATTCGTTCCACGGGTGAACATTCGTTATTCGGGCTATGGGCCGTACCCAATCTACCCTCCCCAGGCAAACTACCTTGACCTGTAAACCTTATACCCTAGCCCATACCCCGGCCTCGCCGGGCTCCGGCGGAGCCAGCGGCTCTAAGTGACAATTAGTGCGACCCGTAATCCCCTCGGTCTACCTGAAAACGGTCACTCGTCCTTACCTGGAAGTGCGATGGTAAGGGCAGCGTTCAGGAGAAATAGAAGGAACTAAGGGGTGTGCGGTCTATTTGGAACGGCAACAACTGCAAACCTGCATATTCCCACTCATACCTACCAAAATCCAAGAAATGGCTTTAAAAGGATTAGTGCCGGTGAACGAGTTAAGTGGATTTACAGCTTAGACTCTTTTGACTAATTAGTGTGCCGGGGTATGCCCTAGACCATGGCTACGAGACCCGCCTGCTTACTCTGACGCCGTTGAATCTACCTGAAATGTAGGGTAGAATGCAGCACCCGATCCTTTCATTATCAAACCCCTGGAATACGCCGCCCAATCCATCTTTCGGTCTGAAACCTACGTCAGCAGCTTTCGGAGAACAATTACCGACCCGCGTTCTTGAACTCGATGAGACATTGTTGTAGAAAAAATGTGGGTACAATACTACTAACCGCTTAAATGTATCGCTTTATAATTTAATAAACATAATCTTCATATGAAATATACACCGTCTGCATTGTTTTATGCATATATAATATATATATATACATCTTTTTTTTTTTACGGAAGTTATAAACCAGTAAACTTTATTGCAAAATGAGCTCGAGAATGAATTTAGGAATTATAATACCTCCGGTTCTGCGTGTCGTAGAGACATGAGCCGAAACGCATTATGAGGGCACATGAAAAATAAAATAAGCTGCAGTCAAATTGTTATTACCAATTAATTACGATTTTTTTTTTTTGTTCGAATCGCCATAAAATTGCAAATTATACATAATTCATTTGAATAATTCAGATGTTCAATCATTTTTTCTGAAGAATCGGCCTCTTATAGAATTTTGATTTTTTTTGATACGCCAGTATCGCTAAATTTTGTGGAGTGAAAATCGTGCAACTCTTCATATGAGTGAACGAAAGAATGGAAATTTGCTCCCTATTTTGAGGAGCTCTTGTCATAATCTGCGAAAGAACGCGTAACGCACATCATTTAATTTTGTCCTCCTTGTACTAGGATTTGTGTAATCGATGAAATAGGTGAAACGAGACATAATTTCACGGAGTTCATTTCGGTCCAAGTAATAGGAATTGAATATTTGGTAATCATACCTGTCGCCTCACATATTATGATCATTTCATAACAAGATTTTCCCGGACCAACGGTCCCGGATCGAATTCCGGCTGAAACAATGCGATGTTTATGTAATCTATAATGAATGCTTGCTATGTAATTTCTCGCTTACGATATCAAATTAATTCGAAATATTGCCATGTTCTAATCAATCTAATCTATAATTGCTTACTTCGTAATTTCACGCTCATAATGTCAAAATAATTCAATAAAGCATTATGATCGATGAACTCACTGTGTGCAGGACGTTCCAACTAATAAATTCTTTATGGCATATCGCAAGCACACAGGTTTATGTGAAAATAGCTCAATAACGTTCGGAGTCAATCAATGATTGTGTCGAGGTAATTATTTATGCTATAACTATAAAATCAACCTACTGATATGTATCAACCAAATGTGGCAATAGATGGAGCCTTGACTATCAAGAAGGGGTGAGGGAAAAAAGAGATAAGGTTCGTGATATATAAACAGTGGAATTACGATGCTTGAGGAAAGTCGAAGTTAATCTGCCACAAGTGGTCAACCAATCTCTTGCCCAGAAGTATTTCAGTGAGTATCGTTTTGGTGTTTTTTATAAATTTGTTTTTTAATTTTTTTTTTTTCTTTTATAAACCCGTGCCACGACGTTCGCTATTCGAAACATATATATGTACAAATATTCTCATTCATCTAGATTCAGAAATAATGCACATCTGACAATTTGACAATCTTCCTGAACTAAACAATTGAAAAAAATGACACAAATATCCAATTTATCGAACAGATTCTAATAAAAATCGTTTTTAAAGTTCAGTTACTATGAAATATAAATAGAAAATGGCAACTTCTTTCATTAACATAAACAGGATAAAACATTAAAAAAAAACCTTGCCATGGTAGGGTATTGAGGCCTGGTTAGGATATTAAGGCCTTCTTGCTTAAATTTGCTTGAACAATCAAACTACCCGTTAAAAATTGGGTATTTAAGATCCATAGTGATATAAATGCAACACTTACACTTGAAATTAAAAAAAAAAAAATTAAATGCATTTTTAATATTAGAAAAAATATTTACGATTGATTCAAATCGATTTTTATCGTGATCGTGCTGCTCAACCGCCTCTCACGATGTATGATGCAAAAATAATTACGATGAACGGGGTATCATGCCTCTGCAAACTTATAGTGACCTTTTCTTACAATATACATCTTTTTATTTTCTATACAATTTTTGGGACTTAGGCCTTAATACCGGACAGGCTTCATTACCCGCAGTGGTAATCCTCATCTCTGAAAAATAATTTTTTAATATTCACCTCACTATATTACAGAACAATTACAATGGCCGCTCTCAGGACGACCTTTGTGCTGCTGCTCGTTGCTTTTTCAATGATAATTGTGACTGAAGCCTGGCAAAAATGGTTCCAATATGAACCAGCATGCAACCATCTATGCCATCCGGTGGCTCCGAAAAAGGATCGTGATGATTGTTGCAGAAATTTGAAAAAGAATTACAAGTCAATATACGCGTGTAATGGTTTAGCGGCCATATGTAATAGATACAGCTAGAATATAATGAAATAAAGTTTATTATGCCCATTACAATGTTGGGCAACTGGCATGTATGCAATACAATGAACAAAATAATAAAATACAAAATACATATACATATATATATATATATATATATATATATATATATATATATATATATATATATATATATATATATATACAGATAAATACAATAAACACAATAGAGTAAATGTAGATAAGAAGAAAAAATGAACGCCAACAAAGATAAGTTAAACCGAAAATTACGCTAAGCTAAAAAAGATAATAATTAATCAATTAATGTTAATATTAATATTACCGCGACGACCGCTGCTCCTCCGTTTCAAGCAGGTAGAGAGTTTTAGAAATATGCGTCTGTGACGGCAAAAGAACGCCTTAAGCTGGCTGTTCGGAAACGTGGAATGAGATAAACGATAAACGATTCACGATTCATGAATCTTGATTTATTTTGGGAAGAACGCAATGTAGTTGCATACACTCTGTATAATACTAAACTCATAATGATCAAAACATCATAACTAGAAGCTGATTGGTTATTACATTAAAGTTCGATGGAAGATTTTCAAACGAGATACGAGGGCATAAAATTGACAGAGCTTACGTCAAATATTGATTCCTCATTAATCTCATATGAGTCTTGTTGCTCCCTAAGCTTTAAGGGTCTTAGAATACTAGTTTTCAAATCACATCCCTGCTTCGAGTTTCATTCTTCGTTGTAAAGACTTTGTCGCTGCTTGGTGAATCTTGCTGTCCAATTTGTCTGTCAAAAATATACACACCATGAATTAATGAGAGAAGAGAAGTAGCTATCAAATAGGTAAATTGAAGTAATATTTCATATTTTCTCGGAATATAGTAGGATTTCATTCGGAACTTACATATTTTATGTTTGCCTTGCATAGGAAATCTTATTGGCAATTCGTAGCAGTCTTCACATATGAAAACATATGGGCTATCGCTATCGCCGTTAGGATACTGTCTGCGGTAATCTTCCTGAGAAAGTACGTCGACAACCGTTACACAGCCTAGTAAGCATCCGGTTGGATAATTCGCAGGAAATTTCATCTTTTCTGAAATGGTAAAATTGGGTTTTTTTAATGTAGGATTATCGGAGTATTCATCATCCTCGAATTCTGTAATTTATGAATCAATGACAAACCATTATTCAAAACTCTACATCTGTTCTCTAGCGCTGTTATTTCTTCTGAAGTTGGAACTTTGGAAGCTGCTGCTATCCACAGTCTTCCTCTGTGTGCCGAGTACCAGGTTCTCCCCTCATGACTGAAAATAAGATTTATACAGTGAGAAGTAGGCTTTTCTTAAGTCTATTTTCGAATTTCTATTCGGATCATGAACAACTATCAATGCACACGTTTTAATTCCAGTTGTCAGAAGCGAGGCATAAGGCTGATGTAGACTGAGGCACAATCCTTCGTCAACCATTTCCAGATATTCTTTGTCTTGTATTCGATTGCATCCTGAAGAGTTAGGATTTAGTTTCCTCGATCGCCTTGAGTCTAACAATCCAACATCAACATACTGCAATTGGAAAGAAATATGTACTTGAAACTATCAAAGCTTGGATAACAAAATTTATTCTAAATCCTAAGATTTGATGATTATTCATTCTCTTATAGCATATTCGACTGGGCTACACCGAGCTACACTGGTGTAGTGTAGCTATCTCCATCCTCTTTCTTTTCTATAAGGAAGAGAGAGACAAAGATGGCTACACTACACCAGTGTAGCTCGGTGTAGCCCCAGTCGAATATGCTATTAGATATAAAAACGCCCTGTCCTACCGATGGTTGATTGAATTCCATGGTTGGACACGTGTTACTAGGCATAGTAGTATTACCAGGCCTAGAATTAGTGATACTCCTCAAAACAAGATCGTTTGCTTCATCGATATAACCAGCCTCGTCGATTACTTCTCTCCCAGCAAAGTCCAACGTGATTTTACGATTCAGACGTGATCCGTGTTTCTTAGCTCTCATATCATTTTCATGCTTTTCCAACTTATCTCTCTCATTATTAGAAAGCCATACGCTATTAGTCTGGTAATAGTCACACTCGTCGTCTATCACCTCTGTCCTTTGTGCGCTAAAGAGAAAAATTTCATTGGTCTTGAAAAAAAAAAAAAAAAAATGTATAATGCATAATTCAATAATCTTCATGCAGCTGTATTGTGGTTTGAAATGATGTTATAATTAAAGTAATAGGAACTCTGATGATTCTCCTCCATGTGTTTACCTATTACGATCATATTCAAGAAGTTTGTTTCTATGCTTGACCGATTCCTCCGCATCTTTTGGTGGTTTTTGATCCATAAGTTTGTTGTAAAGATGACCGGCTTGTCTACTATTACTTGAAATAAGCGCCTGCTGATCGGGCGAGCACACTAACTCTCCGCAGCAAAAACAAGGCCCAGGACCTTCCTGGACGCAGACTATCCTCCCGCAGCTTACACAGTTGTTTATTAAAGCGTGTTTTTTTGCCTCGCAATTACACTTGTGTCTTCCTAGTTGGAAAGTGGCAAATATTACTAATGGAAGTTGCAAGTACTAGAGTGCGATTTACTTTATTTCAAATCTCTGCCAAATCATGAATATTACCTTTCAATAATATCGTTTCTCTATCTTTACCCTCTTGCGAATAGAGATTAACGAATTTGGTTTTCTTCTTTTCCACTTTTTCAGGCTTAGGAATTTCCTGCGAGTAAAAAACATCAATGATCCTGTACAGAGCTGATGAATTATAGATTTGTGATTCTTAATATTTAGAGAATATTAATGGCAAGAGAACCTGTGCTTGTTGATTCGATGCTTTAGCCTTGCCTTTCTTTTTCTCATTCTGCTTTTGGTTGGTAGGAGTTTCGTTGATGTTTGATTTCTTGTATCCGACAAGGTCGTTATTTCCAGCTAAATTATACATCGCAGTTAGGATTCTAATTGCTAGGAATAAGGCGATCTTCAGATAAATGACAAAAATATTGGAGGAACGGACTCGGAATAAGAATTCAGAGTCCAAACTACTGCAATGGGCTAATAATCTAAAGAGCTGTTTGTTATCTCGGGTTAACTGATACTAACGATCTTTTACAAAATATGTGTAACATTAATGGATGAATAATGGTTGAATTATAAAAATAAAAATCGTAAAAATATGACACCAACCTTGACGCTTTTTTAATTCCGAAACGAATTGCCTGTGCTTTGGATTATCGTAGTCCAACAAGGTTCTAAGATACTCGTCTAAATCTCTCGCATTTTGCATTTGTAAAATATATCTAAATGAATTAGAGAATTCCGATCTCATTAAGATATCATATACCATAACCTAGAAATCAATAGAAATTGACTTTTATTGAAACAAAGATCGTTACTTACGACGTCAAATCATTCGGTACTGGGAAGTCTAAAAGTCCCGATAAATTTTCTTGTAGCCACTTTTCCATTTTTTCTTTCAAACACTTGTTAATTATTTCTAATCCAGAAAATATGTCGGAAATAATCGACCGATTATTTGACTTTTGAGGGTTAAGTAAGGCGTTTTGCAGCCGCTCGCTGTCTGCTGTCACGACGTCATAACTCCTAACGTAGACTACAGCAGGTTCGTTTGTGCGTGTTTGGTAGAAGTCGTGCAGGCGCATAATGGCTTAGCCATTTGTTGCAGACTCAGGGGATTCCCCCAATGATACTGTAGAACGTAGATAACTATAATAATGTATTCATTTCATTTATCCATTAACGACTTATCGCCTTATGCAGGCATGTAGTCGGATTATAATAATGTATTAAAGCTTATACAGGATGGACTGAGCATTGCCTACGACGGAGTATATATAGGGAAGTCTGCTACAGAGTAATGAGAAAAGGACGGGCGATATTAAATGGTTTGTAAGAGAAGGAAGAAGTCGATGGCTTCTGAAGCATAACTCTCTCGATCATAATAAGCTTACTCGATTGCAAGCGTTATCGCGAATGAGACTTATTCATGTGTCTATATATACATCGCTAATGCTATCTCTGTCGCTTTACTCGGCAGCACCTCCACTACTCCAATGCTCAGTCCATGCTGTATGGTTCTAAGTATTAAAGTATAAGAATTGATGATCGACTACATGTCCGCAAGGGCGATATCTCAATAATAAAGGATAAATAAATAAATAAGAATTGATGATCTTCGAGTATCGAAGATCGAAAATGGAGATAAACAACCGAGTTGCTTGATACAACGAGCGTGATACAAGAATATAGTTATATGAAAGAATGTAATAAAATCGTAATATTTAAATCTTATTGAATATTTATTACACTACCTACGGCAGTAGATTATACAGATATACTATACTATAATAATTCATGTTTATTTGATTGTAACGATCATGGATCTAATGATGCTAGTGCCAACGTCAAAGGATCAGTTAAATGCGGAGGAGGATTTGGTGGGTAAACAAATTATTGGTTAGTCAAAATGTCAGATTATGTAGGTTTATCATTAATTTTGATAAATTGGAGTGGAATTTTTTTTCGTCGCCTTATTAGGAAGCTCCATGCACTGAACACGAGTGCAAGATTCCACCGGAATGGGATGAATTGAAAAATGTGATACAAGGTGATGGGGTTTGCGCTAAAGCCCGCCGGTTTTTTCGTAGACAGTGTTTAGTATCTACGGAACATCCGGAAACCCGTTTTTGGTTGAAGAGTAAAGCCGCGCTATCATATGAATATATTCGACATGCAACTTTGTATATCTACATGGTGCATCCGTTTAGCAGATTCAGGTAGCGAATTAATTCTTCGGGTCGATAAAATCAGTATACGTCTAACTTTAACGCGTATTACGTATAATACATCACAATTAATAATTAGTTGATTACCCAAATACCCCGAAAATATAAATTAATCAAAATTCGCTCTGTGACTTGATTTTACTTACTTCTATACATCTATATAATTAGATATAATTAGTCTGATGAGTGATGAATTGATAATTTGCAGTTGCAGATAATAAATCTGTATAGTCAAGTCGCTGATGTAATAAGAAAAACTCTTCATTTCATTTTTCCTAGGATTTATTGGGAGTCATTCATGATTATGGTAACGGTGTTGGCTCTAATCATAATTCCATTCCGTTTTACCTTTTACTATGAGCTTCCATCTGGAGAATGGTACTCTGTCTTCACGGCATTGAACACTTGTTTTTTGATTGATGTTGTACTATGGTTTTTTACCGGTCACCATGACCCGCGTACAAACGTTGTTATCCTAGATCCGAGGATAATCGTACGGTAATTTGTATCTATGTGAAATACTATAATAAGTAACGATACGAACAATAAATAGTAAAAATACATATATACCAAATGCAAAAAAAAAAAAAAAAACAGAAATCGATTCAATATGTTGTAACAATAGAATAGTACATCACAATATGAGTCCGGTAAAACTTTTTCTGACGAGTGTGAGGTTGCAGCACGAGATCAGAAGAAGTTTTTCCGTCGAGTATTGTACAAAATTTTACTTCAGGAGGTGTGAAAATGGGTGTTTTAGCCACGCAAGCGTGGGTAAAACGTCCAAAATCACACGGAGTGAAGAAAGTACAATAACCACGTATTTTCAGTAAATATATCACCGGCTGGTTCCTAATCGATTTATTATCATCGCTACCCGCAGAACAACTCTATTTTCTTGTAAGTGGAACCCCGAATAATGTGGAACTGTATAGCTATTTACAAATATTCAAGATTTTCAGACTACGTACTGTCATGATTTACGGACGTCGCCTTCGACGCGTAAGTGCCTTTCTTTGCCAATAATGAATTTGGCATTATAATTTATTTGAACTGCAACTGCATCAATGATAAATGATTAAAAATTGACATGCCTTCGATCTATCTGATTTTAATAACGTCTCATCACATTTCCAGGTCTACGACATTTCGTTCCAGGTGCACCAATCTTTCAGGTTCATGATCGGGATGGTAATAGTCGTGCATTGGGCGGCTTGTGGCGAATATTACGTATCTTTGTCCGTCCGAAGGATTCTGTCGCGGTCTGGCATGAATCACACGTATATATTTCCATATTTCTCATATCTAATATTAGCTTCCTGCAAAAATAAATCGAATCTACAATATTCGACGATGACAATTAGCTTCAGGTGGTGCTTCAATTATTCATCGTCAGTGATTGCTGCACAATAGCGCAATGCAGTAGCAAGAAACCATACACCGTTTTGGTTATAATAAATTATCATATTCACACAGAAATTGGGTCATTAATGTATCAAACCACGCCGTCTATAGCAAGTATCTCGGGGCCCTGTATAGAGCGGTTACTGCTTTGGTCTGCTCTAAGAAAGACGAAAGTATATCCGCTGCGGAAGAGATCATAGTCGACATAGCACTCTCAATATTCGGTCGTATCGCTAATATTTACTTGATAGGTAAGTATATACCTATAAAATCATAAGTTCAGTTCTAAGTGACTTTCTGTGACACATAAGTAGACTTATTCAACAGGTATCATCGATGCAAGATATTCGAAAGAGTTTATTATATCGGTAAATCATAAACACACCCCGATATACCCAAGCAGAATCATTGTTATTTTTACAGCTCAATGGTTCCAGCTGATCAACACTTTTCGGGGTACAAATAGCAGCTACTTGCGATTATTGCCTCAATTACACGAGTACATGCGTCAGAAAGAATTACCAATGGAAATTCAGAATCGACTCACAACCTATTACAAATATTGTACACAGAGAGGTATCGATCTAGAGAGGAACATCATGAGCCAAGTATCAGCACAACTAAGAGAGGTATATTCCTGGAGTGTGTTTTGATGGAATTGTCTAGTCGGACGTAATTGACTATAGATTATTAATTATATCTGTTCAAGGTATTGACTCTCGTTTCATTATTCATACCTTTGTAGGAACTGATGCTCCACTGTTACCGCAGGCTCGTTGAGAGGATGTCGTTCTTCAAATATTTACCCAACTCAGTAGTTACGCATATCGTAATGTCTTTGCACAATGAAGTTTTTTTAACACATGACGTAATAATAAAGGCAGGTACAACCGGGGATTCAATGTACTTTATTGCTTCCGGAACCGTTGCTATATACACCAGTTTGGGAAAAGAGGTTTGTACAAATGGTGTTACTTGAAATTATCATGTCCAAATTCCCGCTTTTATTATTTGGTCAAAATAGTCGAAGATTTATCCCACTTCCTGCGTTAGATTTGTCATCTTGAGGACGGGGCACACTTTGGTGAAATATCTCTGATTATGGAGAATGAACCACGCGTGGCGAGCATAGTGGCCATTGAAATATGCGAGCTTTACGTATTGTCTCGCGAAGATTTCCAGCAGGCGATAGAGCCCTATCCCAACCTGATGAATATCCTACAAAAATTAGCGCTCGAAAGATTGGAGAAGACATTAGTTCTGGCCGACATTTACCGCTATGAAGGAAACATACCTGAAGCTTCCGACAAAAATCCTTTAAAATCTAATGATAAACAAAAGAATAAAAATTGGGACTACCTTTACTTGAGTTTATTTATTCATATCGTCATATTATAATAATTCATGCCATAAATAGTGGTGGAATCTTTTTTCTATCTCAACGTATCCGTAATATATTTTGTTAACAATAAGTAATAACGAGCTGTAGCTTAATATTTAACTGTGGTATACTTTAAAACTATTCAGCGATTAAAATTGCTACTATAGTGAAGACCATGATGATTGGAGTCGAGTATTTAGGTTTCTCTATGATTGCTATCTCTTCGTACGAGACAGCTGGGTAGGTCTATGGTTTCTAGGTGGTCTGTATGACTGCTGATAGACGGAAGTGAGTCTCCAGTGTTCGGGATAATCTGCATCTCTACATCCCTTCATAACACTGAACGGTGGTGTAAGGGTATCAATACAAAAAGATCTCCTGGCAAACGGGGTTCTGGGTCGAGGTACATTAGAAGTAGCCGGAAGGCCGTTTTTCCTTGGATCATCGTGACCCAGCCTTGGAGCAGCGGAGTATAAAGCCAATCTCTGCCTCTGCTTTTGCGCCTCCTTTTCTTCGTCTTTATTTCGCTGATCACATGCAGTACAATTCCGCAGATAAGTAGCGTGCTTCTGTTTATCCCGCCTGGGGAGATCGGGGGAGCTTGTATAACGCTTAGCCAAGTTATGCTCAGCCTCGGATATCCGTATATCGCCAAATCCCTTGCATAAATGGCATTTGCTGGAGTCGTTCAAGTCTAGCAACTTCCTAGCGCTTCTTGCGTCGTCCTCTTCCTCAGCTTCCGTCTTGTATCTCGTCAAAACGTTCAGTCTATTTCGAGCTAAGGGATCGTCTTCTGAGGGTGAGCTGCTACCAGGTGATCCTCGCACTGACGGTGAACAAATTTCAGGAAATCCTCGCTTGCATCGTACCTCGGAATGACGAGCCGGCGCCTGTACAAGTCGTTCAAATTTTCCTGGATCAGCAGACGCAGCTCTAGGGCGGGAAAATTCTGGGGCATAAATTTCCGACGGTGTAGTACCAGGGGGGTGTTGAACCAAGGTGAAAATCCCTGGAGCTGGTCCACCGTCGCTTCCATCAATGTGAACAGCTCGTCTTGGCTCGTAAGTTGGATCAACAGGAGCGTCCCAGCATATAGCAAGGTCCATTCTTGTTTCTGGTACTTTGCAGCCTAATACTGGACCGTACAATTGATTGAGAGCTTGATTTCTGGGTCGCCTTTGAAACACCTTCGGTGTTATCTCCTGGTATTTTTTGTACGATTTGCAGGATGGTAAAGAGCCGCAGGATCTAGCTCGTCCGAAATTTACGTTGGTGAATACCCTGTCGTCGACACGATCCGGAAGTGGTTGATGCTCGAGATTTTCAGTATGAAATTTCTTAGCAATTGCGAAATTGTCGCGGCAGGTTGGCATCTCGATGGGACAATGTGTGTGCTGGATTTTTGGCGGACGAAGTGATCGAGATCCCATATTCCTTGGTAGTGATGGACGGACCTTCAAATTCCCTGCAACGTAGGTTGGGATGTTGAAACCTTCAGGTGGGCGAAATTCTGGCTTGGTGTAACTTCCTGGACAGTACAAGTCGCATTCTCCTCGATCTTCCATTCTCCTTAATCGGATCCTTTGCTACCGAATCATAATTTTCGGTCATTTTTTCATGTTTCTAATTATCAATTAAAGGATCATTCTGAAAATAACAAGATTATATAAATTGCCTAATCATAACGACTTGTCATACGGTTCAATAATTAATAGAATAATGATAACTATCGTTACCGCACATATCGCTATTCTGCAGCAGTGAGAATACTCCCTTTATAATAGTTCACGAATTTGCGTGCTTGTGACAGTGATTGATTTCGAGGTCGGAATAGCTGCAAGGCTGATGCATCGATGCCAATCAAGTCCGGCTGATTAATCGCCGCATAGTCCCATCGTATCATGGTATATCAGCGGGTACAGACGACAATGAAGATGATTGTCAGATCAGACCGTCAGCCATTAAATGGATAGAGCAATCCATTATCATCATTTGCTTAATTCAAAAGTTATATATACTTTTCTACGAAATTTTCAATTTCTAATGAGAGTGCAAAAATTTTTGTGCTTCCAAAGTAGCGAAAATATTCCTGATCGTGCAATTTTCAATCAGATGACACGATTCACTCACCTCTAGCTTTAAATTGATTGCATAGACTCATATTTGGACCAGTTGTTATGCAAACGGAAGAATATAGACTCATATAAACAGTTTTGACATTTTAATTTCGTTTAGCCGGGATTTTGAAAAGTTTAAGCTGGTTTTAGGGGGGTCACCAAATCGTAATGACATCTTTCACAGGCCTCGTTATGGAACGTTAATCGATGGTATACCGACGATATTATTCGAAGGAATGTATCCTCGAGAGTCGAGTTACTCCTAAGCGTGTTGGACTAAGTCTAAAACCCGGGTCTCGCGAGGTTCGCCGAGTTACGGAATGTTTACTTGCTTGACGACGGATCAGTTCGATAAATGGATACAGTAATCTACCTCCATTCGTGGCAAATACCTTATACCCGCTTTCGCACCTCCAAAAGACAATGCCAACAGTCAAAATCATGCATTCAAGAATGGGAGCATATAAAGTTATGATATCCACCCCACTAAAGATGATTTCTTTAAATTTTTTAATAGGAAGGCTAGTATTTGTTATAAACCAGCAACCAGAAGCCAAATAAAACGACAAAGAAAGAAAATAGAGTGCGATAAGTATGGAGTGTCAAACATGCACTTCACTTCTTGTAGTACAGTAAACCATCCCTATCGATTATTTTAAGTCAGTAAGATGCCTAGCCACGACTGGACTACAAGTGCACCGTGCATTTAGGTGATTTCTATCATTTTCATCGTATCGTGTAACGGTGTAACGAAATGGTATACTTATGGTGTCCTGAAACTCTGTATGGATCGTGATTATCACGAAGGAATTCAGGCCTGCGTGTGTAACTCGACCTACTACGACTCCATCGAGCCATGGCTTTTCATGAGCGATTCACATGGAAAATTTACTCTCTATGTTCAAGCAGCAGAGCTGGACTTCGATTGGAAATAATCATCAGCAAGTTTCAGACAAACGACACCTTGGCCGATGATGATAATGGCAAACTTGACCCCGTGGTCAAAGAATATTAATCAAGAAATGCCATATTAGATTTCTCCGTTCATTATGTCTTCGTATACATAAAGTTGAGAGGTTCTTTATTCATCCAAAATATTGAAGAAGAAGTTCCAAAGTATTATTGGTTTCGGAGCAGCGTTCAGTGATGCTGCCGGCTATACAATGTTCTCAATCTTTCCGAAAGATTGAGAGAAAATTTGTTGAGGTAAGTTGTAATAAGTTAGGTCGTTCAGTTCGGTAAATTAGATACGGAATAGGTATCGGAAATTCACGGATCCGGGAGAAGAGGTCGTTTCTTTTTCTATAATTTAACTAAAGAACTATAAGGACAAAAGTTCCCTTACGTCAGATTAACAAAGTAGGTTAATCATCGTTTTTAGATGCGTGCTGCGCCAGTATAAGAACCTATATTGATTTCTTGCCCCAGCGCATAGGATGAATTATAACAGTTTCAAATATAGGTCGAATTATTCGGTAGATGGAATTATATTAAAGATGGGTTGAGTACCGATTGACTGTACACAATTTTCGATTAGATGATACGGCTTCGCTGAAATACCGGGGGATTTATGTCTAAATCATTTTTCTCTCCAACCTGAAGATTACTTTTTGAATGTCGGTCTATTTACTAGAATCCCAAGAAGTTATACAATTCGCAATTAAACTCTGATAACTCTATTCGATATAAAATTAGGCCCAGACAGTATTCAATTCGCGATCAATTCTCGATCAAAAGCGTTTCCGAAATGATTGATGGAAAGTTAGAATTGATGGTTTTCATCCTTGGACAGTGCCTTCATGGATGAAAATGAACAAAAGCTTGACAGGAAATAGCATGATGTAATTAGAATATTATCAGGTGTGGGCGGATTACTTTGTTTTCAACCTTATTGATTACCATACGTGATGTTTATTAGGAAACCAGTTGATTATTAAAATTGAAACTTCATTCTTGTTTTTTGCTTTCTTCAAATATTTTCAACCGTTATATCTATAGGGGAAGGTGGGGCAGAACGGACAGTGGGGCAGAACGGACACTAAATCAAAAAAAAAATAATGTCGTCAGAAATGATTTTTTATGAAATGTGACGACATATTTTGGATAAATAATGACACAAAAAAAAAAAAAAAAGGAAAACTAAATTATTTTTTTTCACTTTTTTAATTTTTTTTTTTTTTGTGTGATTATTTATCCAAAATACGTCGCCACATTTCATAAAAAATCATTTCCGACGACATTATTTTTTTTTTTAGTGTCCGTTCTGCCCCACCTTCCCCTACTAGACTACTGTGTAAGGTTCCTGCAGAAATATCACGTCGAAGGTGTTGACTTTTATGCTAAATTTCTACACGAAATCGACCAAGCAAAGGTTTCGTATAGAGTCAGGTGAAAATTCCCCAAGTATGGGTTTGGCGAGTAGAAGTATGTCTCAATTCGTTGGACAATATCTGGGACCGACTCTTCAGAAATTGCTTTTCAATTATATCAGACTTATAACCGTTGATCGAAAAAGTATTAAAAGTACTTATGTGTCTACCGAGAATCTCGACTTAATTCACGAACTTTATCCAGGTTTATTCATTATTATGACCAAAGTGGCGACTGGTAGGCATTTATTATTTATTAAATTCAATAAGAATTTAAAATTCATAACAAATTATAGGTGAACCTAGTGGTATGATGAATTTTTAAACAAGCTATTCCCAGGGAGTAATGGAAGTCGAAGATAAATGCAATCATAAAATTCTACTTCGATCTTGGGAGCGACTACTCGCTATACAGCGAGTACATCGAGAATATAAGCGACGTATTATATAGTTTGAATAGATTTATCGTGAAATGTACTTCGATTGACATTGTTCATCGAACTTCATGCTTTTACGTTTCAATCTCAATCGTCGTTATATAAATATAATGTATAAACGTCGTTATACGGATATAGTGACCTGAGTTCATTTTTAATATTTCAGATATAAAGGCATTATGATATCGATTCACGTATAAGCGTGTTTTAAATTTAAAATATACACTGCCAGATTTAGACCTCGTTCGATTTTTATCCAAGTATAGTTATATAAGAAATTGAGAAGTTTATTTTTGGTAAGCCGCAGGACTGTTGTAAAATTTTGTAAACAGCCACAATATTCTACGCGCTGGGACATTTTAGCAAATTTTTACAAGCGATGGAAGTATCAGAATATTTGTCGATACATACAGTAACTCAGAGTATTTTTCACGCTGCGTTTATTACACCGGATAATTATACTGATGTCGTCATTCTATAAAACTCGTAAATATATCTATATTTATACGTGTAATATGAAGCAATTTACATATTTCCACATTCAAACTCTTCGCAGGCAGTAATGAGTATCCTATACAAGTGGAAATTGAAAGCGTGACCAGTGTGAAGAGAATACTTTTCGAGATACCGGAAAGATCAATCAATACTGTTCAATTTTGGTATTAGATGATCAAAATATATTCATTAGGGTGTGCAAAAAAAAAAAAAAAAAATAATAAAATTCAAACGCACATCAACATTCCGGTAGAGCATCTCAAATAGAATATCTCAGCCAAATATGAGCTCTTAAGATTGATATTTAAAACTGCCTCATTCAGTTTTCCCATTTTTGATTTGAATAACACGTGAAAAAAAATCGGAAAATTTTCGAATTGTTTTTTCTCGTAACCGGCTTGATTTAGAAACTTTCTGAATATAGATTCTTATAGGAAATTTCACGCTCTACAAAAAAGTACTGAGATAGAATTTTCCTAACTCTACCGTTTAAGAGATATTCGCCTATAAACATTGAGTCATAGCGTCACAGAGTCATACGACTCTGGGAAAAACAATTTATTTTTCAACCGCACATCAAAATTTCGGTAGAGCATCTCAAATATAGAACATCTCAGCCAAATATGAGCTCTTAATATTGATATTTAGAACTGCCTGTTTTAATAACTAAAATTAGTAACTGAAATTAATAACGAAATTAGGCAGTTCTAAATATCAATATTAAGAGCTCATATTTGGCTGAGATATTCTATTTGAGATGCTCTATCGGAATGTTGATGTGCGTTTGAATTTTTTATTTTTTTTTTTTGCACACCCTAATATTCATGTTGATATTTTTTTGAGTATTCTTTATATAATAAAGTTTGATGGGAGCGTTGAAAGATTTGTATCTTTGCATACATTAATGAATTCACATTTGATGAATATTCGAATCTCCCGCCTTTCACAAAAGAACGATGATTATAGAATTCGCCGATAGCGCCTCTACCCCCGAGTAGAAAAACCATGTAAACTGTTACCGCCTAGCGTGAAGCGTGTTGCGTCGGTCATCTTCAAAGTTACAAGAACATTGGAATTGAAAACGGAAGGGGGATACCTAAAACCCTAAAACCTAAAACCAGTTGATTACGGTTATGCTCAAAACTTTCGAGTGTTTTAAAATTGTGTGTGTTAAAAATACAACAAATAATCTAAATTGCATAAGCTATCCGTATTTCCACCTATAAATCATAAATCTAAAACCGCCAAAGACCGTTGAAAAAATCCCCTACACCCTAACTTTGCGAATACGTTTTAGCTTCCTCAGCTCATTATCCACCGACGCTATGGCAGGTATCATCAATTTCAACTCGTTACCGCGCACATTTATTACAATCTAAACTCGATTTGTGATTACGAATCTAACACCGAAACTCCAAGATCTGAGAAAAGCGTTAAACCCTGCGTTAAACCCTGTCGCACACACGAGTGTAAGTATCTCGTCTGCATCATCATTTATACTACATTGATCGATGATTTCATTAGTTTTAAGTGAAAATTTCTATTAGCTACAAATAATCGATCATATTATAAATAAGGAGAAAATTAAGTATATTCAAAGATTATTTTTTTTTTTTTACCACGTTTCGGCAGTTTATTACCATAATATTAAACCTCGAATAAAAGTTAGGTTAGGTTATCCTATCTTACTACCTACGCGCTCCGAATCATTTCAATTATTAACAAACTCTAACGTCTACGTAGACAAAATTATACGTATTATAAATACATTACAACATTAGTAGAAATAAGAAGAAGTAAATAAACTATATATCACACTATAATCACCAAAGATTCTATCAACTTTTCAGCATGTTAAATATTCGCCTCTCGAGATGCGGTAGACTTGCCGTTGCCTCGTATTAGTCGGAAGAAATCTATCGACTGAAACGTACTAGAGTCAAGACTCTGGCGAAGGTGTTTAAGGGTTAAAAAAGGTAAGAATTTATTCATTGATAATAAAGTGAAGCCACAGATTTTTGCCATTAATGATTTTAAAACTTGAAAAATTCATTTCAATCGATTGATTATCCTCAATTTTTTGTTTTTTTGTAAATTTAATTATTACTAAAACGCTCTTTTTTACAGATAGATACGGTCAACCGATGGAAGGTCATAAGCAGTGAAGTTTTATCGAATGGACTTGATGTTCAAAGGAAGGATAAGATTTTTCAGTTTTTTACCTTGTAAAATCTTGGGCAGTCATGATGCTGTTCGATTTCTTCAAGAAATTATTCGGCTGGGCTGATGAGAGCAGTAGGAAACGTCGAGCTGATGATTCGTCAATTTCACACGAAGAATTTCTACAAATTAAAAGACGTCGAGGTGAAGACGAGATGGGTCATCATTTGCCGGTGTTTACAGATTCTCAATACAGTCTGGAGGACGATGACGATGTTAAATTATCAACTGAATCGGCCTATCAGGCTAGATATACTAAGAAATTACTGAATAAAAGTAAACAGGATGAAGCTAACAGATTCTGTTGTCCAAAATCATCAACAGTCATGAATCCATTAAACAAATGTTCACAGCGTAAAAAATGCAACGATTCCACAAGTACGGAGCGGTTCGTTGAGAACAGCAATCCAAACACTAGCGGCGTGTTTAATAACAGCAAATTTTCAACTCTAAACAAAACGCACAGATTGCGTGAGAAAAAACAGTACGGAGAAATGCTGCAGAACTTTGTTCCGCACAGAATACAGATATTGAATAGCAAAACGATCCAGTCAAGAGCCGCTAGGCAAACTCCGGAAGTTATTGATCTGGAAAAACATGAGGTAAAGAAAAGTTTCCAGACGTTTAACGTCGTGAGTAGACCTCCGATACTCCCAACTAATTCTCAATGGCTTCAGAGCAGGAAACTTAAAGAGAGAATCACGGCCTTAGACTCTAAATTTGCTGAACAGACTGATAGAAATCGCAGAAAATTAGTCCCTGTTATAAAAACAGCGAAAGATGAGGCCTCTGCTTCTTCATCCACTTCTTCTTCTTCTTCTTCCTCGAAAACAACGCCGCAATCTTCAGTTCCGGAAAGCATAGTCTCAAATTCATTGCGCGATAGATTGGCCTCAAAAGCAGTTATGAAGAATGATTTTATACCGCAAATTGCTAAGCGGTATAACGCGAGGATCGAAGAACGCAACAAGGAAGCCGAAGAGTTGAAAATAATGACTGGACTTCTCGCAAAGCAGAATAGACTCGCGCGAGAAGCAGCTCTGGAAGAACAACTTGCTCGCTCTATGCGACTGTGCGAAGAGGTTCTCGATGATAGAGAAGAACCGGAAGAACCACCACTCCCGGTTCTGACTCCTGAAATGTTACAAGAAGTTAGGAGCGCCCTTGTACCACACCCGCCGAATCAAGTACTCGTAGAAGGATTCGGACTCCAGATAACGAGGAAAGATATCCACACATTGTCCGGCCTGAATTGGTTGAACGATGAAGTAATCAATTTTTACACGAATTTATTGATCGTTCGTGGTACCAGTGGGAATTTTCCAAAAGTTCATGTGATGAACACCTTCTTTTATCCAAAATTACTTTCGGGAGGTCATTCGTCGCTTAAGCGATGGACCAGGAAGGTCGATATATTTTCAAAAGATTTACTCGTCGTTCCTATACATCTTGGGCTTCATTGGTGTATGTCGATAGTTGATTTCCGAGAGAAAACAATCCGGTATTTTGATAGTATGGGCGGGAGTAATCCAAAGTGCCTGAATGCTTTGAAACAGTATCTTCAAGATGAGAGTATGGACAAAAAGAAGCAGCCTTATGATACAACAGACTGGAAATTAGAAAGTGTAAAAGATATACCGCAGCAGATGAACGGGAGTGATTGCGGAGTATTTTCGTGCATGTTTGCAGAATATATATGTGCTAATAAGAGACTTACTTTCACACAGAAAGACATGCCGTATTTCAGGAATAAAATGGTCTACGAAATACTTAAATCGAAACTTTTATAACAGATTAATATAATATCTGGTATTTTCTTTGAGGGATTAAGTTGAGTAAATCCTTTTGCGTTTTATTGCATTTCTAGGATGAAATCATACACCTGTAATAATCTCATATTATTTAAAAAAAAAAACACAACGGACACAAGATTTGTGCGTTTCATTTTCACGGATCATATTCGCTCTTGAAGAATCTTCCAAAATAACTTTGAAAGACATTTAATCAACTACATGGGATCAGAGGATTCGCATATTGTGCCAAGAGTTTAGAAAATAACTCTTACTGAGATTATCAGTTATTCGTCACTATCCTGCACTGACAGCGAACACCTGAAGTAATGCTTATTCATTAATAAAATTGCTTTCAATTATAATAAAAAGCATTCAATTCTGTTATCCATAAAATTAGTAATTTATAAGTTGATTATTTATAATCTGACGAAATTTTTGACTGATTTTGCTTACTGCTATGGTAAGGGGAAGAAAGAATGAAAGAAAGAAAGAAAAAAAGAAGTAAAATTCAATTCCAATATCTTTTTAATTTCTTATAATTATACTTATTCACGTATCAACAGGCTGAGTAAATGCCCTGCGCCTTATTCATGGTTTTGTAAGGCAATATATATTTTTTTTAAATAAAATACGAATCCATACGAACCACGGTATTTTGTCTTGTAAAAAGCTGATGCACTTAATACACCATCTTACCTATTCTGTAAGGTTTTTACTCGGAATTCAATTATCTGTTTACTGTATCAACTTTTTTCTAGTCATTTGTTTAATGGACTGCTTTGGATATGCCCTAATCTCTTTCTTTATTCCAAAAACGCGAAATCGATGATTCAATATCTGGTTTCCAATAACAAGTATCTAATCTAATCTATCAATGGTTCGCTTTTTTGTATTGTATTCTTATACAACCTTACGTGTCTTTAGTGTTGTCTCGAATTTCTCATTCAATTCAATTTAGTTTTACTCTCACCGGAATTCGTAAATTCATTCATGTCGTTATATGGATAGTCCGAAATGTACGGTCTGACATGTAAACGTCGGTTTGATTTATCCAACTATAACAATATAGTTTAGCATTGTAGAATTCACATGCTTTGATTAAAAGAATTAAATTTACTTTTAAGACACGAAACGGTGATTGATGTAAACTTATTTCGAACGTCTTCGATAGCAAATAATACACAAGGAAGCTGAGAATTGGGTAAACATTAATGTATTTATTAGTTTATTTTTTAAAATACATAAAACCGAACAACGACAAATGTATTTATTATTTTTTGTTCATATAAAATACTTGACGCATTTTGAATTAACATCAATCTAATAGTGGCACATCATGTATACATATATAATTTACGCAGGTACATTTCAGGCTTAGGATTTAAACACTCGATCCTCACCTGTTATTACTAACAATAAGTATACCTATGTACAGTTTACAACAAAGGCGTTTATAAGTAATCATACAAAGGGTAATATAATAACTGAGGATGAGATGTGAATAAAAATTCTTTGGTATAAAATTTGTATGTTCCCTGTGACCCAAGATTCGAATTGAATTCTAAATTTGTGATTTTGTCTAATGGTAACTTATAACGTGCTCAAATTAGGTTCAAAAGAGTCGTTTCTCATGGGAAAAAAGGCCATGGACATTGCCCTCTAATTGAGCGGACTGCGTTCTTCTTTCGAACCTAATTTCTCCGCTATACATCATCGATCTTAATCCTGAAACTGATCTGGCGCCGATATCCTGGCAGCCATGTTTGATCCCACATTGTAGATAGGGGAGAAATTTTAGGACTGACCCCTTGTCGACTATGGAACCGCTCACTCCCTGAGCAACTTTCAATTTGTCCATTTCGTTGTGGTAGTATCTGTCCATCGCAGATCCCCGGGAATCCCTGCGTTCCATAGCTTCCAGCGATCCCATTCCCCGGTATTTCTTGAGTCGCACTCCATCGCTGAAGAAGTATTGGCCAGGTGCTTCGGAAGTACCGGCTAGCAATGAGCCCATCATTACGCTACTCGCCCCTAGACATAAGCCCTTAATTATGTGACCGATGGACTGAATTCCTCCGTCAGCAATCACTGGCACCCCGAATCTCTTCGCGTATTCTGAAACCTTGTAGACCGCAGTGGCCTGCGGTCGGCCTACGGCCATCACTTCTTGGGTGATGCAAATTGAGCCGGATCCCATTCCTACTCTAAGTCCATCAGCTCCAGCTTCGATGAGATTCTTGGCCTGCATACAAGTGACCACATTTCCTGCGACAACTTCGAGATCAGGATACGCCGACTTAACGTACCTGAGCATTTCAATTTGAAACTTAGAATTGCCTTGGGAAGAGTCGAGCACAATCACGTCGACACCGGCCAAGGCTAGACACCTTAATCTTTCTTTGTCTTCATCTCTGGATCCGATCGCAGCTCCGACCAGTAATTGCTTGTTTTCATCCTTGCTGGCATTCGGATAGCTCCTGTTCTTTTTTAGGTCTGTTCGGGCCATCAGCGAGACTAGCTCACCCCTTTCATTGATTATTGGGAGCTTTCCCTTCTTCGACATTTCGAGGATAGAGTTAGCCTCCTGCAGAGTGACTCCGGAGGTAGCCGTAATTAGATCATCCAACTTGGTCATTGCTCGTCCGAGTTTTTCGTTCTGTTGACTCGCCACATCCTCAATAAAGTCGATATCCTTCGAAGTTACTATCCCGACCAGCCGACTCCCGAGTTTACCACTTTCCGTGATTGGCACCCCGGAAAATCCATGCTTTGCTTTTACACTGAGAACATCTGCGACAGTGTGATTCGGCGAGAGTACAACCGGGTCTCGTATAAAGCCATGTTTGTACTTCTTTACTTTTTGCACCTCCGTAGCCTGGTACTCGGGTGTACAGTTATGGTGTATGATTCCAATGCCACCTGACAAAGCCATTGCAATAGCCATATCCGATTCTGTGACTGTGTCCATCGGCGTTGATACCAACGGTGCCTTAAGAGTTATTTTTCTAGTGAGTGGTGATGACAGGTCGACTTGGTCAGCCGTGAAATCGATATAGCCAGGCAATATTATGAAATCATTATACGTGAGGCCATCCCCAGCAGCAAACATCTGGCCAGCGATAAGTCCGTCTTCAGGAACTGTAAGTATTTCCTGTTGCATATCGCCGAAGACGTAGTCGGCCATTGCTGAGTGCCAAAAACTCTTTGGTCTGTGTATAATATGTTATCGGAAAATATTGACTTATCTGTTCTTCGCGCGCTCTTCCTCTCTCTCTCTCTCTCTCTCTCTCTCTCTCTCTCTCTCTCTCTCTCCCTCTCTCTCTCCTTTGGACCCAGGTGGTAACGCGCAATTGAACGAGATGCTCGTATTGATTAATATTATAACGAACAAATTTCCCGACTCACTTCCTCGGGCGAATGATATTGACACGCTTGACACTTCGCTGGTTCTTCGATCCTCACCCGACACAATTCAACCCTCGAATGGCGCCTCACCGGCCTTTACACTCTAAGGGTGAACTGAACCTTCGCTCGTGCTATTTTACCCTCGGCCAATCCCGAACCAACTACAGTTGGCCGAGACAATTCCTCCCCCACCTTTTGTTGGAACAGGGCAATATCTGCTGTTTTCACCGCCGGTTAGAGTCCGCTTATTAATTTTTAATATGGCTTATTGAAACCCAATTCCCAGCCGACTATAAATATAGGTATATAGGTACCCATCCGTGCATAGGTGTGTAAATGCAGTTAAGTGGATTACTAATTTTCCTGTATCGTCGAGCGCACAGTTCGATAACTGCAGTAATAATTAATTGGAAACGACGTTCAAAACTGAATACGAATTTTCGATTAATTACACGTCTACTGTACAGGAGTTTTATTTACCTACGCAGAATCACAATGATTTTAGATTTACGTTTAATGTTATATCAATCCGATGTCAATAGTCATTTCAAATATGTGTATGTTTCGAACCAAATATTTGATTATCCTTTTGTTTAAACAAATGATCAGTATTTGATTGGCTCCAGTGACAAACTTTCATAAAATTTTCATATAAGATGAGGACCAGTCAGAGGAACTTCTTTTTTTTCCGAAAATTTGCAGAGCTGCGGAATTGAAATATGCTCAATCTAATAATAGAATTCTACATAGGTAAATGTCAACTTACCTACATTTACGTCGGATTTCAAAAACTCATGGGGCCTTTAGTTCGGGGTGAATCATGCCTGCGAAGGACCTTCCCTCGACCATTCTCGACCCATCAACCCCGCAAAGGACCGTAGCAGGTGTTGCACTTAGGGATTATAAATTTCCTTCGAGTTGAAATTTTTAAGAATTTGCAATTTGACATAGTACGTTCAGAAAGCATTTCCTATTCTTCTAATATAATCTCTTTTCTGTTAAACATCGATTTCTATAAGTCTGGAATTAGTTGTTCCAGTGGTAATAGGATATATCAGATAATTAAATTGAACTCTCATCAGTGAATGTAAAATTATTGTACTGCAGTGAATAGTATTATTACCTATATCGAATTGTGGAAATACGAGTGAATCGATCTCCAGAGATACACGGTCGACAGATTCAATTATTTCAAACGGGTGAACTGAAATTGTCATAAAATACATACCTTCAGAGCGATAGGATTAACGCGTAATAATTCACCACAGGAGTTGTATAAGAATTTAACGTTACGTGACTTGCATCAAGATTTGAAACTTGCTCAAAGTTAAGTTTCAGAGTAGTTATATCTAGTTTGTAGTCAAGTGAAAGCCTGAATATGTGGGTGAGGAATCCGTAGAAACGTTTCTGGATCAATGTAATCCGACGTGTATGCCTGTCTTTGTTACTATTTGCTCGTTCGTCTTGGATTAACCCAGATTCATCCTTGGGGTTGTGAATAAAGGTTTCTTACGTTTAAATATTAAATTAAAATCACATTGGAATTCCGCCCACAGTTTTGCTATATATAAAAACTTAACAAATTTCGAATTGATTGCCACTGGAAATCATGCATTGAGAACATTTGAACAGTTAGTAACAATACCATTATTCGCAAGTGTAGCTTTACATAATAGTGAGTACATCTCTTTTGTTCAGACTAAATAAATATATTTTGATGAAAAAAAGGAAAAAAAAAAAGTCGCTGAATTCACTCCCATGGCAATGCTTCCCCAATATTATTATCCATTGAATGTGACCTCCTTTGTGAGGGGAGAATGTTGCCTACAGGTATAATTTTCGGGTTCTCCGCGTAATATTTACTCTCCAAGTTACAGTCGAATTGATAGTAAATATAAAAGAGTCGGACAACATCGTTTCTCTGTAGGTAAATTATACGGTGGTTGGATAAAATTTATTTCTTTTACCTCTGGCCTAGTATACAGAAAATGCAAAAACTTTTGCAGCCACATTTATTTTTGCTATTCGAAGAAATGGTGAAACTTTTGCAGCCCTTTGTCTCGGCTAGTCAGTGTAGAATACGAATTGGTATACAAGGGTAGAGGTAAGCTCTGTAATTGACACGAAAGAACAGCGATTCAAAGAGACGAAACAATGGATTTCCGTGAGACAAATTGACGCTGACCGTAATTAACTTCTCGTATCCTGCAGCTCTTATACGCAATTCACTTTGACAATTTATATTCGTTAAGGCAGCTGGCTTTTCCCGTGTCAGTCAGTTCCAATTTCTCATTTGTATAAATAATATCGCTACTTTTACGTGTGAATTTGTCCAAAGGGCACAGGTCAAGTTGAACACCTGCAAATACTTGATCAAAATTAGGTATTTAATATTCAATAGATATGACTTGCCAGAAGTTTCGAAGCCATTCATGATATTCCTGAGTATTTGTTCATGTTTTAAAACAATTTGTAATATTGTATTATACTACGTCTAGATGAAAGATCGAACAAACAATAAAAGATCGCTTTTCAATTGGTTCTGCAGAGGGACGTAATTGACTTTTATTTCTAGTTCACTGATTACACGAGATTCCATCGAATCAATTTTCGTCCTCATTTTCTTTTCTTTTTCTTCTTCATGTTTTTTTGCTTTTACTGAGTTTAATAACGGGCTGAAATATACTTACTGTGCAGTATTGGATAACATCAGGCTTGAACCGCGTCCTTAAACCCGTTATAGTTGCAGTAAACCGAGTAAACGCTAGGAAAGTACCTCAGCAAGCTTTGCGTTAGAATCCAGACTTTGTGTTACCGCATGCATGCATGAAGCCATTATACTCCCAATTCTGTTTAAAATTCACGTTAGGCGGCGCTGACGGGTGTATACGTGCACGAGTGACATATACACTAGTATGTTACTTGCCTAGCGTGTATTTGTGATGAGAATGATCGTGAAATCACCGGCAGGTCGCATATACTATATGAAGACAGTGGGGTATGATTTCTCAAGCGGAATAAAAGATCTCATTTCAGCCCTCGAGGAATCGATACATATAAAAAGATATGGTATACGTTCATCGGTTTACGGTCCGCGTGACTTGATACGTCTGCCTGACTGACTGGTCGTTTAGATTTTCTGTTATTTCCGGTCTAATGTAAGTCTTGTATTATGTGCGACGTCGACATCGAAATTTGTACTACGTACGTGATTTTTGATGGATAAATATTTGCAATACGATTCTTTGAATGTATATAAAGTATTGCGAAATGAATACGAAGTACCTACTGTTCTTATATATAAATGTAGATTCATTAGCTGATCGAGAGAAATGAATTGTATATTCATTGCATATTCAAATGCATTGTTTTGAATATGCGGCAATGTGAAATACTGCAAATTATTCGGAAAGCGAAGACCCGGTGTTTCGAAAATTCTATCAAATTGCTATCACTATATTTATAGGCTCAACAATAATTTTTGATTATGGAATGAGAGAAAAATATGTGTTATACATGTTTAAAATTGTATTTACATTTGAATTTATAACGAACACGAAATATAGTACAAAGTATACAGTATTTTAGATTACAGAAGGCACTCAACCTTTAACCTATAATATTATTAGTTGTTAATTTTTTTTTTATTTTTTATTTTTTTATATTCTTTTATTATAATTTAATATATCATAATGGTAAAGTCCTTCATACAAAAGTGAAATAATATCTATAATTATATTAATAATATAATAATGTATAATGTAATTGCGTGTGTGTGTGAATGAAGTGAACTGTGAAATATGATCATCCATATATATATAAATATATATATGAATATAATATATAATATACATATACATATATGTAATAGTAGTGTGAACGAATAAAACATGTTTATTATACGAAGCAGAGATAAAAATTTGCAAAATTCTTTATTTTTTTTTTTTTTTTTTTTAAATCTACAAAAATATTTGCGACCAGCATAAAATTAGCACTAAAGTTATATATATATATATATATATATATATATATATATACGGTTTCCTCAATAAAATGTTATATACTCCACTCGCCATATGATACATAATATTACATAACTATACATAAACGGTAAATTTATACAAAATTAAAACCGTACATCCCCTACAGAATAATTATATCTTATAAGGGTTGAACGACCTATATTATAATATATAGTAGATAAATGTTCTATGAGCGTGAAAATAAGTGCATTATACTATAATGTATGTATTAAAGTGAAATGAAAGGAAGAAAAATACGAGAAAATAAAAAAAAAAATAAATAAATAAAGAAATTTAGATACCGAACCCGGGGGTTGAATATTTTTGTGCGTTTTTGCTTGTTGCGTGTGCGATTGAAAATAAGTGCCGAGTAGGTATATGACGTAGTATATAAGTAAAGCAATGATTTTTTTTAATTAGATATACTATATAATAGTAATAATATTAATAATAATATTGACGATAATAAAGCAGATATATAAAATATGAATTATAAGAATGTCGAAAAATGGAAAAAGTCTTGAAAAATTGAAAGCTCGATTTATCTTCTTTGCGCAGCGAGATATTAAATGGGTGATTGTCGTTGGTCTATTAATTAATCAAAATCTTAGATAAGATTTTTTACAGCGATTTATTAGCATTACGAAAGGATTGAATTTTAGTGAAAACGATTTGATCAGCCCGGATGTTTTTCCATATTTTAAGGAAATTTGAAATATTAAACATCCGGATTGTATGTGTATAGTAGGTACGTTACCGCAAGTTCCGCTCGATATTTAATGGACAAACAGAATAAGAGAAATAAAATCCCCATCTCAGATATCTGCCGTTTTCTACCGCGGTATAAAACATCTTATCGCAAGCAAATGGTATAAAATGCAAACACTTCGAAATGCTATTTATTCTAGACCCTGCTGGTCGTAAGAAGTAACGATGAGCAAACACTTTAGACTTGAAAATTTAGAGCTATGTTATATATATTATCAACGTGAACAAATAGATAGTGGAGTACGTATACGAAAAAATGTTCACGCACAAATGGAATGAAGATGATTTTCTTTTTAAATATATATATAATATACCTAAATGTATATATTTATATGTACATTCGTTAGATATTCTTTTCTAATAACAATTTACGTATCTCATACAACAATTTTCCAACTTCCGCGTCGTCGTGTCAAATAATTACAAGTGACAACTTAGATTCAAAAAATTATCAAACAAAAATAATAAACGTTGATTAATTTTTTATTTCAGATTATTTTCGAGTTGAGAGTTATACTACAGATGCGAATTATCGCTGATGAATAATTAATTAGTTATCATATTATATCGTCGATTTTGTCATTTTAACATCACGACGCGAGTTAAGAGCTGCTTTTATGTGAATGAATGAATGAATGAATGAATGAATGAATGAATGAATGAATGAATGAATGAATGAAATTGGAACTTATAGTATGCGAATGTTTCGTGGCTATTTATAATAAGTATAATAGAATTATATGATTGGAATTGCGACGTCTGCGTAAAGTATTACATAGAGTTATCGAATAGATTCTATATGTATACATATATAATATAATATAATATATATATACATATATATACTATTATATAGTATAGGTACGTAGGGAGATATTTTATATTTCTAGAAGTAAAATAATTATTATCATGCCGTGATAGTTATAGCTTATAGAACAACGATCTAGTTATGTTATGAACACCCATTCTTCGGAGATTAATTTTTTTTAACGTATATATATAGGTATGTATGTATATAAATATGTACAAATTTTTTTTTCATTCTTTTTTTATTAAGTTTTTTTTTTCAAGTTTTTTGTTTTTTTCTTTCGTCTTTTTATACTTCGTCGATAAATTATAATTGATAAAAATTCTATATTACATATTATTATTATTATTATTATTATATGTACGTATATATATATATATAATATTTATTACGTACTAATAATTTTTTTAATAATTATAATATATATAGGTCTCATAATAATAATATATTTAATATATTTAATTATAATATTACATTAATAATTTTATACCTTGGCACAGCATATGAAAAATAATTATCGTATGAATGTTCTTTTTTCTTTTTTTTTTTTTACGTATTTTTTTTTTTTTATTTATTTTTTTTTTATTTCTTTTTTTTCACTTTTTATATTCAACATATCGTGTGTGTTCTTTTCTTTTTCTTTTTTTTTTTTTTTTCGTTTTCTTTCTTTTCTTAGCATAGGCAAAATTGTATTTTATTGAAATTCTTTGAGCACAATTATTATTATTATTACTATTATTATTATTTCCTTATATCTTACACAAATGTTTCTTCCTAATATGTATATACATATAATATGTATGTATATATGTATATACGTAAACACATACATACATACATATAGGTATATATCATATATCTTATTTAAAACTGTTTAAAATTAAAATTTACTTTATTTTATTTTTTACATCATTCTTGTCGTAATTTTTCTTAACTAGGCAGAGTCTTTCATATTACGTTGAAAATATTATAATAATAACTAATATGACAAAATACCAAATCTTTTCAGCATTTGTCTTATCAATCAAAAAAAAAAAAAAAAGAAAAAAAAAAAACTTGTATCTTTTCCCTTTAATCTATCTTCTCTCTTTATTCCGTTTATTTCCCAAGGTAGTCGACCAAGCTTCCCTTTTCTCTCTATTAACTTTCTTCTTCCGCTTTAATCTTACATCCTCCTCCTTTCCTCTATCTTCAATTCTTCATCTTTATTTTCTTCTTTTCCTTTTTTTCTTTCCATTTTTTTTTTTTTTTTTTTTTTTACTTACATTTATTCATTATTTATTTTTTTAATTTTTTTTTTTCTTTTTTTACTTCACATCTTAAGCCTACACCCTGATTATTTTACAAACACGTATTCAAAACATTTATTTAATTATTTATTTATTTATTTATTTATTTATTTCTTTGTTCGTTTGTTTATTTCATTTATATTTTATACTATAATATATATAATATATATATATCTATTGAACGACTGACACACCCACGCAATATCTTCTGTCTCTTCAGCGTGTGATCCCAGATGCCGAAACGCATTGTGATATTAAAGTCTTCAGTCGTCCCTCGGCACCGGGGGGTTTTTTTTTTTGTTTTTTTTTGTTTTTTTTTTTTATATGATGAAACGACGGAATTTTATTTCGATGTAATCATCGCGGTATGGTTTTGGTTAGCCACCTTTATTGAATTACAATAATCCTGTTATCTCGCAGCGCAGTGAACCACATATTATTTTTTTTAAAGCAAAGAATTTCATAACAGCTTTTTTCAACTTATTTATGGGTTTAAAGTTAAGGCATCACTCTCATAAAACATTTTAATTACACATCGATCGTAGAGTGTAAAAATTTGTGCGGAAATTTTTTTTTTTTTTTCTCTCTCTCTCTCTTTCATTCATTATTCGAGTCACAATATTCTCAGATTATCACCGCATCCCTTTCAATGGGTTAATTTTTCTGTTTTTTCTCCGCGGCTGAAAGTAATATGCTATATCGATATCCTATATTTAATAATTGTTCTCAAAAATCGGTACCTACCCATATATACGATTCGATTATCGATAAAATATCAAAAACAAAAAAAAAAAAATAAAATAAAATAAAAATGAAAATAACGAAAGGATAAAACTCAGCAACGGTTCTTCATCCCCCGAGATGAGTAGTGAATTATTGATTCGACCTGTAGACGTAGTTTAAATTTATGGTATAAGGAATTCGGTGAATCCCTGGCTGCTTCCCTTGTTTTTAAGTTTTTTTCTTTTCTTTTCTTTTTTTTTTTTTTTTATCAACTTCGCCACTGAAGCTTCGACACTTGTTTTGCCTAGTTTTATCTCGAAGTAGGTACAGCTGGGTAGCTGTCTTCCATTTTTCGCGAACAACAGGATTGCGGTGAAAATTTTTGCGATCATTTTTACCAATATGTAAAATTTGTGCGAAATTGCCTTTTTAAAATTTATTAGACAGTCGATTCTTTCCGATAAATTATTAACGACTATATTATTATCAGGTGGCCAAATTTGTCACGGATCTGCCTCATGGGTTACTTACTTACGGTATCTCTACCGCGAGGCGTGCAATTATGCTCATTACCTCGAAAAACTTGTACGCTATAATTTACAGCTCAGTTTTATAGAGTCACGTGGCCGGTGCCATTGAGGTTGGAGGGGTGGCCGAACGCCACAGTGAGTTTGCCGATTCTGTGATCGTTGTAATCTGTATCGATAATTAAAAAAAGTTTTCAATTATTTTCCGAAATTTATATCTATCCGTAGAATGTCATACAGAAAGAAAAAGAACGAGCGCGCTGGGTAATCTTATAATGTGCCAAAAATCTAATGCCAAAATACTTATTCGCATTAGACGTCATTCGAGACAAGGGTATCTTTTTTTTTTTCATAAAAAAAAAAAAAAAAAGAAAAAACAAACTGTTCGCGTTCGCTCTTCATTTTTCCATTATGATTCAGATGAAATTTGTCTATTCGGTTTGAGCCTCTGACGAGTCACGGCTTCGACAATTCTGACGTATTCCCAATATGAATTCAAATTGTACGTCAGTCTTCCGAAAAAAAAAAAAAAAAAAAAAAAAATTGTTAAATTCACCGAAGAATTGGATTGTTTCTAGTATAAACTGGTTTGTTTTCTTTTATTTTTATTTTTATCCCGGGACACTTTGATCGTTCCTTTTTACCTTTGTGTATTGTTTTTGTTTTTTTTTTCGAATATATACAATATGGCATGATATTTCAAGCACGTAAATCAACCGTACGTTGGATTCCATATACGATTTTTCTTCCCTTAAATTTGAGCCAGAAAAAAAAAAAAAAAAAAAAAAAATTTCAGACCTAAACCGGATAGACAATATTATCCGCATCTTTATCTCTAAAGACACGGGGATTTAAGGGTCCAGGGAATTTGATCGAGACCTGGGCGTACCTTGTTTTCGCGACCGATCAGAGGAGTTTCCGCAGTGGTCTCATCTACACCCCTTGTAAGATAGGGGTGCGGTGGTGGAATGTAAACAGACTTTCCGGCCGCGACCTGTGCGTAAATCGTTGGTTCCTGGGGCTGCTGGCGACGCGTTAAAGTAGACATGGGCAGCAGCTGAGGACGCTGAACACTCGATACTGGAACTGGCTGATAGCAATTTGGCGGAACTCGTCTTCCGCTTCTCAGAGATAACTCGGCATAAGTCAACTCGGTACTCTGTGGTACCAATGGCGTTGAATCGTTCGTTAAATGTTTCGCAACATCGAAAAGCTTTTGGGGAAATGATATAGCGTTGAAACTTACGTTGTTGCCACTGGTGAATGATGACTGATCCATTCTAGGCTGTTGTAGGATGAAACGAGGCGATGTACCCTTGCACAGCTCCGCGTATGAATTTTCTGATGCAAAATAAGCAAATCGGTTTTTGGTTTAGATATATGCACTGAGAGACTCTTCGTGTCAATAAATGGTAAAACTATATCAAAGTTTAGTATGGTAGGGTTCGAAAGTAGGGAAGACCGGGCGTACGTTTCAAAAATTCATATGGTGCATACTAATGGGTAAAACTGATATTTTCCTTTCAAAAAGTGAAAAAGGTGTTTCAATGTTTAATGAACAACATAGTAATATTCGGAACGCACCATATCAAAGTTAGATAGCGACTTGACAAACACGGTTAGTATGGTGAATATGAAAGTTTGAAATAATCGTCTCCAGTCGTCACGAAGAATATCAGTTTTTCGTACGGACCATATGAAAAATCATGACTTGCCGGTGGAAAAAGAAGGGAGTGAGCCGAGGCTATCACCAACACCAGTATCATCAGGAAGTAGAGGTCACACGCACTGAAAGGACATACATATCGGGTATACTATACATGTACACAAATATACACAAGTTACATAGGAGTATCGCGCAACACACTTATAAATTAGACCGAGAGACTTATACCTATACATTTACAATATACAAACGTAATACAATTACGTGCGGGAAAATTTCAGAAACTTCTATATATACCAAGCTGGTAATAATCCACTGCTTGTGAGAAAGGACTTGGAGAGTTCTTTTCTAAATAACTCGTTAAAGAATCATTCTTTTGGAAAACTGCATTTGCAAAGTAGACTTTATTTTGGAAAGGTAATTTTATAACTTGAAAAAAAAATCCAATTAATTTTTTAATTATGTATTATTTTTCAATTGAAACATGTATGGGCATCACAGCAAACATGATGGTAGAAAATTTTGAAAATTTGGATCTTCAGATTTTATCCTAGAAAAAATTCAACAAACGCTTCAAGCTCTTTAAGACGTTCGTTTAGGAGAAAATTGGATTAGAAAAATTGACAAATTAACATGTGTTCTTATGGGCAAAAGTGGAAAAAAAATTATATCTGTGTTAAAAATGACGGAAAAAATCTGAAACTCTTTAGGTCAACGGGGAAAAATATCTGATTCTCGCCTAATCATTTTTGCATTGATTAGGTAGCTCGTTTTCGAAAAATGAAATAATTTTTCCCGAGTATTGAGAATAAAAATCACTCCGCGCCAATTTGAAGTTAGCTGATTTGAAGTTCAATTGAGGAAGTGTTCAGAATGAAATATTTTCTACTTTTAAATAAATTCAGATAATTTGGGAGTATATAAAATTTTAGCACTATTAGAGTCTAGATATACTATAATAACTTTTATTCTGAAAAGATGATCTAATTTTTTTTCTAATCTTTGAATTTTTGTATTTATGACATAATTTTAAATGTTACAAATAAACTAATCATAAAGAATCGAAGGTATCAGAAATAGAACTTTTTATAATTAGAATTGTCATCATTTTTAGAATTCAACATTTTCGTCGTTTGAAAAAAGAAATAGGAAAAGTCATACATAGGTAATCCTAAAAATATAGCCAATTACAGAGATATACAAATCTCCATATTCACACGGCACATGGCAAGCGAATTGGCAGGATTTTTCCTTCGGCTGTTTCCGGAACAGAGCGGGGCCTCGTGCGTTCTCGGTGAAGATCGTAGTCGCTCGGGAGATTCAGGAAATATTTTCATACGCACCATACGAAAAATTGAGACTCTCCGTTTCAATTTCTAATATCCTTTGCAGTTTCACGGCTGCTTGATATCAATGTTGATATTGACCATGTTAATTTCTGGAATATGCTTCTCGAATGATGACAGTCACTGTGTTTATAAGTGAGACGACTTTGTAGGAAATTTTACTATGGAGAATATCGATTTTTCGTATGGAAGATTTCTGACATACAACGTTCTAATATTTCATATTGACCATACTAATATCTCGTATTTTCTTGTTAAAATCTGCTATGGCAATATGAAACTTCAGTATAACGTTACGAATAACTAGTGTATTTTGCGCTGTCTTCCCTACTTTCGAACCCTACCATACTAAACTTTGATATAGTTTTACCATTTATTGACACGAAGAGTCTCTCAGTGTGGTGTGGCACACGTTTTTACAATTTTTTATATATATAATTCGTTTAGAAAAGATGGATTTTGAAAAAGATATTCTTTCCGGGTAAAGGGCTATTTTTCATTAAAATCGACGGTAGGTGAACCTAACGTGCATTTCGAAACCTGTAGGAAACTGTGAGTTATCGTTCTCTCGAATAGCAAAAGAGTAAAAATTGAAAATGCTCATAAATTCGTAGAGGATATATACTGAGGTAATATTTTCCTGTTATATTACCTTATATATACCATCCGTCTATATATCAATGGTAGTCTTCATCTTTTTAACTTTTCAAAAGCCGCTTTGAAACGAGCATTATACCATTACCTATATAACAGTTTCCAATTAATTTGACTTTATCTAGAGAACCCAACAGCAGCTATTATCGCTATGCAACCCCATGCTCTCTCGTTCAGCGTTACATTTTTAAGCCGATAACAAATAACTAGACTTAGCAATAAAATCAATCCCTTTTATCTCTCTCTCTCTCTCCTTGCTTGTTATTGTATTTTGTTATTGTATTTTGCATTTGCCCCACGGACAACTGACCAGGGCATAATAAATGAATCTATCTATCTATCTATCTCTTTTTATATATAAAAATGAAATAAATCGATGCATCGATACCCTTTAATCAATAATCAATAATCAACATTAAATCTCCTCTTTAGTTTTTTGCTTTTTCCCACTTACCATTTGCATGGGGGATGATGTCAGGATTTTTTTCAAAGCTCTCGATGCTTTCAGTGTTAAGAGGTAGGCTGGATGTTTTCTCATGAGGTGCAGCAAGGTTTGCCATACCTCCGTCGTCGTGTGAATCTTTGTCGTCTTGAGGACGAGGCCGATATCGTAGACGGACGGCAAGCACTATCACGAAGATGACTAGGAGGAGTCCAGCAGCTGCGCCCACGACAGCACCAAGCAGTGGACCCGAGAGAGATAGCATTACGGGTGTCAGAGCTGTCAACATAAACTTTAGCTTTAATCTTGCACGGACCCAGAGCAATCCTTTGCGCTTAACAAACAATCCAAGCAGCGGTGGTCCCGGTCTAGAACAACGGTAATATATATTGGCCGAGGTCGTGACACTTAATCTTATCTTTAACAGGTAGTTCCTTTAAACCTTTTAAAACCAGACACATGTGATTTCTCTTTTATCTTTCTCTCTGATTTATTTTAATTGACAAATTTGTTCCGAGATAAACACAACCAGCTACTGTAATCCCAGAATTAATTAACGGGGGGGTCATTGTTTTCAGCGGAAATAAGTAAGAATTAATTAGAAATATTTCACTCGATGTATAAAATCATCTGTTTCTATATTAGTTTGTATTTTATCTATAACGCGCCAGTTACTCTTTGACATGCTAGCAGAGAGTCGCGAAGTAATTAGCTAATTGTGATGTTGAACGTTTCATAATTACAACCCCCCAGTGGTGCTCGTAGCATAGAACAATCGTTAATAATTAAATGAGTAATTAACTTTTTAATTGAAAGTGTGCGCAGTTGCACTCCGCGTGAAAACTTACGCGATTCTAGTGCGCGAAAACTCTCTTCGAATAATTAATATATAGTTATTATATATAGGTACTACATATTTTATATAATATACACACCAATGCTCGCCCCACTATACGTATATACCTAACTCTTGAAAGTTAAGTCGTCAAATTATCTCTATTGTTCTCATCCAGGTTTCTTTGACCTGCCTATCTCTGATGGTCATTGTCAAAGGAACAATGACTGCCTTGTTCCATAGTCTACCCCACAAAAGTAGTATCATACCTACTACTCTTGCGGTGCTAGATATCAATCTAAAGCTTATATCCATACCAATTATGTCGTGTCTAATGTGATAATCGATTAACAATGAGCTTTAAAATTATCATCAATTTATTGATACGCGTGAAATGATGAGAAAGGATGCATCAATTTATCATCAAAATTGTTGATACTGTACCACGTCAAGGTATGATATGTTAATTAACATCTAGAACGCGTAGTATGTTCTAAATTCTAATCTTACTAATTGCAATCAAGGTAGGTAAGTACGTGGTGATTATGTGTTGTATAAGGATGCTGTTGACGTTAGAGTAACGAACTTCTCAACTAAACTATGGTGTTAGTGTTGCAAAAATTGTTTTGTTTTTATATTTTCGCACTGCTTTACTGACGAGTAGGTTACATCGAGATAGAGGTAGCGTAAGTTTAAAATTCAAACTTTACAAGGTTTTTGATCACTGGTACGCGGGGGTACAAGACACATGCAAACTTGCGGTGGTGCTACTGCATAAAACATGAAAATGTATTATGCAGTGCGAACTTTTCACAGTAGGAAAAGTCAAAAAGTAGAAAAATTTTAGTTTGCTTTAGACTGTCTTGAGAAGGGTTGAAGACGTGGGGTGGCAGTTTCTACTGTTATACAAATACAAGTATAAAGGGTACGTTTTTACTGCGGGATTTCCGCCGTTCAAAATCGTCTTATCATCTTCTCGACGTACAAATATTGTATCCAAATCCTCAAGCGATATCGACCGAGGTTTTCAAGAAAAGGTTATTATAACACATATTCATCTCATTTGGGTAAAACTTATAAGAACATCTACGTGTCAATCCCATGCAGCTATAAGTATAATGCGCTAATAACAAAACATAAATGAGTATATAATTTTGTGTAAGCAAAGCGCAAATAGAGCTGCAGGCATCATCATCATCGTCATCAATAATATCGCACTATAGAATTTTCCGGAAGAAATTTCTCATCAAAGAAAGAAAGAAAAAAAAAAAAAAAAACGAAAAAAAAACAAAAGGAACAGAAAATTTAAAAGAACAGTGAAAAACGGAGTCCGTCTGCGTCTTCTCATAGTTTTCACGTTCGATCTGACAGTTTTCTCCGGAAATGAAATTTATAACCCGATATTTACTTAGCGAAGATTTCGTCGTTGGACAAAAGCACTCTGGTTAGGTAAATATAGAAATTTTATAAAGTATTAATGACCCCGGGATTATTTGCATTCACCGGTTAACTATTGTAATGACAGAAGCACGATCGTCCTTAGGCAAGTCCTTAGCAACACCTGTTATCAGATTCAACGAATCTCTGTGGTCTCCCTACCTGGGTATCGCTGGTGTTCGAGGGTCTCGCCTTCCTGGACCGAATGCTGACTTCGAAGAACGGTGGCATCGCTGGTAGCATGGGCTGTCATGATCCTGAGGGAGAGCACGAGTCCAGCTTGGCTTCTTTCAGCTGGTAGATCGGTAACCTCGAGGATACTTGGTGTAAGACTAGTTGCAGATGCCAAAAGCCGCCTTGTTTCAGCGTCGAATACCTGGAGGACGTACGTCGCCGTGTTTGGATCGAAGTACTCGCTCTCAGCGCAGCTCACCCTCACCGTTGTTCTACTCTCCTCGCGGATGGTGCAGTTCTCAGGTGATGGCGGACGCATCAGTCGTTCACCTGCTAGTACGGGGATAATCTGCCCTGAACGTATCGTCTATAGATAGAGTTCTACCCGGGCATTCGGGTTCTCTATTTCAAGATATTTAATGGACGAAATGGTGTGCCCGGGTTACGATCCGTAGGAAGACCTCTGTCGCCGATTTATTGAGGCCGTTAATTTATCATGCAATCCGCGACTGATGGACAGACGGTGTTGACTTTTAGGAGTTGGGAAAAAAGAACTGGGCGGATTTTGTTCAACCTTTTACAACATTTTGTGCATACATCGTTAGAGGAATGAATAAAACACCGAACATATATGTTTCAGAGTGGTCAAATTTTGGCAAGTCTTGATGATCACACTTTGTGGCAAAAAAAGAGTTCCTCGAGTCGACGGACCGAATGCATTTGAAATTTTTAATAATTTTTCGAACTGATGAAAACTTATGTACCTTTTCAAAAATTTCTGGACATCACGGGCTTCGAATGTGTTTAACGAAGTGTTTTAACGATGGAAAGGTTCTGAGAAATCAATTCTCATTAGTTGAAATTTCGTCAAGCACGTGATTATGTCAAATTTTGTTAATAAGGAGCGAAATTAGAGATCTTGCAAGTGTCCTTACGAGTAATTAATGAACCATTGAAAAGCCGAGTTTGAAATCAAGCTTCGTACCACTAATCGATCAAAGATTGATTATGTAAGTCGCGTTTCGTTGGGTTGAAACAATCAGCAGAATCCATGATAGGTATTTTGAATAATTTTTTTCAAGTGATACTTGTCTGCGATATTGTGTGTCGCTTTTGCATTGATTCCTCTAAAGATGTATACTTGAACCTCCCCTTAGACCTAAACGTCAAAAGGTTGCGAGTTTTGAAATCGAACAAATAAAGTAGATATACACTTGAATAACAAAAGCGTTCGATTACATATTTACTTTTTTAACAATGAATACCTAGTTCACCACTTCGTCGCGTATTTTTACATCGATAAACGCACTTAAATTAATTTCTAACGGCATAAAATGCTACGTCACGCTTTTATATTTACTATAAACATTGAAGGCAAAGCATCGAAGTAATGGGACTCGACGTTCCGAGAGCTCGAAATGTGTACATTGAATTGAATTTCAATACAGGTCTAATGATCTTTTTTTTTCCGCTCTTTTTTTTTTCGCCATTAAAGAACCCTTGGGATCGTATCACCTTTCAGCATTTACATTATTGGCTGATTGTCAGCTTAATTGAACAAACTGAACGTCACGCTAGTAAACTTATCATATTTCTCGTCAATTTCCAAAAGTTTAACCCATTTGTTCTATAATTGTAATAAAAAAAAAAAAAAAAAAAAATTGACCTGCGTATCGAGGACTTTGTCCGCATTGTATATGGTCCTAAAACGTCTGAGATATGAACAAGTCGTTTTCAGATGGCCGACAAAAGGCAGAATTATCGTACGCCTTGACCCCTGACCTCTCGACGACAAGCTTCAAACGTTTATTCGCTTATTCGTGCCACTCGAGCTCCCCTCGTTTATCGATTGGCGTGCGCACAGAATTCGTTTGTATTCCGTGTGAGTTCAAATCTTATTCCATCGGGATAAAACGATACAGTAGGTAGGTAGGTAGGTGGGTAGGTAGGTATAGTAACCGTACTCGGAAGTAAAGGGAGCAAAGGTCAACGAGCTCCAGAGTTTTTGTCCTGCGGCGAAAACTACTGAACCGATATTCGAAAACGCCTCATACATGACAAGTGCAAAGAACACGGTAATGCGCAGTACAAGCATCCCGGAACAAAAAGATTGACGCCAGTCTAATTCAATAAAAAGAAAGGAAAAGGCATTTAAACGTTTCTTAGATACGATGAAACATGTCATTTATTTTTTTTTCTTAGTTCCTGTTTCTGCTAATTGCGATCTGACGGGCTGAGCCGACTGATTAATTAATCAGATTATCTGTTAACGTTTCGTCATTCTGTTTGAGAGAATATTGAACGCTCTGTATAGCTGCGAAATGGCACGTAAATCCGCTTTCCGGCTGGTATAGTATATTATGTATCTTGATTAGGGCTGTTGATAATGGACTCTGAGCTCACAAAGCTGATGGCTACACGTTACGGTCAGATATTTCTACGAGGAATAAATCTGTATCGGATAAACGGCCGGATCTATTGTTAAATATAAATGGTCACTCCCGCACAGAAATATATATATGCGAAAAATATATGCAACATATATGTCGCACTTATAACATATATGTACGCATTTACATATATGTATCCTATATGTTTGATGAATTTTACATAGTGTTGACATCTATGTCGACATCTATGTCGACATACATGTCGCAACATGTATGTTGACATTTATATCAAACTTATGAAAATAAATGTTACTTATATTTTAGCGCAAAAAACAAATATGTCGCATATATTTTTCGCATATATATATTTCCGTGCGGGCTAGTTTGAGTGACCGAAGCGATTGAGGTATGGACGTTGAGTGACGCGCGGACGACGGTTTTCAATGTCTTTATCAATGTCATGTAGGTGTATGTATGTATATGTACTATCATAATTATAACAGCTATACGGACCCACGCGATTTCTACGATGCAAGGCCGTGCAGCGTAGCAAACAGTGCTTAAAAATGAAACGTAATGAACGCATAGTTCATACATATACACATGTATATTAGGGTGCTTTTTTTGAAACGACTATTTTTTTTTTGCAACTCCCCATTGAAAATCTTGTTGTAGACGTCGAAAAGGAAATCCTGTCCAATTTTTAGCTCTTCATTCCAATTCCAGCACTCGCGCTTTTCTTTTTAAGTTTTCCCATGCTAAAAGCATGTAAACATTACGACTTTTTCTTTCGCCGCGCAAAACTCAGCCGCATTTCAATGGATTGTTCTCATCCAAAATTCATTTTACAGAGAATTTAGTGTTCTTCAAAAGTGCCATTGGTAGTTTGGCTGTGGTTTTAACCGCCGCACTTGTGTGAGCCTCCAAAGTCGATTTTATGCATAATTCTTCTTTCTCGCTGTGGGAAAATAAACAGTTGGACTTGGAGAAAAAAACTTCGGAACAATTTTGTAGGAAATTTATTTCTCTACAAAAAAAAGTCCAGTACATAAAGTCTCTCAAACTAGTATTTCAAAAGATATAAGGACTTTGATTTTTTTAAATATATAAAATTCCAACAAAATGTCAAGTTCAATATTTTCAAGTCAGTCAAACTATCTTGGGCACTTTTGAAGAATACTAAATTCTCTGTCAAATGAGTCTTGGATAAGAACAATCCATTGAAATGCGGCTGAGTTGTGCGCGACTAAAGAAAAAGTCGTAATGTTCACATGCTTTTAGCATGGAAAAACTTAAAACGAAAAGCGCGAGTACTAGAATCGGAATGAAGAGCTAAAAATTGGACAGGATTCCCCTTTCGACGTCTACAACAAGATTTTCAATGGAGAGTTGTAAAAACAAATAGTCGTTTCAAAAAAAGCACCCTAATGTATATATTATATAAATAAATAAATATATATATAACATAAATATATATATATATATATATATATACGTATGTATAATTTGTATATAAATATATAGAATATATGTATAATAACTGAGATGCTAACGCGACTGGTAGCCAACGCCCATGTAAGGAGTTATGGACAATAACTTACCGGTTCGACGTTCGGGGAGATTCAATGTTGTTGCTTTTAGTCGAACATGTTCACTCCGTCCTTTCAAGTTGCTAGCGAAGACGGTAACATGGTAGGTTGACCCTGGGTCGAGACCGGTGACAGAAAATATTGGGGCCTTGCTAGTGTAGTTGTAGACGAGAGATCCAGCCTTGGCGATATCTGTCGTAGATTCAAGTTCCATTTCAAGAGTATATTCCTGGGGTAGTCCCCCGTCAAAACCCTCGGTACACTCGACGTGGAGGGAATCTGTTGTCTGATTCAGGACCGAACAGTTGTGCGGATTGTCCGGACGCCCTACAACCAAATCCACGATACGGTGCATGACGATGAAGCGAATATTTTAAGAACGCGGCACCAGTCTTCGAGGCGGTACCTGATGTGGCTGAAAAATTGCATTACAACTTCTCCAAGCTTTCGCGGTCGGCCCGATACGTGCTAAGATTGCAAAGCGGAGCTTTATTCTACTGTACAGGGTGTAACGGAATTAACCTCGTTATCGATCATTTTATACCGAGCGTAGTATTCTTCGATAAAAATTAAGACCAAATTTATAAATGCCGGAAATTCGAGACTTCGGTATATAGTTTTCAAATTAGAGCCATTTCAAGATTTAACCAATCGCGTGCTTCAGCTGGACCGTGACGTTAGTCGCTAGGCTAGCGCGACCGTTACTTTCAACTAGCGAGTCGTGATTGGTCAACTTCAACTCTCTCTCCAGTTTAAAAACTATCGCAAGCTCGAATTTTTCGCTTATTAAACTTCGGATTAGTTTTTCACAAAGAATATACGACCTGCAATTGGTGATTCTGGTACGCCCAGTATGAATTCTTAGCTACTTAACAGTTTCCCTCTGCCTTTGCGGAATCAAGAAATACTTGGGAACTATGAAAGCTTATTTATATTATATAGATTTATCCATAATAAATTGTAAGTGAGGTACGCTCGTCACTCGACGTCCCGATCGGTCACACTTCCTTTTGCTGACTTAGGAGAGTTACGTGACCGCGAAAAATGACCTGTGTGTTCGTGCGGAAGGACATACTTTACGCAGCTAGGGCGTTTTTCCCTCTTTCCGCGTAATTGATGCCTTGAAAGCTGTACCTATATATACTACTGGATTTCGGAATATCAAAGGACTCGTATTATGGAGTCTAGATCGGCTTACTGCGAAAGCAGCAGACGACGGATCTAAAGAATCTTATCTCCATGTCAGTTGCGAGTGACCGACGAATTCTGCCGGGTAAAATAATACGATTTAATCATCATATCTCGTCAGGGTCTGGCCGAAATATCTAACATTTCAAAGGGCCCATAATATGAACCTGTTACTTTTCATTCTGTCGCTGAGCTCGAAGATTACGGGGTTGATAAATTATAGGCGTTGCATGTCTTTGTGAGATGTTTGTCGTAAATTCTGATATCAAATGAATGTCGGATGAGTAAAATAATATTACAGTAATAAGAAGTTGACATCGAATTGCAGTAGTTCAAAAGAGTATTTTCACATTTTGACGAACTAGCGTGAACCTAGTATATTTTTCTTGTCCAGGTTTTCGACTCTTTGTATGATATTTAACTATAAAAGTATCGATTAAGCGTTGAAAGCAAAAGGTAAGAGGACACTGAACGAAGGGACTCACCAGCCGGAACGATGGTATAGACGCAGGGTTCAACTTGAGTACCCTGATCGTTGGTTCCTGAGCAAAGAAGACTTCCGTAGTCCAGCTCGGTCATGGGTGTATAGGAAGCTACGGATCGAGCTCTATCCGAGCTTACGTGAGCTTGAGCAATATCCACTGCTTCCATGCTGCTGTTAAACTTCCATGTGAAAGAAACATTTGCTGGATTGGCTTCCAATTCGCACGGTATGAGCACAGTCTCAAGACGACCAACACCGTATACTCTTGTCTGTCCCGGTCTGCAAACCGGAGCAACTAAAACGACAGGAAATTAATGTTCGTCCATATATACATAAACTGTTCATCAAATCACCTGCGGGTTTGAGATTTCTCATAAAATTATTATTAGACTCACACTTTATATCCAAATTCAATGGATTACTCTCCCCGTCACCTTCCTGGTTACTACCAACACATGTGTAGATACCTGCTCTGCTACGCGTCACACTTTGCAACACCAGGCTCTGGTTACTAATGATTGTACCAGCGGCTGCGTTGTGGTACAAAGGTTTACCCTGGACAGAGGTTTTAAACGTATCAATCAACCTCCCCGTATGTACAATGAGTTATTGGTCGATTAGTAATCTAATCGATTACTCTTCCCTGAACCCTAAAGTTATGTCAGCCCTCATACGTCATGGGTATCAGTGAAAATCGAGAAACAAGGAGAAACGTGTGTACGAACAATTTTCACTTTCCATATATTTTAATTGATTTTTTTGATTTTTTTTCAATCATTAGAAAGGGATTTTGAAAACAAACTCACATTGTGTCGCCAAGAGACTTTGTACACCCAGGGATTGGATTTAATGTTGCATTCGAAGTATACGTCGATACCCTCTCGGATTAGGGTGGCGTTCAAATTGCTTCCAAGTTCCAAGGTGACGACAGGCTCGTCTGTAATTAGAATTGGAGTTTCAATGATCGTAGCCGGAGGAGTTGATAGCAAGGAGTTGATCGCCCGGAAGTATTTAGCCGTGCTTACGAAAGTACTGTTTGTCTATAGGATTGGTATCATGGAAAATCAAGACGCAATACGAGTTAAATGAGGGGATAAAATATCCCATCTGGAAACAGTGTGTTATAAAATTTATACCCGCTTCATGTAACGATTCGGAGTTCGACAAATAAAAAATGCTGAAAAACTTCAATACTATCAAAAAGCAACATCTTTATACGTTTATGGTATACATATACGACGATCATCTGATTATTATTAATAAATAAAAAAAATGTATGAACGGAGTTGAAAAGCTTCAAACTTGCTTAAGGTCACGTAGTTGCAAAAAAATGATTAGACACAGTGAATAAATAATCAAATTTCATTCTCACGGTGTATATCAAGCTTCCAACCATCTTCCATAGACGAGTGAGATATGGCAGGGACGTTGCCTCTGCAGGATAGAAATTTTCCCGCGTCTTCTATGCTGGGGATAAAAGTCAAGACGCTCGTCGTCGTATTGCCGTCAGGACTGACCTGTTAAATAAAATGAAATATAAGTAAAACTAACAAATCAACAATTTAATAACGAATGGTAGACAGAAGAACAAAAATTGAAGAGTAGAACAGCGATGTCAAAAGCTTTGATTAATCTTTTTAAATTGTCTCGAAAATTTGTAGATTTGATATGATTAGAATTATTATTTTTTTTTTAACAATCGGGAAATGAAGTGTGACGATAAGCTGTGGTTGTATAATCCTCTTGTTGCAATTCTCTGATTAAACTCATGAGCTTTCATCGATATAAAATAACCGTAAAAGTTATCAGGAATTTTTCACACAGTTCTTAGTGTTCGAAGCACGATCGTATAACGAGTATTAGATTTTCTTTATCGTAACATTTTTCATCGATAGTAGAGTTTGACGTGTTTTTTCTTTTTTTTTTTCTTCTCTCCTTTAGCCCCCAAACTTTATCGCTTCAGTCTTCAATACTTCAGTCTATAAACAATAAACTATCTACCACTCGCTTATACGGCGAGTCTGCAGTAGTCTTTGATCTATGATGGAAAAAGAATAAAAAGAAAAGAAAAGAAAAAAAAAAAATACACTCGTTCTAACTACGCATATAGACATCGGAAGAATTACTAACCGTCTGTCTGGCCGATCTTAACGGTGTATTTCCCTTTGACCAAGTGATGTCAGGAATCGGCCTAGCTCCAACAACTTCGCACGCAATTTCGTAAGTGATTCCAGCACTAAGCGGTCGATTTTCCCCTTGCAAACGAACCCATAGTGGCCTAACTGGAATGCAAATATTCAGGTTGATTTCTTTATCGCATTTTATCGATAATTTTTTATTCATTTACTTGTTGCTGCAGGAATTAAACTTGTTTTCATTTTTGTTTTTTGTTTTTTTTTGTTTTTTTGTTTTCTGCTTATTTTTCTAATCAAACTTACGATTCATGTTCAAAGTTACTGTGCCGACTATCGGAGTGACCATGTTATTGTTCGATGCTTGACACGTTAGTGTCGCGAGAAGATGTTTCCGCTCTAACTTCTCCAATCGTAGAACATTGCGAACACTTCGATTTCCCACAGTTTCGAAACTCTCGTCTAACAGAACGCTATCGTCCCACCAAGTTACTCGGGGTTGTGGTCGCCCTGGAATATCATGTCGATTGATTAAAACGACCCTCTCATCTCATCGTCAGACTATAGACTACATGGATTTGGCCTTAGACGTCAGTCAGGAATTTGTTTTATTTTATCGAATAACGGATGAAAGAAAATATCCAAATATCGAAGAATTTGACTGACTTTCTATTCTGACATGATGAAAAAAAGGTTGTTTATTGAAAATGATTAAGTTGATCAATTAATCAACAACTTACCCCCAGTTGCAACGCAGGTAATGTTGACGGACGCGCCCTCACTATAGGGTCCAAGAATGTAATGTAGAATGTGAGCAGTCCCGAGTTCGTCGAGTATGCTCAATCGTTCTGGGGGAACTGTAACCGAAATTTATCGATAAATTCACTTCCTGTCTATAAATCTCTCTCTGGACCGTAATATATTCGGTTGGTACCGGGGATTCTCGCAATTCGTATATATTATATGTATGTATGTGTTTTGGCGGTAGGTATACTATAGCGAGAAAGTAGCGTGGTTCTCTGCTGCCGTGAAATATAAATAAAACACGTGGTAACCGAGAAAGAAAAAAAAAAAAAAAAAAAAAAAAAAGAACTTAAAAAAAGCGAGTACAAAAAACAATGAAAGAGCAGAGAAGGAATAAAATTCAATTCCCGGTTTTGTAATTAGTTGAAAAAACCTAATTGTAAAAACGTTTCACCGAGTTGTTTAAAAACAGAATGCATAGTATAAATTATACATCTACATATACCGCGGCGATAAATGAACTCGACACCTTCATGCGGGTGTAATCAAACGTTAGAGAAAATGAAAAATAAAAAAAATAAAAAAAAATAGGAAAAAGTTTACCTTGATAAATGTAACGAAGGAAGGAAAAACTCCGTACAGTTGTCACTAAACTGGTACTCGAACTGTGCTTAAAGTTTGGAAAATAGAAAAAGATTCACGTTGTAGAAAAAGAACGGACCGAACCGTTCCACCTAGTTCTACGCTCCTATAAATCCCTTACGCTGAATGCGGTGGTTCGCGATTTCTTGTAAAAAGGAAACGCGGGATTCCCATGCCAAAGTGAAACGTTATCTGAGCTTTGGGGAATCCCTGAATAGCGCGAGGCAGACCGCCAGGGCGCCGGCTGCGGGCGCCATGGTGATCGAAGAGGCATCCGACTCGTGGCATTCAAATAAACCCAAGTGTTGTTTTGTTTCCGCGGGCTTCAATGGACATGTGATCGGGGATCCAACTTTGGATGTATGAGCAAAGCTACGCGCCTTATCAACTTATGCTAAGGTACCAATATTGTTTCATGTCGAAAACAAAACAGCGCAGTGTATGGAAAAATGTACTTGGGTGAGGGAGGAATTAGGAATGTTCCATTTGACGAATCATATTCTTTTTAAATAGATGAGATACGTGTTTAAGAATGGTGGTGTCACACTTACTGATCACTGTGAGGTTGACCTTGCTGTTTCTTGTGGGTGATTGTTTGAAATCAACCCTACATCGATATAGTCCCGTATCCCTTTCAGTTACAGATTCGAGTTTCAGTTTTGCAGGTTTCTCTGAGTGTTTGAAAAAAGCTCTACCTCCCAGGCCAGGATCTTGCCAATGTTTCGCTTTTTCCAGTACAGTCCGACCTCGAGAGTCGAAGCTGAAAATTTAGGTGAAAATGTATCCATCACGTCCGAAATAATATGATTATGGCTTATTCCCTTTTCCCTTATATATTTACTTCCAGAGTTTATCCCCCAAAGATGACAGGCAGTTTGTGGTATGAGTAAATATGGCGAAGATCTTTTTTCATCCGTTTTTTTTTTTTTTTTTTTTGCGTTTAAAAAGGTTTCGAAATTGCCAAACGCCTCGATGCAGATGCGACTACGTCTTTAACCATCGAATAAGAATAACGAGTAATAGATTGACGCATCTTATTTGGATTTAGATAGCTAAGTCGGGAGCTTATTCCCTTTTTCCGAGATTTTCCATTAGGAATTTCGTATTTTGTATTTGAAAAGGTGCGACACCTTTATAGCAAAAAAGGATTGCATGAAACCACGGTCTTCTTCGCCTCATGTCTGTCAACCCTCCGTTGGGATTTCCTTTCGCTTAGTCACGGTTGCGTGATTTTTACGCATAAGACTCCCTGGATGAATTTGAAGGGTAAAACTTGTCCCCTATATATTTTCTGTGATTCGCGCTCTTTGAATTGGCCTGAGATTAGTATCGTCATCTTTTGTTCTCGGATCCGTATACATACTATACCCCATATAGGTGTATAATATAATATATGTATGTATATGCGTGAGTGAGCCAGCTTAGCTATTTGATGATGATGATGATGATGATCATCATCATCATCTGCACTTTTTACAAACCTGTATATAGGAGTATCTGAGCCTTCTTTGTACCAAATGACGAGATGAAGCCTGTCTCCAGGAACAGGAGGCTCTACGTCACAAGGAAGCTGTGCTACACCCCCAGCTACAGCTTGAGCATCGCTCATTATTACTGTAAGCAAAAAAGAATCGGAAACATTTAATAAATTTTCATTGCAATCGGAGATATTTTGAAACAGATTTGTGTCGAAAAGAGAACAGGATCCTAATTGTTTTTCATGAAAAGCGACATCTTGGATAAGATCATGCATTGAAACAGGGCGAATGGACTGAAACATCCTGAAACGTGGTAATATAAGATGAAATCAAGCTGTTATCGTAATTATTATGAATTTTGAGTAATGAAAGAAATGTGTTTTCGAGGGTACAGAAGAGTTGATATGTATAGAAACACGGAAGGAGTTTCCGTTCCTATAACTTTCGAGGATATAGTCGAGGCTTGGTTTTCTCTGTAGAATATAGCGAATAGCTAATTACGTCGACGTGTTTACCGGTAAATTAATTACATCAACGGTAACGCTACTTGACTCTGGCATTGTGGTCGTACACAAACAACCCGAGGCCATGACACACCTGGGGCGACTCCGATGAATGGGCGAATTACCGTGGCATATGGATATGTACTCCATTCGTTCGTTCGTTTTCTACCAGGGTAAAGGACATCAGCGCTCGACTTTTGGCTCGAAAATTTAATGAAAGGTACCTAACTTGACGGTGGCGGTGGCGGTGGCGGTGGTACTTTTTATGCCCAAACCTCGACATCTAACTATGTATGGGCATTATGGGTACACTACCATATGGTCAAGACAACTAAAACCAAGCCACGCGACGCGCGAATTAAACCATGGTACGTAGGCTACCTACGTACCTACCCACCTACCTACCTACCTACCTAGGGCAGAGGCATTATGGAAAATTGAATCCACCACACAATACGAAGCGAGGACAAAGCGGGCTTGTTTTGTTCACGAGGACTTGCTGATGCAAGGGTGCACCCAGGATCCGCCCCACAGTGTTCCTCGAGTGTACGTCCCCGGACACGCTAACACGGATCCATACCAGAACGCGCCTCCATTTGGCGTGGGACAAGCCAAGCCTCTCTCTGCCGTTTTCTCACCCTAGGTGTATGTACAGGGTGGTTTGATAAGAGAATGAATATGCGAATTTACGGTGTGAGGATCAGAAAATACGGGCGATTTTAATGCATTCAGATATTTCCCTGAATCAATCAGTTTGAAGATTGTTAAAAAAAAAAATGTACTAAATACATGATCAAGGAATGCTTGGAATGATGAATCATCCTGTACAAATGAGTGGGGTAGATGTTTATTCAAGTTTGTATGGATATGGGCGGACGAGAATAGGTCCCCGTTGTTCCACGTGCCTACATACGTGTCCTGGGCTCGAATACTTGAGCTGGCACATAGAAATTCCTCTGAGCAAGCCCTGAGGTATATCATAATACGTACATCTACCTATCTACATCTGACACGCTATGCCATAGAGTTTACGATATAGGTGTGTATATAATAATCAACACGTTTGTAAGCGGTGCAAAGACGGCTTGAGGAACGGGCGAATTGTCTAGCGCGGAGTTTGTCACGTTCGGTTCAGAGATATAGGAAGATCCGGTAGCCCACACTGCATATTATATGCGGATAGGTGGGTATAGGTGCAGTATAGGTAGGTAGGTAGGTACTCCGAAGAAATACTTGACGAGTAGCCTTTCGTTTGATCAAATATTTAACGACGTTAGCTCTTCAGGTTTTAGAAAAAGGACCATAAGGTTTTATAAAAAAAAAAATAAAGATCAAATTCAAGTGGTTTTTGCGGATGAATAAATTCCTGATCTGTATTCCCGATGCAGAAATTGATCATTGGTTATAATTCTTGAAAGCGATTTGAATCGAATGATCAAAGCGTGTTCTGCTAAGGGTCGCGATATATTATCTTTGTTTTCTTTGGAATCTAAGATTCTGTAATATAATCAGAGTCTTGGTGGTCTCTAAGTTATTTCTCTTCTCGAATGGAGGCTATTAAATTTTTCGACATTTCTTGAAGGTCTGCGGAGGAGACCACTTACGGATGACTTGAATTTTATTAGCATTATAACGATCGGGAGAAGGTAGATCTTGGCGAGGGCCAAGATCCATGATCGTGGTCTCAGATTCTAGAGGATTGAAAGAAAAAAAAAAAAAAAAAAAAAAAAAAAAAACCCCTCGATCTTTGATGTTTAATCTCTTGAACAAACGGGCCGAGGGATCAAAGCGCAATGGATGGATAAGGATCAAATTAGGACTAAGCTTAATGAAATTAGTCGTGAGCCTAACCAACAACCGTGTTGAGTTGTCCGTCTCCACGGAATCTAACTTTACTTTATACGGGTAGGTATGTAGGTACGTCAGACGTGAGTGAAGATGGACCGCGTTGCAAGGGTATAGACCCAGTGGGCGGCGAACTCAAGTTCCTAAGCCGCACAGAGTTTATTTACGACGGTAGCCGGTGGCATTCTCCCCAAGGACGAGAAGGTTCCAAAGTTCCTTGGAGATGCTTAAACCTCTCGATGGAAACACATACGTGCAGGGCGTGGTATGTAAATTGCAAAGGACGTGCACGCTTATCTACTTTGTGTATATACTGCGGGTCCATATCGCGTGTGTGTTATAGGATGACTTATATTTTTCACTAAAATAAAAAGGAGATCATTTTTCCTGATAAAATAACTCGAAAATGAAGAACAACATTTTTATGGATAACGTAAGGCTAGGGCTAGGCCCTGTGCAGGTTACCCACAAACCTCATCTTCTTTTCTTTTCAAAAATTGAGTGTGGATTCAAAAATCGTTCAGAAACTACGGCGGGGTTTTATACCTTATGTAACGCTGACTTTGGGATGAGAAAGATATTGGTATTTCAAAAAATCCATATTCTCAGAGTCCTTTATGCAGCCACATGTACAACAATATGCTTACTGACTGGCAACTTCTTTTCACATGAAAGGTGTCATATACGACCGACTACTTCGCTTCACACGTTTGATATATCCTTCTCGTTTTACCGCCAACCCGACGTTTGCTTTCTGGAAAATTACTTCACATCAAAGATGTGAGAATTCAGCGAATGTTCAGAAAAAAGAATAGAATGAGAATGAGAAATCCAGGATTGAACTAAACTAGTTTTACTGCAGAAATCGAAAATATTTACGACATGATTCAAACCGATCAGCTTGGTCTCTGATTTAATCAAAAGATTATTTTTAATCAAATCAAAAGCTGGTTAAGGTGAGACGTAATTTTGCAGTAAACCATCCCGCATGTGATTTTTTTCTTCAAATTGCTTTGTTTTTTTTCGAGAAAAAAATCTCGAGGTTGTAATAATATGCTGACTGAAAAAAATTCTATCTAAATCGCCCAAACGGTTCACGAGATAACGGTGCTTTACCGAAAACATATTTTCCTCTCCCCTATCCGCAAGCTTCTCATTCGATTCTTCTTAAATTCAATAAATTTCTGATCCAGACGTGTTATTCAGTATTTGTGTGTCTTCTTGTTCTCAGTTCTTGTTCTAGAATACGATGTGTAAATCATTGCGTCAAAGAATTATTATCACTCGGTTTTACGGATCATAGTGATTTGAGTGTCATCACATACTTTTAGCATAGTCAGCATGTTCCCTTTAAAGCTTAAAGCTAATAAGTTCTATTAGTTCGTTGATTATAATAATTATTGTAATTTGCATGTTTTATACAGGGGTGAAACGCGTTGTATAAAATAACGTGTGCCTATGATCTTCGGAACGAAAGTATAGTAACGATAAATCGTCAAAAATTGGAATAAAGTAAAAGAGAGAAGCTTCTTATTGTAAAAAAGCTTCGAAAGAAGATTGATACTTGCGTTTCGTTGAAAGTAATTAATGCCGACTTTGAATCAAGGTGTATAAATATATTCACATAGTAGGTACGAGGGAGTCCCTGCAATCTACAGCCCGTTGGGTTGAAAACATGAGAATGGGTAGATTCCGGTAGAAGTACCTACATCGACGCGCCGCGTTCCTCCGTGTCTTAATTACCCTCGTCCCAAGTATGACGTGGTCATGAGGAACGGGGGTTTGTTTCAAAGTATACTGAAGAGGGAGAGAAATGTGGATGTTGCAGCGTATATAGTATGTAATATAAGTATGGAAGTGTATAAAGCGACTTGTACTACGTACTACTCATCGCGAGAGAACGAGAGACACTCGGTTTAATTGGAAGGCGCGTAGCCGTCATATATACGATTCCTGGTTAAGAAAAAGGGGAAAATTTCTCGCACCCCTTTCTCCAAATGAGGGCTGACACCGACTATCTCCTTGAAAAACGACAAGCCCCCTTCTAGTAACAAGGAACCGGTCCTCTTCGCATCCTTTTCCACGTGACAAAGCCCTGCTTTTCGTCCTTACGACGCGACGCATGTACCAACGAGAAGTGAGGACCATCATATTCAAATTGTATGCCCAAAGGTCGTCGACACTCGCAGAATTTCTCCCACGAATATTAATGAATATATCATGCATGGATATGACATTTTGTTCAAAAATATTGAAATTATTACGAAAAAATGTTTACACTGATCAGATCGTATCAATTTTTTAACACGGATCCTTAAATAGTAAAGTGAGCTTTCGTTAGTTTGTGCAAAAAATATTGTTGACAGAATTGAGAGTCCTTCCAGTCGCAAATATTGTTGTTATTATTAACTAACTAAGAACTGTCGAGCTTTAATTATGCAGAACTCAATTACTGTAATTACGTTATACACTGTGTAGCCTCTGGGTGTTTTATGAGTGTATTTTGTTCAGGGTCGTAGAGGTTGTTTCGTTCAAGAATTACTCCTCGAGAAACGGGTAGGTAAAGCTCGCTGGTACCAACATGAGTTGGTACTTGGTAGCGTACGAGGCGGAATGCGCCTAGTGTGCAGGACGTAGGTACCTTTTCTTGGTGGTAACCGCGTGCACGTGGCCCTTATATGAAAAGAGACCCACATAATTATTCCATCGGGCTGGTTCTAGCCTTGCCTACCACGGAACTTGACACCACCCCTTTATATATATATATATATATATATATATATCCTTCGTACCCTAATTCGTAGCCTTTGTGATGCTGGTGTAAACGGCAGACCGTTTTCAAGATCCATTCAACACACTCAACTTCTCTCGGCCTCGAACGCCGAACGAAATTATATCCTGTTTGCACTTTGATCAATGGAACAAACCAAATGTTATAAAGTATAATAATTCAGTTACCAGCTTTACCAACGTTCTATACCGTTCCACCGTTCTCTTCTCTTAAATCCTTTGTGATTACCTACCTTTAAAAAATGTATATTTTTTCGCTATTAACTGACGAGATGATAATAGCATTATGTGCGGGCGAAAAAGGAACGGAAATAAATTAATGAATGAATTTTACATTCACGGTTTCTTTTTTTTCTTTTTTACCCTCTTTTTATTATTCATTTTTACTTCGCTTTACTCAACGTCGAGAGATTTATTTCCCAATGAGAATTGATTCGCGGAGCTTTTAGCAATTAATCTCAACGGTACCTATGTATATTATATATATATATATATATATAATACGTATATATCGATTCATGGTCGAGCCTCGATGAACGCATACGAGGATATAAAATCGTGGTAATCATAAGAGCGATGTTTCCTCTGGTAGAAAAATATTGACAAAAAACATTTCACCTTAGTATCCTGTACGTATATAGGTATACTTAGGGTATATCCTTATATGCCTACGGGAAAAGTGGGAGAAGCGTAAACAGAAATCCATCAAATCGAAGGAAGAAGCGGGGGAGAAATTCTATTGCCATGTAGAAAGAGCAAAAACAATCGAAAAATATCTGAAGATGAGGGCTTTGGCTGAAGAAGTGCGGAGATAGTGAATAAAAACAGGGACTGTTTCCTACTTCGCTAATATTCTCCGAATTTCCCCTAATGATATTTTATCTCCTTTGTTTCATGCCTCTAGATATTATATAGAATTTCGTGTATTTCGAATCTTTTTCTATTTCTTTCTTTCTTTCATTTCCACTTTTTTGATACCCATTTTTCAAATTAACCTCTCCTCTCGCCTAGATGGATATGAAACAAAAAAATCAGTGTATAACCAAGGCCGAGTAATAATACCGTTGGCACTGGTTAGAGCTTCAACCCTCTTCGGTTTAAAATCAATGGGAAATCAACGAAGCGGTTCATTAGGCGTGTGAGTCATTAAGCTACCGTATGTGCCATGTTCGCATACTAAAAGGTTTTCAATAACAGTCATTGCTGGGGAGCGACAATGGTCATTGTGAAATTGGAGCAACACCTGGGCCGCGATTGCAACCCCTACATCCGCGATTCTCTTTATCACCACATGAGGACGCCTTAATTTATTTTTGACACGCTTCTCGGTCTCCTCGCTTTTTTCACATTAATTATTGATCTCAAGTGGAAAAAAGCCCTTTCAAATTAATCGCCGAGTTATCCCAACCGTTTTTTAATCCATATATAACAATGAATCCAGGACGAGCAGAAATTCCCAATTCAGTTACGTCCATATCCGTAATCAATCCGTGATCGCGAGTATGTAGCGACTATATAGCGGCATACATTGCTGTAGGATTTTCAATACCTATCATTTAGAGAGAGAGAGAGAGAGAGAGGGAGAGAGAGAAAAAGGAGAAAAATGGGTTGATTCCGTTGAATGGCACTTTTACACGATCAATTTTAGTTTCTTTTTTTCACACTCGGACGTTTTTGATGAATTATTGAAATACTGGAGAATTGTTCAGCTGCTTTTTGCACCTCTGCGCGTACCAAACGCTGCTTTTTCTTCTTGTCAAAATTGATACCAGATTTTCTTTTCTTTTTTTTTTTTAAATTATTTCTATTTGACAAATTCCAAATCTGCTAAGCTCAAGAATGATTTAACGATACTTTATTGTTAAATAACTGCACGAGGGAGGACTGAAATTTGAAATATAGTATATATGAACCGAAATCTGCTATCATGACGAACGAGCATACAGAGCTTGCGCAGGTTCCGTCGAAATTACTGCATTTCTTAATAAAGTTATTCTAATGACGAATTCTCTTGGTTTGCATCATCGGGTTTAGAATCATATCGAGTCTGCAGTTCGTGTTGAATAATAAATGAGATGAAATTTGATTGTGAATACGTTGAATAATTGCGAGGTAGGATAAGGAGGGAATATATGAATGAGAAGAAAATCTTTCCAGGGTTAATAACAATTCCCATCTAAATTTGTGTATAAATATATACGTACTATATATTATTTGGGAAAAGAAATGTATTCTCTGAAAGAAGAGGGAACAAAAAAAAAAAAAAAAAAAAAAAATTGAAATACACCCCCGTCTATGCGACGGAACGTTTTTATTCGAATTACTTGACGTTATGTCACCAGGGATGGACGTAGGGACTAGTCGATCGTCGTAGTGCGTCGCGACGCAGGCGTTCGGAGCTGGGTAACACGGTGGCGTCGCATTTGCCCCGAGTGCAAGCGCGCGTGTCAGCATTGTGCGGCATAAACTCGCAGTGACAGGGGGCGAGCCGTTGTCACACCCTCGCTCTGAGTATTATTCCTCGCCCGACCCTCGTTCCATCGTTCCATAGCGTCGCGTCGCCCTGCGTCGTTCCATCGTTCTTTGCCCCGCGTTGGTCGTCAGCATCGTCATCTCCGTCCTTTCGTGGCGTCGTTGAAGGCCCTCGCCCTCATCCCCATTCCCACCCTCAAAGCTTCCGAAACGAAGCGAAGCGAAGCGTTCCTTTTTCAAAATATTCCCCGGTAATATACGACTACATTTTGACGTGTGGATATGACAGTTTCGGTGACAGAAAACCGGAGAAGATTGCCTGGCACACTGGCTACGAATTTTTATTCAACTTCCAACTTCTCGTTTCAGTTTTCTACTCTACCGGTTCCCAACTCTATATGCTGTTCAGTAAAATAACACGTATACCTATACTATATATATTTTTTTTTTCACGATTTGTTCAACACCGTAAACATAATTTCCCATAATATGCCGCGGAAGATTTCATCCCCAGAACTTTTTGCCAATAATGAAAGAAGAAAAAAGAAGAAAAGAAGAAAAAAAAAAATGAAAAATTCTATAGTATACACATTCTGCGAAATGAGACGAAAAAGGGGGTTTTATCATCTCCGAGATACCAGCTGGGAGCTTCTGCAGTCTCCTTGTTACATAATATGGTGTGCAGTCGAGAGCAACGAGGGTGCTGGCACAAGGACCGTACCCACTACCTATACTTCGTCGTTCTAGCCCCTGAGGGCTAGAAGGTGTCTGAAGTCCGAGACTTGGTCTTCACACTTCAATTCAGAGACAGCACTTGGCAAACTAATTACTTGGTTCAACTAATTCAATTGGACAAAGCTCTCCCATCTGTCGAGAAGATAGCAAGGAAATCTTATTAACAAGTCTTAGGCTATGTCTAGCGGAAGTTTGACTTGAGAGTAAATGGAAGGGATGTAGATTAGCAGTCGTCACAATTTCGGGCTGAATATTTTAAAGGTTTATACCGATTTCGCGAATCTTTACGTTCATTCCATTTCCTTATTTCTCAACAATTATTCTGTTAAACGCTGCAGGAGCCAGTCATGTCTCTAAGATTATACAGACCGTAGTATTTTGTATAAAGCTGCGTTAATTATGGCTTAATTTTCTGTTCATTTTGAGCGACAGCTATAATTGATGGAAAAAATTGAATTGAAGAAAAATTAGCAAAACGACGCAACGTACAACGGTTTAGTTTCATCGCGAGCTAGCGAGCGACCGGGAACGTCCGTCGCTAAATCTATCAGCCATATTCAACGCGTGCTGTTTCCACTTGACCCATACGAGTGTAAGATTACTGCGTGACAATAGACATTAACGAGGAGCGAGCAGTAGCGTGACGGATATGTTTTCAGAGTTCTATACGAGTTGTAAGCTGTATACGAAAAATCGTTTTTTGTATATTTAGTACCTGGGGTAAAGTTTGAGGACGATAAATTTCGAAAGCATGTATCAAACTCGGTACATTCGTCAACTGTAGTTTTGATGGCAACTGAGCACGCGATTAAGAACAGGAAATTTGAATTCCGAGATATTTAATGCCAGATTTGCGTCTCTATTGACGAAAGCAACGGTCAAGTATTTAGGGTTGATGCAAGTTTCTACTTTTTTTAATTTGCCTTTTTTGATACGACATGGGGAATTTTTAGTTACGGCGAAACATTTGCTCTTGAAAATTTGGGTCGAGAAATGATTGGAGAATAGTTTTTGAAATCGTGCTTTTTCGTTCGAGTAAAATATCACATTATCTGCGAATCACGACTTGGATTACAAGTCTGGAGCTGAGTACTGACGATGAGTGGTGGTAGAGAGAAGAAAAAAAGAAGGAAAGAAAGAGATAGAGAAAAAAAAAACACTTTAAGTAATAGTCGAGCCATTATTTCCTACTACGTCATTAGGACATTTTAAACTCCAGATTTCTCATAAAAATTCTCGTAGGGTACTTTTCCCCTGGATTTTCTAGCGACTTAAGAATTCCGTGAATTATCAAAATCTTCTAGGTTTAGACCGTCACTTCAGGACGTTTGAATTGCTTTAAAATGTGATTTTTTTTTTTTTTTTTGCAATTATCGATCGAAATCTATAATTGCCGTTGAAAATATTTCGGTCAAAAAATTGAACGCTTTCGTATTTTTTCAAAAGTTTTATTTTTACCCATATGAATATCGCGATATGTGGATAAAACTTTGTAAATAGATAAGAAATGGTTAAAAGTTTCATCAAACTTATGCGTAGAAGAAGATACAAACTCTAGGAAAAGTTCAGTTCGTCTATTTTCGTTTTTGGTTTACTATTTTTTTTTCTTTTTTTATAGTAGGTATATAAAAATACATTTTGCCAGGCATATACATATTATACATATATACATATCGCGACTAAAAATCTATTGGAATTCAAAATATGACTGTTGCCGAAAATCGTCTCTTTAGAAAATCGTTAAAATTCGCGAGGATCCACCGTAGCTCTCTGGGGTTCTTTGAAATTAATATAATGAATATGCAGATTTAATTTTTCGTTGCGGTGTACGGAATTCGTTCCCGAACTAATCCACGAGCTATACGCGAGTAAGCTTGTGAGAAAATTCTTCGTTAAATTATTTTACCGCAAAAGAATTAAAGGCAAAAAAACATAATAAATATAAATAAATTAAACAAGAAATGAAATTAATATAAATATAAATAACATTCCAAGAAAATGATTAAAACTTCTTACAATACGACCACTTCATCAATTTACAATTCATTTTTCCTCAAATTTATACCTCGCTCGTATACTATACATGCAGAAAAAAAATCCGTCGATATATTTTCGCCAATTTTTCGCCTCTTTCAAATGGAAATAATAAAAATGTATCATTTTTACAATTTTTTTTTTTTTTTTTTTTTTTTTTTCATTTCTGGAACAAATATCCGCGAAATATAATATACAGGGTGTAAATCTTAACTCTGTACATACTTATAGGGTGTGTAGGGGGTGCCAATACAAGCATTTTGAGGTATGACACCCTAGGTCGGAAACTCATCCTAACGGCTGTGGAGGGTTTCGAAGGTTCTAGTACCGCGCGCTTTTCGTAGTGTAATGAGTAAGATGTAATTATTTTTGACCCAACATTTTATTCAGCCGTAGACAACAGTACAAATGATCTTGTGTGGAATCAACAAAACGATAAACTTGGCAATAAAAAAATAGCAAAACAATTTCCGGTGCTTACAAACAGATTTTGAAAAAGTTATGGAAAACTATTGGGGTTTGGCACACTTGGGCTTTTCGTTTTCCATAACTTTTTCAAATTCTGTTTAAAATCACCGGAAATTGTTTCGTTATTTTTTCATTTCTAAGTTTATCGTTTTGTTCATTTCACGCAAGAACATTTGTACTGTTGTCTACGGCTGAATAAAATCTTGGGTCGAAAGTGAACACATCTGATTCATTAAACTGCGATCAAGCGTGCACGGTACCATATCCTTCAAAGCCCTCCACAGTGGTTAGGATGAGTTTCCGACCATGGGTGTCATACCTCAAAATGCTTGTATTGGCACCCCCTACACACCCTATAAGTATGTACAGAGTTAAGATTTACACCCTGTATAGTATGACTATTTGTATCTATGACGTAGCGTGTTTGCGTATTGCATATAATACCTACTATATAATATACCTATTCGTTATATTTTCTTCCATCACTGGAACTTTCCGCATTATGGTACTTGGTATAGTTTGACGATTTTTTATTATTTTTATTACTATTATTATTATTATATTCCAGTGGCTGGCTAGTATAGTGTAGCATTCGTTCGTTCACTCGTAGCTTTATATACGCCCAGCTCAGTCCTGGGATTGTTAGCAATTCCAGGCCGCCGCCGCTTTATTGCCGGTGTTATGACAACTCCGTTGTGATCGCCGTTAACTATTTCTAAAGTTGGCACAGAATACTTTGCACTCGAATAAAGCGAATAAAGCCAAACCGTTACGAGTCTCATTTACAATCGGAAATCCCGTTCGCTGATATGATTTAATTCTTATATATTCTCCCCCATTTTTGATACCTGCCAATTCCAAACCTCCGCATATATACCCCCGTATAGGTATTTTATTTCTCCCAGAAACCATTTCTGAATAGAAAATCATTGATTTATTGATACAGTATATTATATGTATATACATTAGGGTGGTTCAAAAAAGACTTAATTTCTCAGATGTTGCTGCTCATCCGTGAATATGTTGTTTGTGATTTTTAAAAATTATTCCACTTTTTTGAGCTCCATTGGACAATATTTACTACTGCCTCAGTGAAGTTGAAATTTCGAAATTTAGCCATTTTTGGCAATTTCAAAGTTCTCAGATCAAAGCGCTCATCTGGCTACCTCGAGATTATCATTCAATGAGCATGTTTGTTCAAGATGAGACTCGTACGATAATATTTAGTACTGCCTCGGAGACATTGGAGTTTTTTCAATATCTTGCGTTTTTTCGGAGATTCGATCGTCAGGTCCTGCTCATGAGACAGTTTCATCTTACCAATATAAGGATGAAATCCAAGCAGTTTGCAGTCTGCGGGACCATTTTTACTACTGCCTCATTGAGGGCGACTTTCCTTCAAGTAAAATTAGCAACATGAGGTAGTACTAAAAATGGTCCCACAGTCTGCAAACTTCGTGTACTTCTTCCTTAAAATGGTAAGAAATGACTGTCTCATGAGCAACACCTGGCGATCCAATTTCTAAAAAAAAAACCTAAATGGTGAAAAAACTTCAATGTCTCTGAAGCAGTACTAAATATTATCGTACGAGTCTCATCTTGAACCAACATCCTCATTGAATTAGAACCTAGAGGTAGCCAGATGAGGACTTTGATCTGAGAACTTTGAAATTGCCAAAAATGGCAAAATTTCGAAATTTCAACTTCACTGAGGCAGTAGTAAATATTGTCCTATAGAGCTTAAAAAAATGGAATAATTTTTCAAAATCACGAACAACATTTTCACGAATGAGCAGCAACATCTGAGAAATTAGGTCTTTTTTGAACCACCCTAATATACATGCATACTGAATCCATAAAGACGAAAAAAAAAAAAAAAAAAAAAAAATCGCCGCATTAATTTTATCGATAAAATTCAGGCTTACATATCCTCCGGAGTAAAGATCATCCAGCTTTATAATACTAGTATACTGTATAAATTTGTATGAATTATATTGTCACGCGTTGTCCGCGTGTAGTGGGTGTCTCAGATTCTTTTTTTTTTTTTTTTTTTTTTTTTTCTCATTAAATACGATGACGTGACCCGAAGCATCGCATAACCGTTGCAAGTCGCGAGTCTTAATTGGCTTCAATTTGCTTTTGCAGTAAGAAACTTGTCGTATATAACGTCATCCAACGAATTTAATCGAAGTTAATCTGTGTTCAAACACACGATGTCTATAATGTGAGATATTATATGCATTTGAAAATCCGTTTTTGGATTATTAATTTTTTTAATTCTAGAAGTGAAGAATTTCAAAAATCTTTCATTTCGTATCATTTTTCAACTCCATAGTTCGATAACTCCGCGCCTGCAACCTTACAGAGACATGAATTGAAGTATCGCGGCTCGATTGTAAGGTATCGAATACAAATGGTTTTGTAAATATTTCTCAACGTATTCCACCCTCGATTTAGTGTCCAAGCCTTAGAAACTCAGTGTTAAAAAAAAAAAAAAAAAAAAAAAAAAAAATGGTCAGACCAAGGCGATGGGTGCGTGTGGATAGTCTGACGGTTTGATAAATGGAAGAAATGTTATTATTTGTCCATTACTCTTTGTTACAACCCTGCACCCAAAGATATACCCCCTGCGGTTTATACTACGACGACCCCACCGACGTGGTGATAAACGTACAGGATTTTGCTTTCGAGGACATTGCAACAGAGCTCCAGAGGAGGGAAACGAGCTACCGCGACGTTGTTAAACGAGGTTTGCGAGTTACTGAGACGTTTCGAGTACCGCAAAATCATCTAATGATACTTGAGGTGGTACTCGGCTCTCGCAGGTGACATACAACCCCTTTATACCCCGTTAGGTACTTCGAGGAGTTGATTTCCGACGATATATATTTGAGGCCAGATTTTCACCACCACTAATTACTCAAACTACCGTATATCCCGCTGAGAAGTACTATTCCCTTAGGAACAGAATCGTTCACCATTAAAATTTGGTGTCCTGTAGGTATAGTTTCTCCCATATTAAAATTTCTACAGTACCTAAATGTGATGAGGATTGGAATAAATTTCTGAAAATTTCGGCTTTTGAATATAGCCGTCCAAATTTTCTGTCACACATTTTTCTTCGATATATTATTCATTCTACTCCTTTGACCTATGATAAGTTGTTTGAGAACTAACTAATCAAGACATTAATCTCTGACACATAGGTGTTTAAATGTAAATAAGTATAATTCCCATTCTTCCGAAGGGTTGGTTGGAAAATGAACCCGTCGTAAAAATGTAAATCTCATTTTGAATAATATTCTCTGGTCGGCGGCAAAGCGACCTTACATAATATACACCCCACTCGTTCACTGCACCCATACACCCCCATATATAAATATATATATATGTATATATATTATATAATATGTATTCCTAGACTGGTTATGCGAAGAGGCCATACCGAGGGTGAGAAAAATGGTGGAAAGTAGGATACAGAAGGTGGTTGGATAGCGCCTAGAATGTCTAGGTATAAACTACCCCCTGGTCTGAGAAGGGGCTATAGGAAGTAGCATAACAGGCGTTGGTGCCCTAGGGAGTCCAACTATCCAAGCGCTCCGGGAGCTTATGAGTTTACTCGAAACAGGAAAACAATGTAGTTCCCACGTTAATTATCTTCGTCGTGTATCTCTTGCCCAGCCTTTCTTTCTATCCGCAAGGGTTAACAGTTAATTGTGTAAAAAGTGGTAGTTAAAATTCCGAAGAATTTTATGACCAATTATCATACCTACGTGAATATGAGAAGCGTGTCGAAGTGGAATCCGTGGATTGTAAGTATATTAGGGTGTGCCAAAAAAAAAAATTCAAACGCACATCAACATTCCGGTGGAGCATCTCAAATAGAATATCTCAGCCAAATATGAGCTCTTAATATTGATATTTAGAACTGCCTAACTTAGTTTTCCCATTTTCGATTTGAATAACACGTGAAAAAAAATCGGAAAATTTTCGAATTGTTTTTTCTCGTAACCGGCTTGATTTAGAAACTATCTGAATACAGATTCTCATAGGAAATTTCACGCTCTACAAAAAAGTACTGAGATAGAATTTTCCTAACTCTCACCGATTAAGAGATATTCGCCTATAAACATTGACTCATAGCGTCATAGAGTCATACGACTCTGGGAAAAACAATTTATTTTTCAACCGCGCATCAAAATTTCGGTATAGAGCATCTCAAATAAAACATCTCAATCAAATATGAGCTCTTAATATTGATATTTAGAACTGCCTATTTTAGTAACTAAAATTAGTAACTGAAATTAGTAATTAAATTAGGCAGTTCTAAATATCAATATTAAGAGCTCGTATTTGGCTAGGATATTCTATTTGAGATGCTCTACCGGAATGTTGATGTGCGTTTGAATTTTTTTTTTTTTTTTGGCACACCCTAAGGTATATATACTATATTTGAAAAAAAGAAAAGTAAAGTAAATTTCAATCTCTTTTTTTTTGTTCGCGAATGAAACGGAAAGTCGCGGAAATATTGGAAAATCTGTTTCATTTCAAGATTTGTTCTTCCACTTTCCAGAGGGGGTCGTGAAAATTGTGTGATTTCGGCTCGAACAAGCGTCAATGAACACCGAAATCCGATTGTTAGCAGAGCTAGGTGGTACTTCTCCTCTTCCCAGACGAAAGGGATGATCACGCGATGAAATTTCGACGGTTTTAGAGCTGACCTACCTCCCTACTGCGACGGCGACGCCCTTCACTGAGGATGAGTATCTTATCACCCCGGAGCCCGAGGTTCATTCGAGAATCTAACACTCTCAGCTTATGTTTTCAATCGCGGCTTAATGTGTCTTGGCATCGAGAGTTTTTCCCAGTTCCTACTTTTATTTTCTAAATTTATCTCTGTCGATATATAATAGAGTCGAAAAATTGAGGCGCTTTTTCGAAACATTATTTTGCCATAGAATGTAGAAATTTTACAGAAATAAAAGCAACGTGTAAAAGAAAACAAAAATATGCTATGGGTCTCAAATTTTGGTCGAAATTCGAGATTCTGAAAGCTTTTCGAATCCTGTTTTCGACCAGAAATACAGATTTTTTTGTCAAAAATAAAAACAAAGTATCAACAAAAATTGAAAATTGTATATTTTCGCTAAATTTTGAGATTTTCCAGGCCATTGAATGTCCATTTTTTTTGCCAGCATGCAAAGATTTCATTGAAAAATAAGAAACGAATGAAAAACCTCAGATATTAGCAAGAATTCGAGTTTCAAAAATCGTTTGAATTCCTTTGCCAGCCTTATGTGTTCGGGAAATGAAGTTTGAGGCATAAAGTGAACAAACTTCGTTGCGGATGACTGAAAATCGTAATACAGTCCGATCTCTCAATAAACCCTCTCTCTATAAACCCGCTTCCCCAGTTTCTCGCTCGAAGCGTTCCCCCACTCTGCCTATTAAGACATAGCGTAGCGAGGAAAGAGAGAGACGGAAAACCATTGGTGCGACTAGCGAAGAAGGCAGAGTGGGGGTACCTCATTTCGTGGAAAAACTCTTCCCCTTGGCGGCTTGGGAGGGCTTATAGAGAGATCGGACTGTATCATGCCGAGAATAGTGCCACCCTAATCTGTTAAAGTTTGAGTTCTATTTGATGTGGTATAGGCAGTCTAGATGTTCAAACGATAAAGTGGCAACTTATTATAAAGTAAATCTCGACTGTGAATCAAAGCAATTCCTTTATCACTATAGTTTTGCCGAGGGATTGACAATCGGAACATTTGTCATCCCTGCAGGTTTCGAATGTTTAGTTTGTTTATTCGTAAGCCATAGTCTCAAATATTTACTGATCGTTGCTTGTGTTCGGGCTCATGTCAACAGAGGAAATTCTTAGTATATTGCGTTATAGGCCAGCTGGGTATTGCCATGACGTATATATAATATATTCATGGGGTTTGCGTGTGTAGGTATGTATATGAGATGAAACGGTATGAGTCCTACCTATATACGTAAATAAATTGAATAAAAAATGTTCATAAAGTAACGAAATTAATTCTGTTTCAATGTTGAATAAGACGTGAAAAATAATTCTTTTTACCTAGAAACTGAAGTAATTTTGCCGGTAGCACTGCGAAACGTCCGCGAAGAAGTGCAGCGGCACTTTGTTTAACTGGATATAATATACGAGGTATATAAAAGTTTTGAAAAGACTTTTCTTTATTTCGCAGACGTGTATAATATCACAAATGGTATAATGAAACATTAAAAAACTTTCGTCAAAAGTTCAGCGAGTATATATAAATTGACAGAGTTCTGTTTATTCATGGTCTTGATGAAAGGTTTAGTATTATATACCAGAGCGCAAAAAAACCTCGCCATTTTTTTTTTTTTTTTTTTTTTAAGCGAGTTTTAATTCTCACAAAAAGGAAAAATGAGGAAAAAATATAATATCAAATTCGTTCAACCTTTGACACCGGAATTAAGATCTTTAGGAGTCGACTTACCGCGTACTTTATACACCACAGAATCATGGTTATTATTCATTCACCCTCCTTCAATATTATCGCAGGTGAATAAAAAAACTCGCGGAATTTTCGTCACTCGATATTAGGAGTGAATTTTTTCTTTATATTTTTTTTCTTTTTTTTCTTCCTTCCAACGCTTTTGGTAATCAGGATGCAAAGAAAATCACATCAAGCCAAAGTGTTTAAATATTTCGTGATTAATGATGCCGCAAAAGTCAATATATATGTATACTACAGCTGCCTCTGATTAATGATAATAAAAACGGACTAATTGTGAAAATTTTTAAAGCTACTCGAGTCGGAACAAAAATATTCTTCTTCAATTTTATCAACGGATATATATAATTATATTTCAATATAATCATATCTCATGACGTAAGGATTCAGAGATGTGCAGAATCAGAATTAGCGGTTGTGTTTGAAATTCTAATGAACGACTCCTAAGTCCTGGCTAAAATTTTCAATTCGACTTACGACCTGAAAAGTCTGAAGAAAATCAACTCAATGATCGAAAAACTACTCGTCAAAGACTGAGGGCTATAGATTGAAGACAAAATCACGAAGCCTCTCTGAATTCTAGGATCTATAGAGATCCAAGCCATAGAATTCCAAAACTCTATTTTGCGCCTGAATTTTCTCAGAACGGATATAACTCTCATTTTTATGTGCAAATCAGAATTTCATAACACACACAGGCCTACCCTAAAATTATAGTTTGCTGCTTTAAGCACTCAGAAAAAAGTCTTGTTGACACAACCAAAATTTGGGTTATTATATGCACAATCACATTTTTTGTTCAGTCAATCAAAAATTTTGTTGAAATAGCCAAAATTTTGGTTGTCCCAACAAAATTTGGTTTTCCCAACGAAATTTTTGGTTGACTGAACAAAAAATTTGATCGACTGAACAAAAAATGTGATTGTGCATATAATAACCAAATTTTGGTTGTTATTTTTCTGAGTGAGTCCTCAGTGAAAACTTGTAGAATAAAACTATAATTTCTATTCCGACTCGAGTACTTACATAGGTATATGTACATCATTGTCATATTGCATGGTATAACAAGAAGGGTTAATGACGTATATCTCTCGAAAATTTAAACGACCGGAAACCGTTATGGGTGTCACGTGTCTCGGAGTTTATCGATTAACTGACTGAGGGAAACTATAACGTAAGTAAGAACGGGAGTGTTCACCCGTTGGGTATATAGGGGAAATTCTTGCAGGCAGTATAGCTCTGCCCTCGGCTAGTTTCCTATATTTTAGTTTATTTTCTTGCTTAGGTATACCGTGCCGATGAAACGGGATGAAATATTAAAGCTCGGTCGAGCCACCCGCGGACCAATAAACTTCAACAAAAAATGACGGTAACAAAAAAGGTCCTTTGTAAATTTAAGTTCGGCGTTATTTTGACCTGCGACGCGTCGCGGTCGTTAGCGCGGTACCTTTTTGCCAATGCTCTTGTTTGCTTCTTCCTAATTGTTGTTGATGGATTATTTATGAAAGTTTCGAGAACCGAGATGCTCGCAAAGTTGACTTTTAGTGTAGGTATGTAGATGTAACGTAACTCACACAACTCAAAGGCATCGATCCTATGATAACTCTAACACATATGCCTCGTCACAGTTCAAAGAAAAAGTATTCTATACTTCTATTTTCAGTTCGGCGAACAAGCTCGCGGCAAATAAGGTTCTCTCGTATTAGTTACGGTGCTTTGAAGATGAACAACTTTCTATCTGACTTTTAAAAGTTTACCTTAACGCCAGAGAACGCGAAGAGATCGACAACGAAACTGTAAGTACGTTGGAAGAGTATAACTAACGGCCACGGTGAAGCCAATTTTATAGATATACCTTATACCTACCTACTATCTGATATAGATGTTGCTTTGAGCCGAAGAAGAAGAACAAGAACAAGAAGAATAAGAAGAAGAAAAAATTATTCCTTCTTGAGTTCCTTTCAACAGAGTTTTGCTACAATAACGTATCCCTCTGTGAAGAATGTAGATATATATATATTTTAGGGAGATAATCCCCCGACCAATTTATGTTCCTTTTCTCTACAATGCCGAAATTACCCTGTCCGTGAAATAAACAGGAAAGGAATCACGTTCCGGAGGAATTTCATGGTTTGCATATTTTATTCATATACATATATATAATTTATATATGTGTGTATGTATTTCTGTATAGAGTGTATACCTACTATACGTATGTATAATGGAATCGAAATATATTATCTTACATTCAAGATATTTGGTATGAAAATATGAAACCGTCAAGTACAACTTTCGATTACATCATATATTCGGAAACAAGAAAATAAAAACAAAAAAAAAAAAAAAAACAAACATAATATTGAATCGACTTTAATCACGCGAGTTGACAAAATCTTGTGATAAAAAAGTAATGGGAAAAAAAATGACGAAAAAAAGAGAGAGAGAAAAAATTGTATGAAATGGAAAGAGCTGATGGTAACATCTTGACAGGTTAATATACGAACATCCTGAATCAAAAGCACGCGTTGGTGGTGTGTGCTACGCCAGCAACCCCTATTTTCTTGCGAAAATTAACAATTTTTAATGCTATGCTATGTGCGGACTGGTTCCCCTCTTTTCAAAGTGCTAATTGTCCCGCGAAAAGTGCTGATACTTTACAAATTTTGTCCAATTTCATATTCCTGGTTAGAAAACAGAAATTTTTAAACTCGTTATACAAAGGAAGAAAAATTCTTCGAATCCCTATTATATATGTATATATGTTGTGTTGAAAAATGTGTGAAATCCTAAACGATGTAAAAAAATTTGTCTATATTTTTTTCACCGCTCTGATAATGCGTAATTTGATTTAAATATATACCAACATATATTATATACATGCAGGCGTATAAGTCTCTGACCTAAAAATCCTATTCAAAAGTTCTGATTGTTCACCAATTCGGCTGTCACATATTGTCGACGTGGCGAGATGCACAAAGGATATCACGTTTGCGTACCCACCATAGAAGGCTGTCAAACGGACGAGCACCACGCCGCGCTGTGTGGGGCTAGAGTGGTGCAAATTGTCGAGGGGTAAACGGTTCAACGAAAAAATATATAAAAAAAAAAAAAAAAAAAAATAGCGAGCGGATCCAAACCGAAATCATATCTACGTAGGTATATACCTATCGATTCGTTTCAAACCCACCGCGATATATCAAAGATTCATCTTCTGCGATGCAGCAAAAAAACATCGTTGGGGCGTAAAAATTCAGCTATACATCAAGTTGTCGTATACCATCGCATTTGTACCTATCCCAGTGATATTTCCGACGCTCAACCAACGTCCAAGTGGGCTTATCCTTCCCTAGATCCTTCAATACCCTCCTCACCCCCCTCGTGGCACAGGAGTTCTTCCCTTCGTTGTCTACCTGCAGGACGTCTGTCCTTCTGTACTTGATATTTATGATTTCAACCCTCGATATAACCGATAACATGGAAATTCGTACGACCAAGGCGTAGGGGCTGTTTGTTCTGCACCTCGGCCTTACCAGTTCACGTTAGTTTGTATCAGTCTTCACCCTCTTCATCGAATTTTCTTCTATATTTTTTTCTGCATATTTTTTATTATTCCCTCTTTTTTTTTTTTTTTTTGCTTTCCCTCCTCCTCACGTTTTTCTCAACAATTTTCAATTCTTCGATATTCTTTTCAACGTCTTCATGCAAAGCCTGTGGCCAATTTCTACTCCTCCCTCTCTAGTTTCCGACCCTGCAGTATACCAAGCTGTGAATATAATATATATATATACACTGATGTATAAAATATATATATATTATTTCGGAGAGACCCACGTCTTTGGCTTGTTGTATAGTATAGGAGAGGCAAATTTATTTGACAGTGTTTGAAGAAAACCTTTCTCAATATTGTCATTTTTGCATTAGCCATAACTCGAGTTGAGGCCGTTTCTCTTTCTGCAATTTTTTTTTCCTTTCTTTCTTTTTCTTCTCTGTTTTATCTTATCCAACCTTTCTTTTTCCATTCTCACTGGCTGGATGATCACATTTTACTTCTATCGTCGGTCATTCTTTTGACAGAGTAGCTGGCAGCACGGTTCTCAAACGTGTCGCGAATTGATGTCAAGACGGTTTTTCTCCTGGAATCCGACGTGAAATGACAAGGATGAATTCCACCCTTTCCTTTCCTTGCCTCGCCTCGCCTTTCCTTTCCTTTCCTTTATACGATCAAGACGGAGAATATAATCAGCAGAACTACCCACTGAGTAAGACGTCGGCATAATGACGTCAACCCCTATATCTTTGTGGATTTGTGAAGAGCGTGTGCCATCGAAAGTGGTAAAAAGCTTGGAAAAGAGAAAGTACTACGACTACATACATACCTAGATCCCTGAGCATTTTCTTGAACAAAAAATGACGGGAGAAATTCATCCCTTGTTGAGATGCTCCTTATATACGTAAGGAGGAGGATGATATTGACAAAGAGGGGTATCTTGGTAATATAAGAAGTAAGATTAGGCTTACCTCCGGCAGGAAATTTGCCTTAGTACAACGGAGTATCCGCATAAAATGTGTATACGTAATATACATGTGAATATATAAATTGACTAAATCCTGCAGGCTTATTTTTTTCCCCAAGTCAAAACGTACACCGATTGTAGTAGAATATGCAAAGCGTGGAATAGCACACCACTCGATATCCACTTTCAAACTCTCCTGGAATCTAGGTGATTACTGTTTCACCAGGAATCCCTCATCAGTGGATCAACGTTGATCATGTTCAATGAAGAACATTCCGTGATCTATTTGATCACAAAGTTCGACAAGCCACGAAGCATGGAAGCTTCGTAGCCATAATTCAAGTGGTCGGTGATATCCTGGTAGGTATACTGGATTTCGTTGCTGTTCAAAACACAACGTGGTGCTTTCACCACAACAGACACTATCGCAGAAGCTAATTTATGAGCAATAACAAATTTCATTGTCGCTCACAGACTGAGGCAACGATAATTCCACACATCGCCATGTGTTACTCGTCATTTACTGTACGACATTTTATGGTTAAATATTCCACGTTATAGGTATATACCCATAAGTCTGTTCTATAACTAAGTGCCTAAGTGCAGAGTTGGGATTGGGTCAAAGGTTCAGTTGTACAGCTAGGTCATCAGGTCACGGTAAAGGGAGGTACGTTTAATCGAGTTCCAAGCGGTTAATTTGGTAGCCAACCCCTCCACGTTCGCTTATTCGATGGTCGACCCTTCTATCGCAGCTGGTAACAGACTTGCGTTTAAGCCGTTTCAGGAATCTTGCGGAGTTTCTTCGTCGTGTGGAAGAAAAGAAAAGAAAATTTTGACGGGTAGGTACGAAAACGAGATGCAAAACTATTGTTCAGATAAGAAAATTGTCAGAGCTTTAGCTGGTTCCGGTAACCACGGGGAGGGAATCAACCCTCCTTCACTAAGAACGGAAAACCGCCTCTTCTCCTCCTGTGCTTTTCCTTACCTCCATCAGTTTGCTGTGTGAGACTCGTGTCTTCTTTCATCGAGGCTAAAGCTAATGCAGAAAAGATCAAAGGAAAAAGCTCCCGCTAGCCTACTTGGTCGAAACAAAGGACGTGGGAGAGGCTAAATGATAATTGCTCGTTCTCGTTACTGAAATTCATGAAGCGTTACGTTATATTATACGCTAGTACTACGTTCCCATATACGAAACCCTAATGCATTTATTTAACTTCTTCACGAGAGCTGAGGTATATTATTTTCTTTTTCTCTTTTGGACCACTGCGAGCCAGCTAGTAAGACGGTGATATGTATTCAGTAGGAGATACCGATACGAGTATATTCGTACGTGAGAAAACCATGGCGTATAGTATAGGGAGAGGAGACAACGAACGGTCAGATCACGTCTGCATCTATTTTCACAAGAAAAAAGACATCAAATATTCAATTTATTCGGTACAGGTGTTGTTGCCACCTAGGGTATGAGGTTTTACATTTGTATATAAGTTCCAGGAGTATTATCTCCCGAAAATACGATTTATACCTCTTTGTCCTATCCTGAAATCGGTTAAACTAATTTATTAACAGTTTAATCGTCTCCGTAAGACCTAATTGACTGTGAAAAAGGAAAAGGGAAAATTATCGAAGGGCAGTCTGGGGTCAAACTTTTTCGGTGGGTACCTACCCACCTATCTTAGGCGACCCTTAATTACATCGTTCTCCAGACTTGGAATCAGTTTAAGAAATCTTCACCGGATAGGTATTCGAAACCGTCTTTGATCGCTAAAGGTAATTAGTCAAGCCATGGGGTTCGAAGTAAACGAGCGAGAGGCTGGACGCCATATCCACCGCGTGAATTGACCCAAAGTTATACGTCAGCTGTGGGAGTAAGGGTGATCACTGATCAGTATACTAAAGTATCAATTTCGAAGTTGTACAATTGTTTGAAGAGCGTCGGAAGTCAATGGCCGATTCGATCAATTGACTCCCTAAGGACCGTGGGTTCGGTTTTAGTCACCGGCAAAGCGAAGTACTATCACAAATGACAATTCGCCTGAGTAAATATAATTAATGAATTGGAGTAATTAGATGACCCAGCTATATATTAGCCCGACCGTAACGTTCCTTTTCCCTCTTTTTATTTTTCCAGTGGCTTTGAATTGACCCAGTAAATTTCTCGAGCTATTATGTTCTTGTCCCGTCGATTATAAATACAAAAATTTATGTCATTAGTAGCTCGTCCATTCATCACTTTAGAAATCTAGCCATTAAATAATGTAGCAACACGTGGCGGACCGAAATTTATAGTTAATAGATACCGTCAATTCCTTTCAGCTCTGTCTCAGCGTGCGATAGAATTGTTGAGGGTTGTTCCCGGAAGTTTGTGTAGTGCTGGTCGATCAATTACCTCATCTTCGTATACCTACCCCGAGGTCAGTTGTTTGTACCAAATAATTAAGAAGGTACTGTCACCAATGACAGAAATTGTCGGGAGTTGTTAATGAATTAAACTATACCTAATTACAGAACTATTATATGTATTAGTCCAATGAATGCGATGCAAGAAGACCCTTCTTCGTGCTTTTATTCATTGAGTTTTTTGTATTCATCACGGTATAAAATTTCACGGCTATATATTCTCGGCCAATTTGTTCAACAAATGATTAAGTGGCTTCTGCCCACTTCCATTGACCTTAAATATAGAGTAACAGCCCCTTGGATTGGATGGATTCAATTTGTATCGAGGCAAGAAGCCATGTTCAATAAATGGGTCGAACTTTTGCGTGGAGAATTCTATCGCAGGGTCACGCGGGGCTGCCAATTCACCGGGTTAAAGTGCTCGTAATGGATGACAGGTGATTCGTAACGCGAAATTGAACCTCCCCGAAGTATGTGGGTACGTGGTGCAATAGCGTACATTCGAGTGGTAGCAGACACTCAAGGAATGCCACTACGTACTACTTTCTCAACTTCAGATCAGCCCGTCTTCCGTCAGTCACCCTCTAGCGCCCTTTCACAACTTAAAAGAGATACCAGCTACTGTGGTAGCGGTAAAAGATGAAGAAACTCGAGTTCTCGTGGTTGGGTGTATAAAATAAAACGCAAAAGAGACTGTCAAGTACAACTTATACCGCTGTGTGAGATAGCATACGATCTTGAATAAACCAGTCAAATCGTCGCCTGAATAGAAAAGTGAAATAAGAAGAAAATTCCTCCAGACATCTGATCCTCAAAGGATCAGAGTAATTCCGAGGATATATCTCGATGGTGGGAGTCGTTGACATTGTCGTCCGGCCGGATCAGACAGTGAATGACAGTGTTGAAAAAAAAAAAATAATAATAAATCTGAAAAGAACGAACCGGACCAGAGGAGAGCTCACTGGTTCGATCGTATTGAATGGACCATTGTTATGAGCGTGAGTGTCTGTAGTGTATTCTGACAGAGGAGAAATACCGGGATAGTCCTTTATTTATGGTCAGTGGTCAGTCGCTCTCGGTGGGTATAAAAAAAAAAAAGAGTAGATTTAGTGGAAGGGGGAAAAGGGTTAAGTAATTATCAATTATCTACTCGTGGAAATTACTCAGGAGACCAATTAGCAGATTTCTTTCCTTTCTCCATCTCTGAGTGTTGATTACCCCTATGCTCACCCCGCAATGTCATTGCTGTTAGATTTCCCTGCGGAAATCCTGACTTTAACTAGCAAAGGGCGCTCGGTGTAGAGCCCGTTGTTTAAGGCGGAAGTAACTTGCGGGAGAAGAACGTGGATTTCGGGGTTACCGGAAGTCGCGACAGTCCAGGGGGATCCGTAGCAAAAATATCTGCGTTTTTGTCACGGTGTTGAATTTTCGTAAAGTCGTGTCGCCTCCTCCGAGGGCCGAGGATAAATGAAGGCACGACCTTTTCGTTACTAGACTATTTACTTTGAATGATGTAATAATTGTGCGCAGAGAGAGAATTGTGATACTTTTTCTTTTTCCTTTTCCTTTTTTTTTTTTTTTTTTGTTTTTTTTTGCCATTTCAAGGGTAGGAATTATAACTTTTGTATGAATAAATGAGGATTTCAGAGCCACAGGAAGCGGTGACAGTCCTGGGTAACTCCTCGTCCGTCATGGCGGAGATATGCACCCACTCGTTGACTACAGAGGGGTGGATTTTGACCACGAGTTTAACCCCCGAATAGCCCGAGGGAAAACAGGGACGCGGCTTACTGTACGACTTTGTAATTGTAATTTAATAAATGATAATTATACCGAAGCGCAAAACACGCTAGGGTCATATGGCGAGATATATTTTGGGAGGTGCTTTTTGCGCTCCATAAGCATGATCAAGGCAGTTGATTTACTTCGCATGGACTTGAGGATTGTTTAATTTCACACAAAATTTTGGTGGACAAATATTTGGGATAATTTTTTAATTCGGTATCGAATTTAGGAAATGTAAAGATAAATGGATTTTTAAATATTTTAAATATCTCGGTGACGTCAGTTTCCGCGATTTTAATCAAGTTTTTTTTCCGCTAGTGAGTTCTTGGGGAAGTGTCTTGGCTAAATTTTGCACAGTTTGACAATCGTCATTCGACTAACTGGCAAAAGTCTTTTATTCCAATCCAGGATTTTCGCCTTGCCCTATACATTTCCAGGGATCACATTCAGGCTGATCGATAATGCTGAAGAAAAAAAAGAAAAATAAATAAAACGCGGTGAGATAAAACAGCGTTTGGTCGTCTAAAAATTGTCCGCTATTCATCGGATAAGCAAGAGATCTGGGTAATTGGTATAAATTCAGTGACCCCGGTCGAGCTAACTGAGACTTAAAAACCAGCTACTCGACGAACATCTTGTTATTTCCCATTCGAAGTAATTGCACGCAATTAAGAACAATTAACGGTACGTAAGTTGTACCGCCTCCGCCTCCGCCTCCGCCTCCGCCTTCACCTCCTCCTCCTCCTCCTCCTCCACCTCCGTGATACCGCTTCGCCTGTTCTCGCTTCACCCAAGTTGCAAGACCTTTCTCAGCGACTCTGTCGAATTAAACTCCTCGCCTTCTAGCATAAAAGCAACGAACAAATCTCCGCATATTCTCGAGTTCACGCTGGACCAGTCTCTTCGCTAACTAGCTAACTTAAAGCTAAGACCTCACTTGCTAATCCCGTCAAGTCGGCGCGAACCACGCCGAGGAACAAGCTATGCACAGAAAGAAAGGGTAACTTGATTCAAGAAAATTTTGCGGTCCAAAAATGGAGACCGAAATTTTCTCGGATCAAATCAAAAATTTTCTCGAGCCAAGAAAATTGTGCCAATTTTCTTGGTTCGAGAAAATTTTTGATTTGATCCGAGAAAATTTCGGTCTCCATTTTTGGACCGCAAAATTTTCTTGAATCAAGTTACCCTTTCTTTCTGTGTGGTACTACATGCATGCACAAAGGCTGGTCTACTATTATAAGTTTGTGATTCCATGCGTATGGGAAAGGGGTTGATATTTATTTTTTTTCAAAATAATTCAACCTCAAGATCAAATACCATTTCCCTCTTACATTACGAAGATATGATACAACGAGCTAGGGCACCAGCCATAAATATATATATATATATATATATAGTACTTTAAGCCACGTAATTTCGTAGGAGGATTTATGACTACGTGAAATAAAATTAACTGTTTAAACTAGCACGAGCGTATCTCTTTGTAAGTAGTTCGAGGAAGTCGGGTTCAGCTTATATTAGTTGATAGGTTGGGGGGTAGCTGATGGTAGGTACGAGATATTAAATTAGTTTTATAGCGTCGTCTTTAAGAGTTTTGGTTATTTTTTTCTTAGCCACACGTTTCGAGGATGAAAAGTGACGAGTAACGAATGAAGCTGTAAAGTGTAATAAGTCAATTAGTAGCGAAAGGTGGAATAATACTAAATTTGTTGTCAATTATTTATAGCTATTTTCTCAGCTGTATTATACCATAGTGTTATACTGTTGAAAGAAAATAAGTTAACTTCGCAGGCACGCACGCACGCTAGATTTTATACTCTTTGATTAATAACGAGTCCCATGAGCTGCGAAATTGATCGCGGTTTTAATACTTGATAATTAGTTTGCTCAATTGGCCGAGGGTCTTAAGTCTCACTCGCGTATCACTTGGGTGTTTTAGTAATAATTGGTCGGTGAGCCTAATTAATTATTCCGATTCATTTGCGCTGAGGAAGGAGACACTCGCTGGTCGTCAAATAAAAATCAACTCGAGACCCCCTCCCACGCCTCCTCAAGCCAATTATTAAAACACATTTTTTCGACGGAATAAATGTAAAAAAAAAATGAGGAATAAAAAAAAAAAAAAAAAAGAAAGAAGAAAAATATGAAAAAAAGAAAAGTTAAATAGAATGGGGATGATAAATGATGATAAAAAAAGGTTCCATTTGGCTCGTAATGAGATTTAGGGTCAGAAACGGAACAGCGTTCAGTACTTTCTTGTTTTACCCTACTTCCGGTATTGCGGTAAATGCATTTTACTCCAAAACACGAAGAGCAACGTGCTCTGAGTGTCAAGTGTGTATAATATAATAATGTATAGATGGGTACTTCGGGTACTTAGCAAAGTGTCACTCTCTAAATACAAACGGAGTTAGTTTCCTTGCGGTGACCCGGTCGTATGGGTGAGCGTCTGACCCTCGTCAGGCGAATGTATCGTGAAGAATAACGAAAAAAATAAAAATAAAAATAAAATAAAACTAAGGGCTGGAGAAATGAGAACGAGGGAGGAATTGGGGCGAGAGAAAGAGAAATAGGAAGAAGAGCGAAGGGGGATGAGGTCAAAAAGAGGGAGAAAAACGATCGACGCTGTTATCGGTCGGCCCGTATTGAATCCAAAGTGCTAATAGAGGTAGTGATGGTTCTAAATTCATGCCCATGATACTTTCACGAATTCACGATACAGCCCAGTAAGCTAGTGAATAAGCAAGGGCGAGATAACCAACGAAGAACCTGAAGTAATATCAATTTTCCCCGGAGGCTTGCGGGGCCATTCATTATTCGAAAAAAAAAAAAAAAAAAAAAAAAAACAAAACGAAAGTACAAACCCCTCACCGACCCGGACGAACCCCTGAACCCGGAAATTCGTTATTAAAAACAGTTTTCTTTCACAAAGTTATATGTTCCTTGCACTTTCATAATGCGGTTACAAACACCCGGAAAGTTTTGCAGATGGAAATGTTCGGTATGGTTATAAATTTAATATAACGACCCTGCGATTGGTGAACTTAGTTCTTCTTATTCTTACCTACCTAGCACATTAGAACGTAAGTATCAAAAGCTTCTTTCTGACAAGTTTGCAGATTATTCACAGGACCTTTTTCTTATTTTTTTTTTTTTTTTTTTTTTTTTTTTTTTAGTAATTACGTTTTCTTCTCAGGGAGACGTGGGTGTGCCTATATATATGTCGTCGTAGTAAATTAGATTATGCACTCGAAATATCATCAAGATTTTCTGATTTTAGAAAAAAAATTCACAATCCCATTCAATCTGTGATGCATAGCCGAGGAATTTCTCGATGATTCTGAATCGGTTCAATTTTATTCGCAAATTTCGATATCGTCTTCTTCCAAGCTGTCTAAGAGTTTGAATGAATTTCTCACAGTGTAAAAAATCTGTCGAGTCGGTTTAGTGCAATTAAAGTTCTGAATTTGATATCAAGAACCCGCAACTCACATCTTTCTTCTGTTCATCCATTTTCCAAAAACTAAAAATGAAAAAACCGGAAAAACTGAAAGACTAAAATAGTTCGAACTTCGTTTTATAGCATATTTAGCAACGATTCTGTCCTTCTCTAGACTTTCAACTAAATGTCAATCTAATTACTTTCGTGTCTCCGGTCAGGGTGACGTCCAATCTTTTTTTTTATCTCATATACACTGTTGCAGAAAGATTAGACTAGAATAGATTTCAATTTATTATGCCATACCAGAACCAATACAGAAAACTTATTAGAAAGAGAAAGAGAGAGCGAGACAGAGATTTCGCGTTAATTATTTGCGATTCCTGGTAATGAGATTCCAGGTGTATATATAGCTACACCCCAATTCTCTATGAAAAGCTATCGTGGATTCGTTAATAATAGGCCAGCTTCCTCTCTCGCAATTTAGTTACGTTATTCGTGTAATAACTCGACTACTAGGTATACTTTTTAATATGATCATTATTGCGCTCAATAGTTAGTTATTTCGTCTTATCTGCATTCTCAGTATAATATGATTTTAAATTTTAAACCATTTTATATACTTTTTTTTTTTTTATAAGATCCGGCGTTGATTTTATATCGATAAATTTCAAGCGTACGAAAGCTCGACGCGTTGAGATTCTGTACACAGGATGTAATAACGTTGTGATTTATTTCGATCCGCTTTCGGGAAATTCCGGGTTTTTGTTATACGGTCTTAGCCGCGTGGTATTTCGGTTAAATTTTTTACTCATTTTCTTATATAAATTAACTCGCGGAAACATTTTTTCACTTTCTTCTTTAGATCCGCGGGCAAGGAAAGGCAACGGCTCTGTTCAACGTCAATTATTTGCTACCCACGACAATGGGGTTCTATATATATATATATATATATATATATATATATATATATATATATATATATATATATATTATATTATATATAGCTATGGAACGTGGAATTAGACGAGACTCAGTGGTTTTTCTGCGATGGACCCTTAAATCTTTCTGTCGGTGACAAGGTGACGCTGTGCCAACCAAGGAAGATAAAAGAAGAAGGAAAAAAAAAAAAAAACCGTAGAGAAATTTACCACGCGTGGTTTTTTGGCCACCAAAAGGAATAGGAAGAACACTTTCATCATCAGATGAGTGATCCGGTGGCAATCTTCGCTCTCCAACATTTTCCTCTTCCGTTTTACTTTTGTCAAAAGAAGAATAAGGAAAGAATAAGAAGAGGGAGAAAAAAACTTTATCCTTTATTTTTTCTGACGTGAAATTTTACAAGGTCGCGCGCTTCGCAACCGCACACGACCTTTTTTTCTATACATATATTCTCTGAGGACCGTAAATCTTGATAAAAAATAAAAAAAAAAAATAATAATAAAAAGAACGGTGCAGGGTGCAATTCGCTGTCTAGGAAATGGGATATCTTATCATTAATATACATATTTAAAAAAAAATTTTTTTATCCCTTAGAGGAGAAGTTTCTGTAAAAAGTTTAACCATTTCCTATATACTATTTGCCTTGCACCGGCTAATTTCCTTTCGTTATCCTCGCGTTGAGTTTTCCACGCGCATTTGTTCCGAGACATCTCATATTATATTTTCGAGTGAGATATTATATCCGGGTGTGAAAAATCGTCGGTTCGCTAAATCGGACTATTTTCAATTTTGACGTCCAGATTTCTCACGGCATTCGGGTCCCAATCTGTTATAGGTATTCATCCATCTTTCAAAGCGCGAAAAAATTCCCATTCCTCAACGATATTCTAGACGTTTCGACGCCTGGCGTCCCGGCCCCCGGGAATATATATAGTATATATAGGTACCTACATCCTTGTAGATATGAGGAATATTTCGTACCGTCTTCCTTTACCGAATCTCTCCCCCCCCCCCCCCCCCTCTCACCTCCCCATTCACAGGTTTAAAAGGAAATATGAAATGTTCATGTTCCGCGCGACATATGTCAATGAAGATTTTTACTCAATGAAGAAAATTCTATGCCAGCTCATTTCCGTTTTCACAAACATGACGACTAAACCTGATCCATCGTATGGAGTAATTTAGAATCTCGACTTAAACTCGCGGGGTGAAAAAGTCGTATTTCGTGTATTATCAAAAGATTATAGGAGCAAAATTCATCAAAATCGCATCGAATGCTTTCAGATATTATGTCATTACTTTTCTACAAGCACTGCATCTTCCGCTACCTCTTCTTTTTCCAAACCCTCGGAGACAAAAATTTTCAAAGTATCTGTGCCCCCTTTTCCCTACTCTTTTAAAAAGTTATCGAACGGATAAGGAAAACGTAAGGATCTCGGTAAAAAAATTTTTGTTGTCAGTCACTGAATAACCCCGGTTGCAATTTAACGGACGATCATTACAATCTTTGACTAAATTTGTTCCCTTTGCTTAAAAACTTTCTTATTTCACTTTTCGCTCATTTTCTTTAAATAATTTACAAAGTATACACGGAGAAAAATTTATAGTAAATTTTCTCATACTCATATAGTAGTTGTGTCATATACTTCCAATATGACGATCGTTCCGATACATTATACTCAATGTTCCATGAATGTGAGAAAGACATTCCTATATTCATGGTGACATTAGGTATAAAGTATAGGAACAATCGTCATATTGAAAGTATATGACACAACTACTATATGAGTATGAGAAAATTTACTATAAATTTTTCTCCGTGTAGGAAAAAAAAAAAAAGAAAAAAGAAAAAATTCGTTACTGATTTCATCAGCCGCGTTTGTTGGAAAGTATTTACTAGAGAAAAGTTGAAATTTTTCGAAAACTGTGAACTTGAAACTTTTATTATACCCACCGAAACTCGGTTATATACCTTATATATCTACTTTTGCCTTCTCAAACCCTTTAATCGATATCTCATACCTGTATGCAATATAATATAATATAAAGCTGTCAATTTATAATTTATAGTGTATAAATTCGCATGATCAAGCTCCTCTCATCTCCTTCCCTTCACTCCTTCATACCTGTCTTCATTAACTCCTGAGCATCCCTTCGTAATATTACCGTGGATAATTATGTCAGAGATTATCACCTCGGGCGATGTTAATGTATCGAAAGAGGATCATCCACGTCTCATATTACATGAATTCAAGGATTAGCCATATTCTCTCTTCGGTAAATTATTGCCAATTTCGTATTACCTATAGGTACCCTTATAGCGCGAGCTTATCGTTTGGTAAAATTTCAAGGGTTTGTATAATATTCATTGAACATTATACTAATTATACATACCATAGTAATTAATGAAATTATATGAAAATCGATCGTTATATGTATAATACCTACGAATATATTATAGTATTGCGGTAGTATATGAAAATTATACCTAGTGGCACGTGCTTTGATATCCCAGCTTTAATTTCATACTCGTTTATAAATCTATTTAACAAGGTCTAACTCTCCACTTATTGTTAGAGGATTTAACGACGTATGAATAACACGTTATCGCATTATAAGTATGAGTTTTCCACGATCGCGTGCTGTATAAGCATGTCACGCGATTGGCGTATAGAACTAATATAATCAGTTCACCTTCGAGTCTGCATAAAATTATTTGATCGATCTTATCTTAAAGATTCAAAAACTCAAAAACTCAAAAAACAAAAAAAAAAAAAAAAAAAAAATTAAGAAAATAAAAAAAATAATAGGAATATTAAATTATTGGCGGCCATTTTTTCCGCATTGCGTCCGACTATCGGCTGCAGTCTGCAGATTTTCGACTATATGGCGTTTAGCGAGTTCCTGCACGGAAGTGGTTAAAAGGATATTAGGCGAAAGCTAAAGCCACGTTTAAACTGAAGGTATAGAAAATGTAGTGACCCTTCGGTCGGTGAAGAGAAGGTCAAACTTTCCCCGAGGGTTAAGGGCATAGATCCGCAGGAGGTCACCAGAGCTTAGGGTATATATAGGGGTAGGCCTGGCAGTCAGCTTGCTGGGCAACCGTGGAAAATCTCTGAGCTTTTTCACTCCTTTCTTTTCTGAACGCAGTTTTAAGTATTTGTAAAGCAAATTTAATTAAAATGAACAGAATTTTTTTTTTTTTTTTTCTTTCAGCGGTTGGAAGGAGCCCGGCGTTAATCCTGATTAAAATAAAATATTGACGTAGGCATGTTATATATATGTATATATATATATATACGAAAAAGAATAAAGGAGGAAAGAGACTGAGTCCTGGTGTGTGTGTGTGTGTATGCTAAGGGAGAGATTCTGTGCTGCATAAAATAACCTATTTTCGAGCTGTTTTTTTCACTCTTTTTCTTTCCCCGTGTGTGTGTGTGTGTGTGTTTCTTTCATTTTTTTTTTTTTTTTATTTTTTTTTTTACATTTTTCTTTTTATATCCTTTCTTTTTTTCTTTTTTTTTTTTTTTTTTCATTATTTTTTTCCGGTCCTTATTTTACCTCGGTGGACGAAACTTTTTCTTCTACTCTCGCGCGATGTTCTTTGGATAACAATTCTGCGGTCGTTTTGTGCAGCGGTTCGTACGTATAAAACGCGAAGGAATAAATATTGAATACAGAAACGAAGCGAAGTGAAGAAAAAGAAAAATAAAACATAAAAATTGAAATCAAAGTTGAATTAAAAAAAAAAATAAATAAAAAAAAAATAAATGAGGACAATTTTAACGTAGTTACCGCGCAATATTGCAGACGACGGGACACGCGAGATCTCTCGAGAAAACAAGTCCTCGATTACGTGGTAACATAACGTGGTTGAACAAGTATACTTGTGCACCGGCATACAGCGTTAAAAAAAAAGTAAAAAAAAAAAAAACAGGAACAAAAATATTTAAAACTACTGCTTCTCGACTCGACGTACGGCTCTCCAGGTAACGATTATGTGTGTCGTAGAACAGCCCAACTCACGTCAAGTGTCGTAAACATTTCAAAGATATACTGTAATTACGTCGGAACGCATTATGAAGGAAAAAAACGTTTTCCACGGAAATAAGAAAGTGCACGATGTATATTCTGTTTGTATAATTTATATATATATATATGTTTCCGTCATATACATAATATTATATACTATATAGATTTACCTGCGTATAGGTGTTAATAACGTAAATCTATGACAGAATACAGAATATAAATGCAATCGCAAGTCAATTATACCTATTCGAGTTTTTTTTTTATACATATGGGACAAATATGGCGATCGATCTGATCATGAATTTACATACGTGTTCACATTTGATACCAAGAATTTGCGAAAGGGGGTTCATTTCTCTGAGTATAGGAATAAAATGTAAAAGTTGTATTACACAAGGTGCGTAAGAAATTTGGAAAAAAGTTACGTTTTAGTATATCTCGCGTATTGTGTTGCCCGTGTTATTTATATATCAATTTTTTGACCACGCACCTTGCCGGGAGAACCTAATATCGTATAATTTACTTTCCCATTTCTTATTTCCCAGGTGTGCGTGAGAGAGTTACTATTTTTTGTCTAAAAAGTATTGCCGCGTATTCTGGAAGCTTTTTTTCACCCTTTTTTCTTTTGTCCCCCACAACGCCGAATCATGAAATAGAATATAGTAAACTTATTTATTTGAAACAAGACGATGGTATAGTATTGGGGATATTTTCTCGCTGCTATTATACGCAGGGTTGTTAATCGGCCGAAATTTCAAGAGCTTTAACAACAGAGTTTTCCACTAAGCGTACCTAGCAGGCAAATTTGACGATGACAATGAGTTAACACCCCGGAGAGAATGGTTTTACTGTCGAAACGGTAACTTTTGAAGCGTTCCAAGTCGACGCACTTCGAACTTGATTGTTTCCCTTGGTTTAATTACACGTAACACAACACGCCCTTATTAAATTACGAGCTTTTGTAAACTCGAAGATTTGGCGAAAATTCAGTACGATTCAATAAAAAATTCATCAAATACTCCGGGGATTTGAGTTCAAGCTATTAAAGAAATCGAGCTTTAGGTTACAAAGGATTCGTTGATAACTATACGTATGGTATAGTATACGTGGTATATATATATATATCTATATATATACGTATAGAGGAGCATAGAATCCCCGAGAAAACAATCTCTGCAGGGTGATCGCGCGTGGAGCCAGCTTCTTTCTTATTACATCCTTTTTCTTTCCTCTTTTCTCTTTCCTCTTTCCTTTTTCCTTTTTCCTTTTTCCTTTTTCCACCTCTTTCTATTCCCCTCGCGATCCATGAGGCGATACACTCTGCGGAACGTGCATTCTACTTGGTCCTTCGTCCCTCGGTTCTCGTTTCTCGATCCTGCAGCCTTCCAGGCTCACCCACCTACCACCCCCGCTGAATACAAGTCTCAGATGACTCTTGCATTTGGGGATTCAACAATGCGGTCGCCTTGCTCGCACCTGCTCAAAGAAGATCTTGCTGACAACCTGATCATGCCGCAACACTCGTATATAAGGGTGAAAGAAGAATAATACGAATTAATTTATACCCTGCACTGTCATAGAGACGCTCTTATATTAATGACTCGATCAGAAATAGACGAAGCTCGGTAAATTTTTCAGAGTAGGTAAGTTTGTCCTGTTTTTTTTTTTTTTTTTTTTTTTTTTCGGAGCTTGGAAAATTTCCTTTAATGATAAATCAATTTCATATAACTTGATATTGGAAGGAAATTTATTATCGAGGAATAGATGGGAATTTGAATAAAAGTTGGAAATATTAAAGAGAAGGATTACTGCACTTTATTGAATTCAGAACAGGGTTTGAAACGGAAAAGAAAGTAGTGCAGTTCTTCGTGGAATTGTTGAATTATTTATTTGCAGATTAATAGATTTTTTACGAAACAGTTTAATCATCTCTCTGTTTTAAGATCCGAAGATTCTATTTCCATTTTTAAAATTGTGTCAATGAAAGTATTCCCGCGTACTTGGTACGCAGTACCAAGCGCCATCGTTACTAACGTTAATTCTCGTCGTTCTATAAATACGAGATATCGCGTTTCAAATTGATCGGGTAGTTCACCCTTAGACCTATAGTCTAACACTTTAAGTAGCGATATCTCGTAATTTGATCTACGAAACGACATCGCTTGATCTAAGTATAAGTTACAAAATGATTCCACATTTAGCTGTATCTCCCCACTCGAGATTTTTGTGTTAAATGTATCGCGTCGAGGGAAGACCACCGCTTTAAGGGTTGATTCTGCGTTGGCTTGGCGCTACTGAAGTGCAGGAGCGAGCCACGCAAGATTGAAGAAAATTGTTTATAAGTGGTGCGAGGGATGATAATTAGCGGTTAATATTCCGATCGAAAACTTTTGCGGACAAGAGTAGTTAGGGGTTGCGGCTAGGTGGCGCAGTTTGCAACCACTTTGTGTTCGATACACCAGTGGACTGCAAACTGAGGTATAAGCGATGCGCTTGGAAAGTGTTCTCTGGACGGTAGTTAGCTTAACTTAAGCGTCAATTACTTCCAATTGAGAAATAATTTCAGAGGGTATACTGCAGGCAATCGCGAGACAACGCGACTCGCGTCTGGTAAACTTCAAATTATGAAGCTATGTCATGCGAATTATTCCACCTTTTTTACACTGTTAAAAATTTATGTGTGAAACTTCCTATACATTTGGAATTGTATTGGAAGTTTTTTGGCAGATACATGAGTAGTGAATTTACAAGACATTTCCTGTAAAATCAATTCGCAAATACTTCAAACTTACTAAACAATTATTAGAAAATTCATATACAATTTTGTGTTTTTCCTATGAAGGTTCAGTAAAATCAAGAATTTATTTGTAAATTTACAGAACAAGCTTAGCAATTTACTTTTGCTACACCACATTTGTAATTTTCCAATACTTTTGTTTAGTAAGACATTTTGTAAATTCACAATCATTTTTAACAGTGTATCTTCGATATATTGAATCCTCGATTTTTGCCTTTTTTTATACAATTTTATATACCTACCCACCTAGTTTCGACTTTTAAACAAAATATTTCCCCATGGTCAGAGAGGAGTTTCACCCTCGTAAAATGCCCGTCGTGTACCAACGCGCCACTAAAATGACCAATTAATTCCTAACTTCGTTTTGTCGTAAAATTGACAACTATATGAATTTTCCAATCAAGGTAATGCGCTGCTGGGTTCTAGCTACAGCTTTGGCTCTATAGCTTCACGCGTTTGCTATGATAAAAAATGAAAATAGAGATTATGGATAATAATAATCGAATCCAAAAGCAAATTAGTTACAATTTACACTCACATCAAACGGTTTATCGATATTTACTATATTTATATTATTTACTTTTCATTTAGACGTATATACGGGTATAGATTTTTCACACACACATACACGTGTCGTAAATGAATAATATGACATCAAAAAATTAGATTAATCAGTATTGGTTTCCTGAATAAAAATAAAAATAATATTCAACGGTTTTTAATAATCAACGTTAAAATTTCAGTCGAAAACATGTGAACTTTATACCTGCTCCCATATCTATACATCTATGTATGTGTGATTTTAAATTCCGTTCTCGTATACCTATAGTGTAAATTATTCAAAAATTTATCGGTTCAATTGATATTTGATATTATTAACAATTTTCCAAACAATTTTACACGAACAATTTCTCTCTGTCGTTGCAGGGCAAATAATCGAATATTCAATTATAATTAAACAAAGGTTGAAAAAAAAAAAAAAAAAAAAAAAAAATTGCAAGCTAAAAGAACAAAGTTCAAAGTTCATCATATTCTGCACCCTCAAAATCGAATGACGTTTTATTTCGTAATTTTTACGCTGTGTCAAAATTGAGTTAATTTTACTAATCTACGAACGATTGGCTGGACGATGGACCGCGAACTGTGGATTTGCACGACCTCTATTTCAACGAGCTAGACTAATGACCTAAAGCACGTGTTTCTCGTCATCCATATTCTAAGTTGCCAGCGAACTATATATATATGTAGAGGTAGATTCTAGCCATTGTCGACCGCAGACAAATTTGCATAATGATATCTCATTGCTTGCAAGATGGTACGGTATAGTATGGTATATGGTATGGTATAGTATAGTATAACTAAAGCTGATGCCAAGAGACAACGCGACGTCACGTAGGTAGGTAGGTAGCTAGCTAGATATGTGTTTCTTCTAAACCATTCGACGAATTGCTTGATATACGTATTATAATAAAAACAGCCATTCCTTATCATTACCTAAATAAGAAAAATTTTGTATATATATGGCGTGAAGTGAAGTAGACCGTTAAATATAATTTTTGTTTATTTTTTTCTTCTCTTTTTTTTTTTTTTTCAACGCATGATAAGGGTAAACATGAAAGGACATTTTTTTTTCTTTTCTGCATATAAAATTAACCGCACGGTTCGCAGAGCTAGAAAAGAAAAGTAAAAATTGAGAGGACGCGTTTCTTACTCAGTTTCTTTTTTTTTTTTTTTCTCCCTTGAACGGTCCGCGTCTTTTTTACGGCTCGATTTAAGGTCCGCGAAAGTAAAGGACGGGGTGAAATTGTAAAAAGAAAGAAAGAAAGAAAGAAAGAACGAAAAAAAAGGGAATAGCGAAATTTTCTTAGCGCGCAGAGTATCATTTCGAAAGTTTTCTTTCTATTTATCGTCACTCAGCTATAACAATGATTGTGAAAATGACCGAGAAATAAGTGTAAGCGTATATATATATATACCTATAGCTACGCGTGGAAAAGAGAATTTAAGAGAATATAAGGGATCGGGGAAAGGAAAGTAAGGCGCATATAATTTTACCCCAGCTACAATAATGGCCACCATCAACCCCTAGTAAGAATTCTTAACCGTTTGAAAAGCTCTTCCAAATCTTCTACATATATATTACTTTATTGAACAGATGGAGAACCCGGAAGGTTTCAAAGCTCTCTTATATAGGTATATATGTATATAGTTTAGACTTTAGAATGTGGATATCCGCCGTTTTCCTGACGAAATGTTTTCGTCTTGATTCACTTAGCGTTCGCGTTTCACGCTTCGTTAGTCTGTTGTACATATATAACATTGAACTTTTCAACTATTCCGACTACGATATCGCACCAATCTCTGTAACGAGATTTCTCAAAGTTTTCCCCAAAGGTTTCAGAACAGGGGATGAATTTCGTTTTCCTGACCATCGCATATCGCGACGTTAACCTTTCCGCACAGTTTCTTAAAGTTTAAATTATCATTTTCATCCCGCAAAGATTTCACAGTTATAGCGTCTTGAGCTTGTGTTTCGTTAGAGGAGCTGCTGCGTTTCGTTAGAGGATCAAACGAAGCATTTAATTGTACTGAAAATTGTTAAACACGCTCGAGGAATGACTGAAACTTTGCCTTATACATTAGGGGAAAGTGTTGTACCTTGAACATAGTGTACCTTGAAACACGTCCTCGATTTCGTAATTGTAGTGACACCTTTAGAAAAATCGCCATACTTTGTCATCAATAGCAGCGTACAGTGAACTATTAATCGAAATTCGCATTATTTTCTCCGTCACATCGGCGTTTATATCGATTGAAAGATTTGGGCGTCAGAATCCAAGAGTTTTGTGATTTCGTTAGCGATTTTTCAAAGTCGTAATAATGAATTTCCGGAAGATCTCTTTCGAGGATTAGATACATATACACCTTGTAAGTATACCGTAAAATATATTTTGAATATAAACACAAGCTCCAAATATGCACACCTTGCTTCTAGAAACGTGTACCCTCTTGTACCTTGAGACACACAAGCATCGTGTACCTTTAGACACTGCTCTTATGTACAATTAGATATTTTTCTGGTTTTTCGACTGTAGATCATCATGTCATGAAGGAAAACGCGAAAAAAGTTGAAAAAAAAAGTTAAAAAAAAAAAAAAAAATCCCCCCCCCCCCCCCCCCCCCCCTAAAAAAAAAAATTGTATAAACCGAAATGTTAATTATTTGTTTAATTCACAAATAACAATCTGTTATAAATTTCACTCCGCGGATGGCGTTTCAAGGTACAAGAGATTATGTTTCAAGGTACATGATGGTGTTGTACCTTGGTGCATGTTTCAAAAAAATTTCAAAAATTCCTGACCAAAAAACTACTTTCAACGAAAGAATGAATCCCAGTAGGGTTTGTCATGAAAAGGTTGTTCTTCAAAAGGATATCAATGACAAGTCGAAATGTTCAAAAATTTCCATCTTATAAGCAAAAATCAAAAAAGTGTCCCAAGGTACAACACTTTCCCCTATATAATCGCCGATTAGACGACACAGAAACGAAATATATATATAAAACTTTACGCAATTTTCTAAGCAAAACTTTTTCAAAGCTTTTCCCTCTTTATAGAGAAATTTGAGTCGGAGCTTAACCGGGTACATACATATAAATGTTCAGGATCAAAGAATCAGCCAAATTTTCAGGGATTGTGACGACTGAGATAAATTATACAAAAATATCCTGTTTTAGGACTATATTATACGGAATCTCACCCACAAATATTGATTTTAAAAAATCCTCCCATTTTACATCATGTGGCAACCGGAATATATTGACGTAAACTCTGTAATAATGACACCTTGGTTTGACTTCGAGGTCAGTTTCAGTCCAAACTAATTCTAGCGTAAAGTATAGGATTATCAAAAAATATTAAATTTTTCATCAATTTTCAGATTTTTAAAGTCAGTGTGCTGAAAAATGACAAAAATTGAAATTTTGCTCGAATTTTTTTTTACAGCTAAACGAGATGAATATTTTGTAAAAACTTTTAGTCTACTTCAGAACTACGTGCGAGGACCTAATGTGCAGAAAATTATAGATCGATCAGAGCAATGGTTAGTTAGTTATTAAGTAAGAGGTTCGACCTATGTCTGCATTTTTACAAAGCTCACTTCAATTTATGCTCGTGGTCAAATGATGTGTGATGCGAGGGTTTTTCATGGACTAGAACGGAATGTCTGTGCATAATTTACTTATTCGAAAATGTGTCGAATTTTTAGATCCTATCGAGAGAGAGAGAAAAAAAAAGAAAGAAAAACTCAAATTTCCCATCGAAGTGATTGTCGATTGAAGATAATCGTCACATCATTCATATATCATCTCCTAAAATTAATTTACACTTCTCCGATGTAGAAAATATCAAAGACATATTTATACGTTGAAAAGGGTGAATACAGCCCATTATAATTCTCATCATTTTCTCTGACAAAATCAAAACGGGGGTTTGAATACCAAAAGAAATGTCGAGTTCAAAATGTAAACCAAATTATCTCCTCTCTGCGGTTCCTCGAGCTTTTTCAAAATAATTATTATTCAAGAGTTCGAGGGTTAAATCGTGGAGTTATATAGAGACCACGAAACATATACACTCGATCTTTTTATACTCTTTCACTCGAAAAAGGATCCTAAAGGATAACGAAAACAAAAAAAAAAAAAAAAAACAAAAAAAAAATTCATCAACTCCTGCTAAAATCTTTTAAAACAAAAAAGAACAGAAAAAAAAAAACCCTCCGTTGAATCAGAGTTCTTCGTCCGAAATTCCTACTAATGTATAAAAATGTGCAATATAGACCAATCCCTGTATCTTTTGTGCGTAAAATCCCCTAAATGGGTTTCATTCGTTTCAATTAACTCACCTATTTCTTGATTCGTTATTGTCGCGTGGCAGGGACCGAGCAGAAAGATCGCTATAGCAAAAAGCGACGTCTTGACGCCACCGGCGCCTCCGGTGCTCCCCATTTCAAGCCGACGTTAGCAGCACGTCACAGTAGACACTGGCTCACTGCACCGGCACCGGCACCAACACTTTTTAAAAATTCTTATTTCCACCCTCCTTACTCGCGCGTTGAATGAACCGCACACTGTAAACCGAGCACTTTTATTACTCCGAGCTGATCCCTCAAAGTGTCATCCGTCAATTAGCCCGGTCACTCACGACAAAATTCATTCTATTATATTATATAGATACAGTGACTGCAGTAGAGTTGTGCCTTGGTATATGACCAAAACTCCGCAATCTATCAATTTGTAAAGCCAATTTAAGGTTTAGACTTTAGGCGATTTAAATTTACACCGTACGTACAGTTTCTCGCCGATTTATACTTGTTTAAATATAACAAGGAATGATAGCTCCGATCGTTTACCATTCAGAATCGTCGATGCATTTTTATCAGATCATTTAATTTCATCATTTGATCATTCTATCATTCGATCAGCACCCCCGTAGTAACACAAACACATTTAAGTCCAAAAAGCTCCGTTATTTCTTGCTATTCTTTCTTTCTTTCTTCTTTCCTTTCTTCGTTTATTCGTTTGTCCGACTTCCTGCGGACGATTTTCACTGAAAATTTCACAGCTTTATACGATATCCGATCTACCGGATATTCGATCGAATCTCTTCCACCCTTAAATAGATAAGAATTCAACTAGATATATAATCACATATAAAAATCGTCGAGATAAACGCTTTGGGATTATTTAACATTTTTTTTTTTAAATACACATAGCTAATATCGCTTATTTCTACGTATATAAGAATATCCATATTCCCATATAATAATTGCTATATATTATTTTAATACGAAAAATTTAGTGAGAATTAAATCGATAGTTCGTTCCTGGTTTAACAACTGTAATCATTGAATAATTTCCCCATTTGCAGATATATAGATACAAACATGTATAAAATCCGATTGATATAATCTAAACTGGAAAAGCCGATCTACGAGAAATAATAAAACCGCATAATATCAATTATAGCCATGCAGTAGGTAATCGACGATGGTATATAAAAACTAATGGAAATTATTTATAGTAGGTACGTCGATTCCATATATTACGACAATAGAAACGCTGACTATGAGAGTGAAGATCAGACCGATTACAGACACATTTTCGTACCCTCTTTACCTCCCTTGAACCTACCCTGAATCGACCCTATCCTTTCGGTCGACCCTATATCTGTCCTTATTTTCTAGTCCCTAGTCAGTACGGTATGGACCGTGACTGTCCTTTTCTGGGTATGTGTGTCTATATCTTCGCAGAACTAATGGGCCGGCATTTTGGACCCCTAATTTTGATCCATGATTATTAAAAATCTTTGTTAAAGATTATTTTTTGAGAATTGAATCGATGAGAAATTTTTTTTTTTTTTGTTTCTTTTTATTATAAATTAATGTTTGATTGATTTATTTATTAGACGATAAAAAATTGCTCCTTTCGGTTAATGACATATCGCGTCATTAATGCCATAAGGTCGTAAGCGCCAAAAAATTATTTTTTTTGCGGATATGCCCAAACGATGTTATATAACACGAAAAAGATTTTGCCACCAAAAATACGAAATTTTTTATTTTGGCGCTTACGACCTTATGGCATTAGTGACGCGATATACCTACTAGTTGTAGTATATATTTAGGCGGGTGAATACTATATAAACGCGAGAAAATTATTTCTGTTAATAGAAACTACCCTTAATAAATGTTGTGATATAGTTTCGTGTGTAGTTGTTTAGTCTGTTTAGATAGAATTCCGTCACGTTTACCTGCTATAAATAATACACGTATATATATATATATATAGAATCGTATGCGTATATATAGTAGGTATGTACGTAATATACGTTAACGCGTATTTGTTTAAACTCCATAAATCACCGATGGAAAAACTATTACAATTTGATGTACGATGTATGTTAATCGTATATAGTACCTTATATATGTATGTAATATATATATAGGTAGAAACTATATATATATCAAACCGCTCGCTAACGAACGAATAAAAGAAACGTATAATATATATCGGAGATATAGTACCTAATATAACAACTTATATATATATATACGGATATAATTATTGACCCCATGTATATAGAATAAATTTTAATCTATATAGAAAACGAAAGAACTGAATATCGTTGATGAATGATATAGCTATGATTAATACGAGAAAAAGTATCTTACACGCGTATGTTTAATATGTGTATTAAAGCATTAAGGAAAGAATAATTTATACGTACACAGAAAGAAAGGTTAACTTGATTCAAGACAATTTTGCGGTCCAAAAATGAAGACCGAAATTTTCTCGGATCAAATCAAAATTTTTCTCGAACCAAGAAAATTGGAACAATTTTCTTGGTTCGAGAAAATTTTTGATTTGATCCGAGAAAATTTCGGTCTTCATTTTTGGAGCTACGAAAATTTGGAAAATTTGGAATTTGCGGTCCAAAAATGAAGACCGAAATTTTCTCGGATCTCGGATCCGAGAAAATTTCGATCTTCATTTTTGGAGCTACGAAAATTTGGAAAATTTGGAATTTGCAGTCCAAAAATGAAGACCGAAATTTTCTCGGATCAAATCAAAAATTTCGGTCTTCATTTTTGGACCGCAAAATTGTCTTGAATCAAGTTAACCTTTCTTTCTGTGTATATTATATAATCTTTATACGGAGTAAATTTAGTGGATAAAATTTAACTGCTATATTTCTATATGGCTGTTTTTTTTTTTTTTTCTTTTTTTTTTTTTTTTACTTTTTTCCTTTTTTGTTCTCATTTTTTCGCTCCTTTATGAAAGACCCCGGTAGCTATAATATGGGTCGAGATAATGTTTCATAATCGTTTTTTTTTTTTTTTTTTTTTTTTTTTTTTTCAATTATATTCAAACTTTTGTACGAGAGAAAGAGATAGAGAGAGAGAGAGAGAGAGAGAGAGAGAGAGAGAGAGAGAGAGAGAGAGAGACACTTTCATTCAAGATATCGTAATCAGTTATACGCAAGAACGATATGCCCGGTTGTTTTTCTTCGGCTAATCATCCGCGAAAATAACATTATTATTTATTATATGGTTTTTATATCAGATTCATATGTGTTTATTATATAGGTATCTTGAATCCTATACTCTATCTTTATTTAATGAAAAACTAGCGCACCATTTGATATTCGATAATGAAACTCGTCGATGAAACGAGATTTTTAATCCACGCGAATTATATAGCTTTTTACTTATTCATTATGTATTATATAATATAATATACACCGCGCACCTGGTTAGATAATTACCATGATTTGTAATTTATATAACGCATACATGACACTATATATCAGTTCTTAAATAATTAATAATATAATATCGCTCGATCCTCTTCAATCTAATAAGAAATCAAAGAATTTATTCAAGAACGGGTTTCAATACTGCATTCAATATATCCACCTGCAACGTATCCCCGGTTTTCACCTCTTTCTTCGTTACAATCACGATCACGAAACTAACTTGTTATCTTACGCAAACCTCGCTTCTATATTTAATACCAAACTTTTTCTATATATATATATTTGTATGTTATATATATAAAACGTTCAATTATCTCTATACGTCTATATACGCGCCCAGCGAAGTGTTATAGATAATGATAAACCAAAAATGGTCTCATCAAATTTCCTCAATTTATAAAAAAAAAAAACAAAAAAAAAAAAATTTCAATCCTGGGCTACCCCTGTACTTATCATCGTATCATCGAGTGTCGTAGTATCATACGCGAAAAGCTTTTCTCCTAATTCCAATCAGTATTTCATGTGTATATATATAAATTTCGAGCGGAGTTTTAAACTCGAATTAAAAAAAAAAAAAAAAAAAAAAAAAAAAAAAAAAAAAAAAGAATTTATCAGCTCGAATTATCCTCGAAGGGGTTCTGCCATACGATTTATAAATCAAACAATATTTCGCATATTGACTTAGGTGTTAATATTAACGATATAAATTTTTTTTTTTTGCTCCAAATAGTTTTTGATCTATATAATACGTTTACATCTGAGATATGTAAATCTTTTATTGATAATCCGTTTTACTTATAATATATATATATGATGTACCTCAAAGTTTGTGATATATACCTATATATATATATATATATTTTTTTTTTCTTTTTCTATTTTGCGATTTTTCTTTTTTTTTTTTTATATATTTTTTGAATTCGCTACGGATATCATGTCGACAGAAGAATAAGAGGAGAAAAACTTTTAAAAGGGTTGAACGCAAGCTACGCTTCGCTCTAAGGGTTCCGATACGCGGATTATACGGACACGTTATGTCGTACAGGCTGCACGGCCAACACTGACGCGTTCCGGCAGACGCGAGGCGCGCGCCGCTATCCAACCAGAAACGCGTCCGACTAAAACCGACGATTGACGATCCTTAACGAACGGATACGAGCGCCACTCGTTTCTTGGATAAAAAAAAAAAAAAAAAAAAAAAAAATAAAAAATTTGGGGTGAAAATTTTGACGATTTTTTTTTGAGAAAAAATTCGATGAAAAAGAACGAAGAAACGACAAAGCGGAAAAAAAAAAAAAAAAAAATGAAAAAATAATTTCAATCGCGAGTAAAAGTCGAGTAATCCCGACGCTTCATTGATAAAGCGATATCGTATTCTCTTATATATTTATAAACTAAGCATAATCGTTTATTTATATACTTAACAATTTCATTCATAATTCCGGATAAAGATTGAGCCTCTGGGCGTCTGCGACTGTGGGATGGACGTCATTATCCCGGTTGTACTTCTCTAAGGATTAGAGATATTCCGAAGCTTCCGCCACCCCGAGGATCTATCTATTCGTTACGCGTTTCTATAGTATAAGACCAAGCGCGGGGTATAGGCGTGGGTTACCGCGGGTTGGAATAAGATCCTCGCGGTAACGACATCCTATTGAGATAGGTAGGTATAACGCCGCGATTGATGGGAAGCGATACGAGAACTAGGAGCTGGAGCTGGAGCTAGAGCTGGATAGCTATAGAGGTTCAAGCTGTGGCTATGGCTTAGGCGGTGTTTCTATATCGAGTTGTTTAATTAAGGAATCTTAAAAGTATCGGACGTATGTCGATGCCTATACGATTACAACCTGTCACGTCAAACGTAGATATAGGTGCTTCTTACATGACCGTTCTTTATATACCCTTTCATAAACCTAATCTGATTTTATATCCTTTGCAAAGTCACGATCAGAGTTGAAGGCGGGTTACGTTCAATCCAGGGCGCGCCTCTATATAATATAGCTGCGGTAACATTCAAATGTAATTTTCTAACAACATGAAGCTATTCGTGCGGCTTCTGCGGTGCAACTAGATCATATAGATGTGGTAAGAAGAAGAAGAAGAAGAATAAGAAGAAGAAGGAGAAGAAGAAAAATAGGAATAAGAAGAATAGACGTAAATGGGAGAGGAGGCAGAGAGACGCAGTGTCCCGTTGCGGTTTCAAATTTAAGTACTTACAGTTTTCAGGATTCTTCCGGCAGGTATTTCCCAGAGGAAGACTTTCCAGACTCATGGTTATAACAAGGGTTGGTCGGTCTGATACTACTACGACGCCGTAAGAATTAGTTCACGGGATTATTTCGCTGCGTCCTAAACTCTCGGCTGAACGCTCGACACTTTCGCGTTTTATACCGAGACTTTACACACCACCATGTAAACCTCGGAAAAACTAAACGAGACTTTCTCTACTCTATTATTCTTCGAAGATTTTAGATTCACAGCTATATCGAACCCGTTCGAAATTGCACTTAGAGATAAATATGCACTCATAATTTTAACACTGCGCAGCAATTATTGGAGCCAAAACTAGTTCGAATCGAAACCGATTAATATCCTACCCTTGATAATTAATTTACAAACAATTGTTGCTCTTCGTGTACAATACATCATTTCTCCACGCCCTAATAGACAATAAGTTAATTATCAGTTAGGATAGTTTATCACAAATTACCACAGTGTTTAATGATCTCTGCATCTCTGCAGTGTTCCGTCTATAGTTGCATAGTGTCATTTTTTCATAATTCTTTATCAGGCTTCATTTTTAGAATTAAGTCTACGACGCAGGTGCAGGTATGGATAGAAAAGGGGTAGAAAAAGGGTTATTCATTAAAATATTCGTTAACGTATAGTTGAACGAACCTTTCCAAATTCCTCTTATTCGTCATCGTTATATTACGAGATTCGATATTTTACACGGCAAAAAGTACGGGGTAGTACTAAATTCAACAGTGAATGTCTAACTGAACGGATGAATTTGTGCGCGGTACCTTATGTAATTTTCAATATTTTTTTCTTTTTTTTTTTTTCTTTTGTCGGAGAGAAATACGTTTATATAATGTTTCGGACATAGGAGGGTATACAAGCTATCTTATTTTCGAGAGGCTATAATTGCAAGAAAAGTTAACTATATGGAATGAAGAATGCCTCGTTTTCATTGTCTCGTTGTACCTATATACATCAGAGAGCAAAAAGCGGGTTTAAAGTAAAGGAGTGTCACAGGTGCCTGACGCCTCGGAGAATTCCAAATTCTCGAGAGGTTGAGATAGGTGCTGATGGTAGGTGGGCATTCTAGAAACTGGGAATTAATTAGGAATTAATTCAATCTAGAACTGACACGAATTAATTCAAAGGTAAAGGTATAGAGGTAGAGGTAGAGGTAGAGGTATAGGTAGAGGTAGAGGTAGAAGATTACTCTTACCCTCACGATATACTATTTAGTCTCGCACGATTAGCTGCCGCAACTTCTCCAGGGGTGACTTCGGGGCGCGGACCCCCGTGATTTGTCAAATTCCAGTTAACGTGGGGCTTATTCAATTCTAATTAAGCGCCGTCTGATTGGCATGACTTTACCTGCTCCCCCCACCCCCCCCCCCCCTCCCCCTCCCCCCTTTTCCTCACCTCACACCATTTCTACAGATTATAGGTTGAACCGTCTCGCACAATTGCTTTCAGAAATATAAATGCCACTCAAAATAATTACCGTCACGTCTTACCTATATATATATAGCAAATTTTGAGATTTATCAGAAAACGTGAAAACACACAAAAAGGAAAGATGAACGAAAAAAAAAAAAAAAAAAGGATTCTAATCTCCAGAATTAATTTGGTAGATTTTCGTGATTTCTTTCCACGTATATCTCTGTATCTTTATTTCGTTTTTTTTTTTTTCCTTTTTTTCTTCTCTTGCTGCCAAATTCAGGTATTACAACTGGGGTAGATTTTATCGTTTGACTTATTCATCGACAGTATATTTATGCGTGTAGACTGACAATAATTGATAGGTCCAACGAAAGGGAGGGAAATGCGAGGTGGCTGTAGGGAGACCAGCGCGTTTGTGACTACCGATTGGCTTTTACATCTGCTCGAGTGACGCGTAATTACAAGGCTTCACGGTTGTAATAATACGGGTGTCTACTCTCGCGGTTCAGGCTACCCTGCTGAATTTCTTTAATTTTCTTGTCTCTCGACGAACTTGATTGGCCTTTGCCTACCTGTCGAATTCAAAAAAAAAAAAAAAAAAAACGAAAAAAAAAAAAAAAAAAATTAACGAAAAAAAAAGAAAAAAATCTCTCACTGCCAGGGGTGCTGGAAAGAGAAGTTGGAAATAACGTTAATTCACTCGAGCTTGCAAGAAGTCTGACGTCTCTTCCATCGTGTGAGATATTATATCATTGAGACAAATTTATACTACAGTACACAGAAAAAAAGGTTCACTTGAGCCAAGAAAATTATTCTTGATTCAAGATAATTTTGTGGTCCAAAAATGAAGACCGAAATTTTCTCGGATCAAATCAAAATTTTTCTCGAACCAAGAAAATTTGGAAATTTTGCGGTCCAAAAATGAAGACCGAAATTTTCTCGGATCAAATCAAAAATTTCGGTCTTCATTTTTGGACCGCAAAATTATCTTGAATCAAGTCAACCTTTCTTTCTGTGTAGTATAGATATATCGAAGATAACCGAATGAATTGATTGTATTATGTGAAATCGACTGAATTTTTGATAAACTTGATCAAGTTTTTGTACATTGAATAAAAAATAAATGAAAAAAAAAAATAAATAAATAAAATAATAAAACAAATCAAACCAAATGCTTGCGACTGAAATTGTTCAAACTTTTATCTTAGGGTATCCATATATCGAGGTGCGAATCTGTTCACTTTATGTATTTGTTCGATTTCACCACAGCTGTGCTCAATCACCACCGAGTTGCTGCAGTCTACCACGATTCATTAACATCGCTCTATGCGTCGATGGTGCAGTTTGTGGTTTATGTAGCATGCGATGACACGCCACGGGCTGTCTCCTATTCGTAATTACTTGTTTATTGACCGTTCAAAGAGACCCTGGTGTATACAAGAAACCAATATTACGTACTATATTGGTAGATACGGTTATCGCGAAATCAGACAAACGTCAAATATCGCGATTGACGACACGTGTTTTGACACTGACGGAGTAGATAGGACGTTAAAATGAATGAAGCTAAAGAATTAGATCCTTTGAGTAGGGTACATATACGGTTTTTCGGCGAAACTGGCCAGCGCTTCAATCCCGAAAGTTAATTTCCGAAAGAAAAGTACGCGATCTATTTATTCAAAGTATACCAACTTCCGGGGCGGCCATATAGGGCCACACAATGGACACTGGGGGATTGTCTAACTTGTTTCAATGTGTATTGATCCTTTGTTGTTTGGCAGAAGCCCTGACTTTTCCCGTTCCATTTAACTATAGGAAACCATCGTCCAGCGTCTTGGGTCAGCGAAGAAAGAATTATCGGTTTATTGCGGTGGTGGACAGAATCTGACGCCCCCCCGGACGTTTTCGTGGGCGTTCTTGTGGTCGTGTAGCCAAAAAGTGTCAGGAACACCCCGTGGTTCTATAGAGAGAAGATTGTATCCGTCTATCAAACGACATTTTATATACCATAAAGATTTTTCTCTCCTTTATAATTTTTTACTCTTTCCTTTTATTTTAGCGATATTGAAATTTCTTTCACCCGCTGCACTATTCAGGGAGGGCGTGCTATGATCTCAGTTTTTGATCACCCTCTTCTAGCTAGCCTCTGATATAAACCGTTAATAGTATTTGCCGAGTTCAAAAGAACCTCGGCGTCATTTCGATGAACCGTATTACTGCAACGGTGACGTGAACGAGATAGAAATGAACTAGTATTACATAGTCCCTTGTACTTTCATCTCTTATCGACGATTCGTTGCCCCATTTAAACAATAAATTGACGAAGGGTTGGGAAAGGGGGGGGATTTAATTATCGGCAAAGTCGCGGAGCACATCTCTCTGTACACTAGATCGAATTACGATGTCCATTCCTTTTTCTCCTATCTCATTTTGTTTTTTTTTTGTTTTTTTTTGTTTTTTCTACTTCTCTCACTGCAGAAGGCTCCTCCTCGATCGCTTTTTCAAATCTAAGTAATTAAGAAAAATCTAAGAAAGGGAAAAAGAAAAAGAAAAAAAAAAACGAAAACGAAAACGAACATAATACAAAATGTGAAATAATAAGCACAGCAGCTGAATAAACCACGAAATGTCCTCGCTGCGGGTTACCCGCTTCTCAACTCGACCAGGTTCATTAGAAACTCAACAAAAACCAGACAGTTTTACGGGTTACCTGTTTACCGAAATTTAGTATACACGCCGCGCACACATACAGTAAAGCGGCGTTTTAATGCGTGTAAAGAAAAACGACAATGAACTGCGTTCGATAAAGTATAACCTGGTCGAACGGTCAACGATTATCTAACAATACCGTAGCCAGAGGGTGTTGGAACGTATCCCCTAGTGTGTCGACGCGGTTGTTGTTAGACCAGAGCAAACAGATCGGTGATGATTACAGGTTACCTCCGTCACCAGGTAATCATGATAATAACAATAATGGCTTGCGATACATCGTTAGCATGATAATACACACATATCATACACCTATAATACATATGCAGGGAGAATATCATCTCGCCTTTCTCTATACTATTTCGTATAACAATAGCAACGATTTTCAAAGCTGGTCCGTAGACGATCGTTATAGTTTCTATACGAAACTGTGGTTTCCCTAAAATTATCAAAATTTATCGTACCTTGGATCATCGTTAAACCCTAGCCTCTGTTTACGGATTTGTAAATAGCCATAGACAAGCTCTGTAATCGTTGATGCTTAGTATTATCGTTCGATCTATATAGGGTCAAAAACCTCGTCAGGGTATAAGTCCGGTCTTTTAACGTCCTTAAACCGATCATCTCGTCTGATCTCGATAGATATTCTACATCGTAATTTTATCATCCTTTATTTTTCAATTCAATTTCCTATATAATATCAGGGTATGAAGGAGAAGGAGATCGAGATGTTTTTTGGCTCGGATTAAGACGAAAATTGAAAATCTCTGTATGGCGTGGTGCTGGTGAAAAAAGTTATTGCATATTACCTAGCGTAAGTTTTTTTTTTTTTTCGAGGAACGTATACATATGAAACAGTTCGACAAAACGGCGCCGACATTTACCACCGCCTGAAAATCTTCGCTTTCGTTCATGTCTCAAGGTCGTTTAATTTCCCTGCATGGGAAAAAAAATATAAAAAAAAAAAAAAGAAGAAGAATTTTTTGCTGAATTAATACACTTTCCTTACAAAAATGGAATTCGCTTCTAATCCACCTCACGTAAAAATAAACTAAATATTTTCGGTTAAAAAAATTACCAGCACTCGATTTTTTTCGTGTTTAATCTAAATGAACAATTGGTTGCTACTGGGTTTGCAACCAAATATCGATACCGTTGATTCCCGGCTATGTGAGATATAAATAGATTGATTTATCAGATAAATTTTCACCTTCACACCAAGTTTTTAATCAATTTTGTCCAGAAATGAAATATAATTGAAAAAAAATTGAAAAAAAAAAAAACGAAAAAAAAGAAAAAAAAAACGAAAAAGGGTAACATTGCGGGCTGGTTTCAGTATACACAAAGTCATAGATAGGTATACTCGTGGCTCAAAGTGATCTCCGTTAAGGGAGGGTAAATTCGTTATTGGTCCCTGGGGTAAAGGGGGTGCTGTGAACCGAAGGTGCATACAGTGACGAACTCAATTTAAAAGCGATCCAGTCAATTAATTTTTCCCGCACGTTGCGACAGTCCTATATAGTATAATACCCTGGATAAATACCTTGCCTAAAGATATATATGTGTACATCTATGTGTATAAATGTGCATGAAAACGTGACGTCGCGTCGCTGGCACCCGCGTCGTATTTTATTTCGGTCAGTTTTTATACGGTTTGTAACAAGATTCCGACATTCACTAATTGGCTTAAATTTATGGATTTATATCCCAGGCTCTTCGCCCTCGACGTTCCATTATTCCACCCTCAACCCCCTAGATTCTTATGGGAAATGAAAGAGCCTAGAAACTGGTTGTGTGTCTCCCTCCCTAGAAATTCTGATTCCTCTTTAAACTCTAAAGTCAAAACTCTGACCCGTCTAGGGAACAGGGAAGGACAATTCTAGCGCTCGGCTAACTTGCTGCACGTCTTGCGTCCCGCAGGACTTAAGGCGTTGATACTTTAACGGAATGGAATCACCTGCAGGTTTTCAAGTTCATATCATATATGTCTTTGAGATAGTCGGAAATTATAAATAGAGATTTTATTTCTTAGATCAAGTTTAAAACCGCTTCTTCTGCACCAACGTATCGGTATAATTGGTAGTTAGCCGCGTAAGATCATGACGTAGTTTATCACCGATGTGTATATATGTATATAATACCTGAGTACCTATATATGTGTGTGTTTCAAAGATCGTGGTAAATATTTACCTTGAAAATTCCACGACCGACAAAAATAGACGAGCTGATAAAATTGACAGGGAACGATTAACTCTTGGTAACTTAGATAACGTTTCATTAAGCAAAGTTCATGGTATCTATATAGGTATACCCATACGTACTATCTAATTACAGTTTAAATAAATGGAATAGAAACGCATCGAATTGGGTGTGAAATTTGTCACTTTCTATCGCATCATCTGCACCGCGGAGTTCTTATGCATGATGATGAAATATTTATACCTATGTATCAGTACGTACCTACGTTAAGGATATATATATATTTTTTTTTTCTGACGATCGGAGAAACGGCTTCGACGTGTTACTTAATTGGCAATAAAATGCCACGTTTATAGTATCTAGTTAAGAATACAGAACATCGTCTCCCAAATTCGGTGAATAACTGAGGGCAGGAGAAAATCGTTGAATAAAACTTATTTGGTGTCATATGTATACGCGCAGGTACACAGAAAGAAAAGTTGACTTGATTCAAGATAATTTTGGGGTCCAAAAATGAAGACCGAAATTTTCTCGGATCAAATCAAAATTTTTCTCGAACGAAGAAAATTTGGAAAATTTTGACTTGATTCAAGATAATTTTGCGGTCAAAAAATGAAGACCGAAATTTTCTCGGATCAAATCAAAAATTTTCTCGAACCAAGAAAATTTGGAAAAATTGTGCGGTCCAAAAATGAAGACCGAAATTTTCTCGGATCAAATCAAAAATTTTCTCGAGCCAAGAAAATTTTCCAAATTTTTTGCGGTCCAAAAATGAAGACCGAAATTTTCTCGGATCAAATCAAAAATTTTCTCGAGCCAAAAAAATGTGGAAAATTTTCTTGGCTCGAGAAAATTTTTGATTTGATCCGAGAAAATTTCGGTCTTCATTTTTGGACCCCAAAATTATCTTGAATCAAGAATAATTTTCTTGGCTCAAGTTGATCTTTTTTTCTGTGTATATGTTCATTTCACCTACGAATTGCTTATTTAAATAATCATTGAACTTTATGTTGGTGCTCTTAAATACTCCATGGCCTCTCTTTACTCAGTGTCAAAACGTTGACTTAAATTAAAGCTTTTGAATTAAACTCGCGCGGATTCTCCCCAGTTAAATGCAATGCAATGCGATGAAATGCAATGTAGTTCACGGTTCAACGATGGAGCGAAGGCAACAGTCGGCGAAAACTTTGACGTAGCTACGTCAGTTGCAAAGATGTAATTTGCACTCAGCTCTTATTCCCTTCACCACCTTTACTTTGCTATCTATATATATATATATATATATATATAGCCAACGTTGGATTTCCTTACTGAAAATTTCTGCTGCTAAAGGTATACTTGCTGCAGCTTTCGTACTCGTTCTAATAAAGATACTTATAGGGGTTTTAAATAATAAGTTAAAAAAAAAAAAAAAAAAAGAAACCCGAAACGTCTGGTACTTAACTTGAAAGCACAACTTTCTTTTCACCTTAGGGGTAGATATATAGAGTTTTCATTATTTATTCTGAAAAGCACCCCTGAATTCTGATCAAAAATTCACCCCCATTGTCCGAGCTGAAGAACCGTAGTGACTTCATTGATGCGTGATCAAGAAATGACGCTTTTTAAAGAAGAGACTGTGGAAAGAGGGACCAGGGTGAAAAAGAATCAGGATCGATAGAGACAAGTATCTTCTTACCTTTTTGTGTTATATACCCTTGGATGATCATTACGCATGTTTTTTTTTTTTTTTTTTCATCTTTTTATTTCCTTTTATTTTATTTTTATTTTATTTTTTTGTTTTATCATCATAAAAACGATTAATTTATGCTTCGCGCGAGCTTAAAAGTACCATTCAAGCTCCCGCTTGTAATTCTTACCTATACTATATACAGGGTGACCCAAGACCCCCGGACTGGAAGGAATGGGTGAATTCCTCGTTGGATTTTGAGACGAAATTTCCTTTTCGAAAACTTCGTCCGATCAACGGTGTCCAAGTTATTAAAGATAAAGAGTAGCCAATCAGCGCCTCGCTTTAGGTCCGTGCCAGTGCCGGGTCAATAGTGAACGGCGGGCAGGGCCCGTGGTTTATTTTACATTTGGCTACTTTCTTCTTCACTTTACGATCGACGCGTATTATTATTATTATTATTATAAACCACGGGCCCTCCCCGCCGTTCACTATTGACCCGGCACTGGCACGGACCTAAAGCGAGGCGCTGATTGGCTACTCTTTATCTTTAATAACTTGGACACCGTTGACCGGACGAAGTTTTCGAAAAGGAAATTTCGTCTCAAAATCCAACGAGGAATTCCCCCATTCCTTCCGGTCCGGGGGTCTTGGGTCACCCTGTATAAAGATATCACGGTTGACAAGTGTTGTAAATTAATGTGATATTTAAACCCTTTGATACGGGTCCGATTTTATTGCCGTATAAGGAGATAAGCGAGTATTATAATCTACCGATCACCAAAGGAATCTGTGATTCTCGAGATAATTACTTAATTAAAATACCCCAAGATCCGAGGGGGCTATACCTATACAGGCCTCGTTCCGCGGTCAGTTTCAAGCTGCTGCATACATATGGTATACCACGTGGTACGTATATATGTATCCGTGTACATATTATATTCATCTATACGTATTTGTATATTTACTTTTCGTTAGAATATTTATGACCACAGTTTGCCGTATACTAGCCATGCAGTGCCGTTCAGACCTGGAGAGCCGAAAGCCCGAGGCATATAAAGCGTGAAAGATTATCTTGTAAAATTCACACTCTTTACGACGTGGTTTTAAACTATGATTACATGAGTTACATAGGCGAGTAAGTGATCAGAAAAACATTTGATCTGATACGAGATCATTTAGGAAAAGTAAAATTCATCGACTTCATATAATTTCTAATTTAATTTGTAGATACGTGATCTTATCTGTGGTGGGCGAATAGCTACCGAAAAACTTTCTACCTAATTTTAAGACACTGTGTAAAAGTACGTGTACCTATATATGCAGTCTATGTAATAATCTACCTACTACATATGTGGTTTTACTCAGGGTGTTGGTAAAACAGCGTAAAATTATCGTATATCATGACATATTCACCTACGTGCAGAGCAACTCGTATTTTTGACGGTAAAAATAATCCCTGAGATTTATTGCCGGTTGATTTTGTATATATGAGAACTCTTTGAATGAAATAAAAATAAAAAAAAAAAAATTCTTCCTCGTTGAGTAGTTAAAATGAGAAGTAAAATAATGCATAACGGAAATAAGGGACACGCGGTAGCCAGTGAGTTGTCTTTCTGGGTAATAAAAAGGTTCCCAAAGGAATAATAAGATAAAGGTAGCAGGTTGGAAAAGAAAGAAAGAAGGAAAAAGAAAAAGAAAAAGAAAAAGAAAAAGAAAAAGGAAAAGAAAAAGAAAAAGAAACAGAAAAAGAAGGAGAAAAAACAAAAAGAGGAAAATAAGGGAATGGTATAAAGAGAGAAGAATGCTGCCTTTAAAAGAGACTTAGGTTACAATACGTGTAGATAGTGAGATAGCGGCTCTTTTGGTCCGCGGCTTGGTGTACACGTATAAACTCTTCCCTCCTTAAACTCCGGCCCCTTTACCCAGGGTAAAACCGAACTCCAAACGTCCCCTGAAGGCTAAGACGAAAAAAGGTGAGGAGCAAGAGAAAGAAAGAAAGAAAGAAATAAGAAAGGAAGGAAGGAAGGAAGGAAGGAAGGAAGGAAGGAAGGAAGGAAGGAAAGAGAAAGAAATAAGGGAGAACCAAGAGGCCAAGACGCGCGCTGGACCTCGACTTCGACTTTTTGTATAATGACGCTTCCTTCTCGCAGCTTCTTGGGTTATCAGTCGAGTGGGATCTTGCGCGTGTAAATATCAATTTCAAGAGGTTTTATGCCCGGAATTTAGCGTTCGTCTAGCTGGACCCAGGGTGCTTTCAGAATTGTTAGAAACGTTTGCTTTGGCGCCGTCTTATTATCGGGACTTCCGATCTCTCAATTACGTTACCTCCATCTACTAGCTACCTCTACCTACCTTCATACTTACCCGCGCGCGCGACTTAATGCGTGAGCTTTAAATTGATCGCTGCGTAAGGTAATTCGCTTCTCTTTATGTCTCTTTATTCCCTTAATCTCAATTTGTACATTACACGTTGGTACCGACCTATCCCCATATAAACCGAGAGGAAATCTTCAAACTGTACAGTCGACTGCGCATGTGCGCGTTTCGTCGTCTGCTAAAGCAGGCAGGCCATAAGTTTCAGCTGTGAAACTTTGTTTTTGGCGGTGATGTAATTAATACGTATTTTTCAGGTTGAAATTTCAATGAATTGCGGTAGTGATTCGGAAAGGCTTGGGAAGCTTTCATTTTTGAGATTGAAACCTGATGTTCCGAAAGAACCGTCGAAATTTATTTCTAACTCGCTTTATTTCGTGCCAATTGGCACCCGTGCCTCGTATTTTAAAATATCACCGCGGGACGATCTCACCGACCAATGAAATTGGATTATTTGGCGCATGCGCAGTCGACTGTACGGTTTCAGAATTTTCTCTCGGTATATACTTACCAAATGTACAGAAAATCTTATCGTCACTTAGCCATCAGCCACATTGCGTTGCGTTGGTGCGAATTAATTATAACATGGAGCGATAAATCGACTGAACCGCGCGCGCGGTGTTGGTTAATAACCTTCGCCAATTCATTCTTAATTAGAATCAAGCGCGTTCGCAATGTGTGGACAAGGTAATTAGAAAAATTGTATACCTTAGTATATATAAGCGTTGATCAACAGCAGAATATGAAAAAAAAAGTTAAAATAATGAAACAAAAACTTGTAATGAAAATGAGAAATTCGTTGAATTTGATAAGTCATTTTAATTCACCAATAATATGAATTCTTAAAATGAAAATGATGTGACTTTATTTCCTTTTCGCTATTATGTAAAACTATTGTAACTTTTAGCTGTACACGGAAAGAAAAGAATAGTAATATTCACAATCTAAACATAGTAACCATTACTATGTCACATGGTAACGTAGATTTTTGAGGTTAACATCTGCTTAGTTACCGTGCAGCATAGTAATGGTTACCAGAAACATGGTAATGATTCCTATTTCACATAGTATCATTTATGATTCTATAAGAAAATGAGTCTGGTTACTATGTAGAATGGTAAATATTACTATTCTCTTCTCTCCGTGTAGGGTATAGCGACGTCTAGTGATCGGATAGATAGTTTGATAATCATCTTAGCAGCTCTTATGGTCAATGTGTTATGCGTTTGAAATTTAAATTCTAAACGGCTCGGTGTGTGGCTATACGATTTGGTAGTCAATTCTATCGGGATTGTATTTTTATACAGAAATTTCAATAAGGTGATAAACCAGTCGGTATATAGGTAAAATACTTTTTCTAACGTACTAACATAATGTAATTCACTTTCATTTTCCAACATTGTTTCTCAGGTTTTTTCATGTTCATAGGATCCCAATTCCATATAGACTTTAGTCCGAACAAACGATCTGACTGGATTTCAATCTTCAATCGATCATTTTCAGACTGCATCTTGCATCTTCACCATCCTCTGTGATCAGGCTTTGATTCTGTACGTGTTTGAGTCGATTAACTCGCAATTTAAAGAAGTACTTGATCATGCCATTCATCACTATTCGTTCAAATCTAGTTCGACGTGCAGGTACCTTATCTTTTTTTAACTCACTCTGTTCCTGCAGGAGGTCTGTAATCGAAAATCGAACACTTTACCTCAAGCGGAAGGAGTTTCTTCGAACGAGAAATATCATTCGTTATTCTCTTGATTTTTCAAAGACATTCGATCATTCCGCAGAGACATATTAGGTATACGCGTTCATGTAAATTAGTGTACCTTATAGTGCGATGGCATCTGCAATTTGTATAATATAGCTACTTGTATAATAAAATCCAAAGGTGCATCAGCTACTTAAAAAAAAAAAAGGACGGTTTAACTTAGGTCCCAAAGTGACCCGTGACTTTTGATTTATTTAAGGGTTAAACCTATCTCGAATGCTTTGACTAGACTGGCAAGCAGACGTAAACATGAGAGGAAATTATCTCAAGTGGGTCTCTTCGCTCTGTGAAGTCCCGTTCAGGTTGGGGAGAATTCACGATGTTAGTAGATACGAAAAGTTGAGACTGAGAGATGTCGGGAACATGGGATCTTGGTATCCTTGGATCTCTGGATCCTTGGATCCGCGGAGTCCTCCCAGAAGTCGTGCGGGTCCTAGTCGCCCCGTTGTTGGAAGTAAAATAAATAATTCTGTAACATCGACCTTATTTTATGGCGTTTCGAAAATTTCTCGTAAAAACTCCCCCGGCTGAGAACGTACTAGGATGCCCTTGGGACGCGTCAGACGCCTTCGGAACCTGGAGGTATCAACGCAGCTGGATCTTTCTACGCACATCCTTCTCTGGAATGAGAAATAGACAGAGAAGATATGAGAAGAGAAGAGAAGATAAGAGGAAGCGAGGGATAGGTAAGAGGGGATCCCAAAGAGCCGAATTAGTTTAAACTCCATTCATATAACCGCGAAGAAAATTAGCGCACAAATGATAAACTGGCATCATAAGAAACTGTGATTGCAGTCAAAGAGCCTCGGGGATGCTGTGCGGCGAATTGCTACGTGATTATTTATTCCCCTTCAAATCACGTGCATGTAGGTGACTTGCGCCTCGTAACTCAAAATTGCAATTTTTACCAATCGTATTTATCAGTAGCCTGCAGACGCGCTAATACTACCCAGACTGGTTTAATTAAAAAAAATTCCAGAATAGCAATTAGAGAGTTCCCATTGACAGTACAATGGCAGAAAATAATGAAAGGGTAGGTTTTATTTTTTTCTGCATCGTCAATTGTTGCTAGGATTCTCTTCACTTTTATTTTCGAGACGTTTTTTATAACCCCACGTTTAACGCGTCTGGTACGAAATAGCGGAAGCTTAACGAGGCACTGAACTTTCGACAAGTCGTAATTTTCACGTGAAAAACAAAATAAAACAAAATAAAATAAAATAAAATAAAAAACATAAAGACGAAAAAAAATTACCTATGTGCTTTTTCATTTTTCAGATTAAACCGTTAAGACCCCATGCATCCTTTTTTTTTTTCTCCACTTTTTTTATTGCTCTCTAGAGTATAGTGGCTGTAAAGGTTCCGGAACAGCCGGTCCAGCGGTCAAAGGGTGTTCATTGTTTGATTTAATCTCTTGTAGCAAAATAATAGGTTTATCCCTTTCGCTGTATATCTACGGGTGTAGGCAAAAAGCGCGTATTTCCGATATAGTCGTACGGCTGATGAATTGTGATTCTTTTGTTATTTTTTTTTTTTATTTATATCAAAATTACCCTGGTTATACCCAGTTTCTCTAATTACTTGCCTGTTCAAGTACTCAGACCTCGGTACACTGATGTAATTTAGTGTAATTAAAGCAATTGCTCAGACAGTTAATTTATTTTACGTTCTAGCCAACGTCAGGTCGGCTTTGTTGCACCTGGATAGAAACTAAATTATACGAAATATAACGGGTTGGTATTACGCGGAAAACGGGTTAAAATCAAAATCACACAATAAAAAAAGAAGAAATAAATTTTTCAATAAGTTTTCCGTGAAATTCTATATATACTGCAGTGACGATTGCAGCTGAGAAACGATTTCTGCTTACCAATTCATTGCTCAACGCTATAACACAATTTTCTATACAGTCACTTTTGATCGTACAAATATCGTTATTCTCATTTTTCGATCGTTATTGAATTTTTTGCATTCGACTGACCAAGTTTTTTTTCGATATAACGTTAATATTTATCCACCCCCTCGGCCATCCGTAGTTCTCACTCATTTTTTATTCGATAAAATTCAGAAATTCGAACGGTAAAAGTATCTCACTAAATAAAATACCATGTAATTAGAAATGTATGAAGGATGAAGGAACTGCAAGATACCGCTGTGAAGTGTTGAGAGAATAATTTATCTCTCTGATTATAGGGGAAGGGACAAATTTTTCGAAGAAATATACAGTGCGTGAAGTAAGAATATACCGTGGAATACAGACTGCTAGAGAAAAAGTTTTGTCGACAAAAAGAAATGATAAATAATATTATTATATATAAGTAGCAAGAACTCACAATCAACTTGGAGTGCGGCCATCGTGGACCATGGAGAGGAAAATAGACTCTCAGAAAACGTAAGAAAGAACTAATGCAAGTTGGAGAGTAGAGCAGCTTGCTACGGTATATAATTAACTTCGTTCATTCAATGGAGAGATGATAAATAAAATAAATAAATTACTGAAAATTAATTCTGAATGGAATCACATATTTCATTACAAATTACACCGGATATGTTGTAGGTGGATACGATTTTTACAAATTTACCACATTCAGGTACGTAGCTGAATAGATTCGATCGACAAATTCTTGAGATTGTACAAATTTCATCTGACTCTGCGTCTCTTTTCCGTAGATACATAGACAGATATATGGGTGGTATATGTATACTCAATACACGGAGAATATATGTACGCTCTAATTAACTCACTCTTTCATATTATTATTTTTCGAATAATTCCTTGATGTTTCCATGAGGTGAAACCGCAACACAGAATCTAATAAATTTTCTATCTAATTCTTATTCCCTCGTCACTTCTCATTTTTCCTCTTCCGACTTTTTCAAATCCGATCAGCTCTCCTTTCCCTTGTATTTTTCTCCACAGTCGGGAGTACAATACATTCTTGGATGTCGCTTTCATCGCCCCATCAGTCGGTATAATCAGAAACCATGATTAAAACCAACGTGGGTACTTTATACTTAAATATCTGTAGATACGTATAGGTACTACACATAAAAGTATCTTTGCACTTTTTCTATTTTGTTACCGTTTCTTCTCGCCCTTCGCAGGCAACAAGAACGAAGTATAAAATAAGATAGTAAAAAACGGTACGAGAAACAAGGGTAAAAAAAATAAAAAATAAAAAACAAAAAATAAAAAAAACCATAACGTTATCTGCATCTTGGTGGGTCTTCGTACTTGCTTCTGTCCACCATGCAGGTGTCCTGCTGTGTTCAGTTCAGTTCCCAACAAGATCAGAGAGCTCGAGGGTCTTACGTAGGTATACCTCGGAGATGCAAGATGCAGCGTCTTTTTGCTTTTTGCTCCTTGAAAGAAGAATGAGAAACAGGGTAAGTCCGCAGTTGCAGTACGGTTAGGAATGCAGAAGTATAACTGATGCTGCTTCTTGCTGAGAGAATATTTGAGCATATGTAACATATCGAGAGAAATTGGATTCCAAAAAAAAAAAAAAAAAAAAAAAAAATGAAAAAAAAAAAAGAAAAAGGAAAAGGAGAAAGATATAGATACGTATAGAATACAAAAAGAGATATTTTCGCAGCTAGGGTAAGCTCAGTGAGGATTTAGAACGTGAGTTGTAAATTATTCGTTGAACATTGAAATATGCACAAAGTGGTGTTATTTACCGTGTCGCCCTCGTAGCACGACGTATTTTAGGGCGTACAGCCAGCCCGGTGGCCCGTGGAAGGGAGGCGTTAACGGCCACTAACGCTAGTTTTGGCACTACTTTCACGCGGTATTTTATCCTCACCTAGCCTCGGCGCTCTATACGGATAAAAAAAAAAAACACAAAAAACACAAAAAACAAAAGCCAAATAAGGGAGGAAGAGAAAAGAGCGGAAAGAAATAGAGAAAGAAAAATTGTCCGGATCTGAGGTATATACGTATACGAAATACGTTATACATGTACGTATAACGAAAGAGGAGACGAAGAAGAGGAAGAACTTCATCCCCTCAGCAACGACGGTCTACAAATTCCAAAATACCTACCCTACAGCCCGCCTAATTCGACCTAATCAAATCCAAGCTGAACCACCAAAGATAATCTAATTCTTAATTAACAACGGTACTATTATAATACATATATTTTTCACATTGCTTGCGCAAAGTTGAATTTTGCGCACGCTTCGCGTGCATAAAATTGAACTTAACGCGCGTTGTGTTAAAAAATAAAGTTCGATGCACGTGCGAAAGATGATTCTCGACTCGTGTGATTGTCAACCTCGCTTCGCTCGGGCGAAAAATTTCACACTCGTCCGAGAATCAACTCTTTCGCACTAGTATCGAAAAGTACTATTTCTTAACACATGCACCGCTAGCAGTGCGGGAAAGTTTTTCCCACACGGGTACGCTAAAATCCGCTTTCGTGATTGCAGACCGCGCACAGACGACGCACCTTTCATTGTATTTGTTCAAAAAAAAAAAAAAAAAAAAAACAGAGTTCGATACGCGAGCCCAAGGCAGAAATTTCTTACTTGTGTAAAGGCGCCTCACTCGCTACCTTCGGGCTCGTTCGGGCCTTCATACTCGTGCGCGAATAGCTATTTTGCGCTCTTGTATAGAAAATCACTATTCCAATGACTCACTATTTGCATTTATTTACCGCACTGCGAGGGAATTAGATTCTTTTTACCTCACAATCAATTTTCATTCTGTAAAACACCTGCAGTCTTTGTCTCTCATGTTAATAATACTTGGGAATTTTGTGCTTTGAAATTCATTATTACATCCGTGGACATACAATCAGCTTTATTTTCTGTTCATTTCTGGACCAGAGAAAACCGATATCAATTTCGGAATGTGATTTTTCGTTATTGAATCCATGACGTATCTATCTACTATGAAATTTTTTTAATCAAATATTTCACTCCTCTGTGCACATGAATGCCTCCGAAATATAGAATATGAATATTTAAACTGCACAGACGTAATGCAATAGCTTGATACATACATATTTTTTTATTTGTAACTGGCTGGTTACTCTGTCATTGGTATTGACTGACAATGAACATCAAAGCAATACGCGAATTTGACGTATCATATTTAGACTCTTTTGATAAAACGCCAGAATTAGGTGCCATGATCCCATATAGGTATATAGGTACACGACCAGAAACGACCACGATATTACAAGAAATAATAAAAAAAATAAATAAATTAAAAATAAAAATTAAAAAAAAAAAAAACGAGACTAAAATTTATGGAAACAAATATGATAGGGTTGAAAAGGATAGTTCATTCTGACGTATATATGCCAATATAATTTATCAAAGAGATGGAATAACCGATATATAGACAAATTTGTTTTACCTAATGATTATCGTAATTGTAGATCGCGTTTTCTTCTTTTCTTTTCCTAAGGGTTCCTTATAGCCCTGTTGAGAATCGAAGGTGAAACTACACCGTAGTATTAAGCGTGTGACGCCTGGCTGTCGCGTAATCACCGTCAATTAACCACTTAAGTCAATTTTTTTCGCCCATTCTATAGTACCTATATTTGTGTAAATTTCTTTTTAACCTTAGCTGAAATTTGTATGCATATATATGAAGCGAATGCACATACGTATAAAGTGGAAATTATTGCAATTTTGTGTTCGACGTATGTAAGATAACGAGGTACCTATACCTACCTACCTACCTACCTACCTATCTGATATTCAATATATACACATATATAGATGTATGTTAACCGACACATCCCTGCAAGCCTGCAAAATGTGTCTTCTCGTAATATGTAATATTATGACCGCCCGCGGGGACAACGCCACGCTATATACGCAGGGAAATCATTACCACGCCGTACGTAAACGGGTATTTGTGTTCAGTATGTGTATGAGTAAGTAGTACGTGCACATGTACCTATATGGATGTATGCAGGGTATAGCCGCAGTAGCGTAGCTGCGGGGTTAGTCGAGTGAGAAAACGCCTTGCCTCTGGCACAGAAATTAATAATAAAACGGAATAAAAAAAAAAAAATAAAAAATAAAAAAAAAAACAGAGACGAAAACGTTCTTTTTGAACAATTGCTGATTAGAAAATTCTTCAATCGCAGTAAATCGTATCTTCGAGGGGAAGAATAACGTAGGCACGTACAGGGGAATGGATTAAAGAAAATTTCATAAAATTGACATCAATGCCTCGATTTTTTGTTTCCCATTTCTGTCGTGAGTGTTTTTCTTTTCTTTTTAACGATAATCACACATCTGAATAGCCATTGTTGAGTTTTGGTTACGGTAGATGTACAGGGCTGGTCTTTTGTTGTTAGCTACGTCACTGCATAGATATATACTATATAGTGTTAATGTGTGCAAAACGTGGCTATATGTAGATACAGTTTCTTGCTTGACGTTATACCTACGTTTTGCGGGACATTTACCATGGTGGAAAATTTGTGGCTCAAACATTGCCACGGAAGCTTGTGCGTGTGTATATATATTATACTATACTACATATATATATTTTATGCATAAAGTTTGTTTTTCTTTTGAAACAACGAAAATCACGACTAAAATATCACAAACGGTTTTCTAGTCACGTTTGATAGATTACTTAACGAGGGTTTTAAGTGTTTGGGTGATGATAATTAATTAATAATAGCCATTTATTATTGTCATTTTGTTCCTTTGATTATATTATAGATATAGAGAAAAGGGGTAATAAAATATAGTCCGCAGGAATATAATATGCATATAGGTATTATAGTTAGATAAATAAATAAATAATTTTATAATATAACGTGGCAGTGTCGTTAAATTTTATGAATATCGTAGTATAAGCCAAGTATATTATACCAAGTTATGATAATTTTAGTACTTGAAAATGCGCTTTTAGATATAGAGGTGAACGGGTAGGAATAATAATGTAACGCGATCCTGAGTCTGTATAGGGGTTTATCCTTTGAATTCAGCAGAAGATTGAAGTTTCAAGTTAGGTGAAAAAATAGAAAAATAAATAAATGAAATATATATATATATATATATTTAAAACAAAATAAAAAAACTATACAAATGAATAAAAAATGACTGCAGAGTTATACCGCGGTAACAGCTATATCTATAATTCTTCATTTTACGAGGATATTTTGAAACTAAACTACGTTCGGCTATATATAGGTATACTAGCCCGCAGCCAGTCTAACATTTTTATTTACAGCTAGCTGGTATATAAGTACGTATAGGTTATATACTATGGAGTATAGAGAAGGCGGATTCTTCCGGAGACCATGAATTTCTACCTCGTTACTTCTCGAAATCCCATCAGCCGCAAGTATTCGAGCGTAAGGTATTCCCAGCTAACAGCTGCTCTGCGGATGGAATTGAAAAATATATCCCAATATATTTTTTTTTTTTTTTCTTTCAAGCAGAATTCTTTTCGCTTAGGGTATATACACATACATATAGTATATATACCAAGATTAGTGGTTGCCTTTTATCTACACTAGGCACAAGGATAGGCATGAGTAAAATGACGAACGCTCTCTTGATCGCCAATATTTCTGACGCGTACCCAGAATCACGAGTCGTATTTTTTATCGCTAAGACAACCTATCCGGCTTAGATCCCAATAAATTATCAACCATAATGTACGTTCGAGGTTTTTTTCACGATCTCGATGACTGAGAAAACAAAATCAACGTCTGAAAGCTCAATCGAAAGTTGGCGCGCTTTTGGTGGCAGCGGTGGGATACGCATTAAGATTGGGGTACTCACCGATGATTACAAACTCCAGAATAATTCTGAACGATGTTTCGCACATCTTACGATAAACGGAATCAATCGTATCAACATTTTTCTTCCATTTCTGTCATAGATTGAATTAGCTGATCCTCAAAACTCCGTATGGCTAACGCGTTCGAATAATGTGTAAAACGCGGAACGATCTATAATTAACCGATTGGCGGCAAGACGGAATCAATGGAAGCTCCGAGGTATTCTTTTGACGTTTCGGAATTGGATTGTATAATTCATTTAATTTGCCCGAATGAACCGTGTTTGTATGTATGTATACATGTATTACATATATATATGCTCGTATCGCCGTGCACGCAACCGGACAAAAAAAAGCAACTTTTGAATGAGAACGCCAAGGGAGGGAAGAGGTGAGATGAGGTAAAAAGGGAGCCAAAAGGCCCCGGGCTTTGCGCGTCTCCTGACTCGAAATCAGGTTCGGGTCCTTTTTCCTTACCCCGTAAGCCCCTGCGCCCGCACCGCTCATCTTCTTCGTCGTAAAACCAGCCAGTCCCCTGCTTCCTTTATACGCTCTGACGTTCTCTTATTTGAATCATTATAACACCACACCGAGTTCAACCTTGTTCTCGTTAAGACCCAATTATTTTGGTTTTCTTTAGGAATCGTTTATACGATATAGGCTCGAGCAAAGACTGCAGACTGCAGCGACCACCTGGACAAGGATATACCTACCTACCTACCTACTCACGTCGAATTCAATTGAGCTTGAAGACCGGTGTGTGATATACATATTATTATACATTGGAAATGAAATATTTTTTGTTTTTTTCTTAAAGCTCACATTAAAATTTGTTAGTTTTACGCATTTTAAGAGCCCAAATCTCCAAATGTTGGTATAGTTCCGAAATTCAAAAGAATCGATTATTCTTTTTATTCTCCGTTTTCTCACTAATTTTATTTCTTAATTCTTTCTTGTATATATGTAGATTGTAGAGGAACATACTAAAATTTCGATACCAGAAATAGAAAAGTCCTGTAGAACAATTGAAATGTCAGAACTTGTCATAATTGTATTGTGAAATCCTGTGATTTAGGTACGAAATTTTGCAATTGGATTGAATTCTTTTCTCAGTTATTATATCTGGATAATATAGCTACAATATTTTATCGACAATATTTTATCTACTATGTTCTAATAAATAGCTTGATACAACTTTCCGAAGTGCAGGTCCATCTCCGTCGAGTTTACCCTATATTGGATCGATTCATTGTCAGTTTTATCTTACCGTGCAAAGTCTGGATGAAGAAGTCGTTGAAAGTCGTTGGAATCGAAGAAATAATAGATTAGCTCTAAAGTTTCGTTAATTAAAAATTTCTTTCCAGTGTGAAAAGTGAATGGCGATGAAAAAATAAAAAAAAACACAAAAAAAAAACTGTTCGCTTTATCTTTACCGGACACTTCTATAACACACAGGCAATAAAATATATATTTATACACCTGTGCATGTGGTGAAATAATTCCTGTCTGTGTGTCTGGAGCAAGTTCATGAATTTCGATGGTTCATTCGAATCGCGATATTCGAGGTAGTCGCAATTGGGCCTTTATAGAGGCGCCAGTTATACGTGCCGATAAACGTAAAAAATAACGGCTCACCAAGGATTCCAAGAGAAACTTAGTGGATAGTTAGAATGTACTATATACATACCAACACATTTCTTAAGACATATACACACACGTTTACATATAGGTATACATGTCATTGCACATGTGTACGGTAAATCGGAAAACGAGACAAGAGGAGAAGACAAAGACGTTACACGGGTTAGGCGGTATAGTCTTATACCCGTCCAGGTCATATCAATGCTGACACGACCCGATCAAACGTCGATCTCTCATCGCACGGGACAGAACACGCCCGATTAATGTTCCGAGGGTATAACCGCAGGAATTCTCCACAACGACGACCCCAGAGATAGCGATATACGCACCCCACATAGGTACATGCATATAAGTATATCTACAGAAATGTGTGTTTGGGACGTTCAAAAAAAGATACGATGCAAATTTTTCCTGTATATTTTTGTAAAATTTGATCAAATGAAATAGAAAAATGACTCGCGGTTTGATTTCGAGGTCAATTTTAGTTCAAACTGGATCCGAATTCGTGATCCTACTCACTATACTGATGTAATTCTAGCGTAAAGTAGGATTGTGCAAAAAATATTCAATTTTACATCAATTTTTAAGATCACTAAATTTCGTGTGCTGAAAATGACAAAAATTTGAATTTTTTTTGAATTTTTTTCAGCCAAACGAGGTAAATATTTTCGAGAACTTCTAGTCTATGCAAGAGCTACGTGTGAGGCATCTGCAGAAAATTATAGATCATGTTGATCTCAAAATGATTCTCAATGTCTCTAATTTTGACATCGTTAGGTGTGTATACCCTATAAAATAATGCTTTACGAGATAATTTTGATGATTTTTTGTAATATCAAAGACTTTCTTCAAAGATGGAATGCAGCGACGATTACGAGCTTCCCATGTGCGATGTACCTTGAGTCGTTGAGCTTACAGATAGACGTACAATACTGAACCCTGCATCTAGACACTAACGTCTAACGGGGATTCCCCGGGCGTTGGTAGTAGGCGAAAGGGTCTGGCCATGTAGTCGTAACAGACGTAAACGGCTTATGCTTCGAAGCGTGCACCAGTGTCAAACACCCCTTACTCCTCAGACGCAGCATCCCCCACGAGTCAAGCGAGCGAAACTCTTGGTACTACAACAACTCGAGTCGAGTAAGTAAAGCACTGCAGAGAATTTAGAGGAGAGGTATACCTACATCGTGGACTCAATGTGATCATACCTATACGTATAGGGTGTTTTCGAGAACACATTGCGGTAATTTGGGTTGCCTTACGACATCGGTAACAAGATTCTACAAACTCCCATCTCATCCCTTAACCAAAATTCTAAAACAGACGTTTGTATCATTCAGAGAAGCTAATGGACTGGATTCGGGAGATGATAAACTGGTTTCTAGTTCTATTGACCGATATCCACGCATATTTAGGATAATCGATGCAGGGGATGGTCTTGCGTACCACTTTATCGACTTTAGTAGGCAACCTGGGTTACTGTAGTGTATATTTCGATACACCCTGTACGTAAACGACCACCGCTATGTCTGTGGACTTGACGCTTATATCTAGGTATGTATACATTTATACAATACATGCGTGTAATATAGTGTAGATTACGTGGGTAGTGTACTTGCGGCACATATATATATATAATAGGGTGGGGGGGTGGCGGGGGTGGGTGCCAAAGGAAGCGTAGCACGCCAGTAGCAAGTGTGGCCCTGTGAAATATTATAAGCTAAACATCCCAAGCATAAACTTCTGAATTATAAACAAACCCTGTGAAGGCACTGTTAATGCAGGGGGTACAGTGACACCGCGGTCCTTTAGCCCCAGCTCTGGTTCTCTCTAGGTCCTCTCTTTCCTCTTTCCTCTTTCCTTTTACCTCTTACCTCTTACCTCTCTCCTTTTTCCTTTCTACTCTCTCATCTCTTCTCTCTTCACTCTGCAACCGACCAGCTCTTATATAGCCGTCTAATCTCTGAGTTACGTGACGCAGACTTGTTTACCTTAAGAGCGAAGCGAGCTCACGATGTGCAACCTCGTATCCGATAATTAAAACAGCGTGAAAGATCACTGTTTATCATCACGAGACTAAGATCATCAAGATAGTTTATCAGGTTTAAAGTAATTCATCAAAATTTCAAGTTCAACAAATTTTTTGGCAAATTTTTATTACGAAAATCAAAATATATCAACGTACATCGGTATGTAGAAAAATTGAAATCATTATAAGCCTTGAGGAATGTCAATCTTCGAAGTATAACGGATAACGGCATCTGCACGGATCAAATAAACAATTTTTAATTTTTCAGACCAGTTGGCTGCTTGTTATTTTTCACAAATGGCAACATCCTCGAATTTGCAGGGATGGAAGAGCAATGGTGTAGCCTGGAAGCTATGGCACACATCAGCTTGTACGAGGCACAATTTTTTTTTTTTTCATAAAAGTACAATAAATAAACAGTTTGAATATAGCTTGGAGACTGAATTACTCATTCCGGAATTATATCGTAATATTATGTTTTCTTTGATTCGTATCCGGACGAATGCGGAACGTGATATTTATAGGTACGACTGTAATTGCTGGGATCTCCAATCCCGTTTTATCTCAATTTTTTCTCCCAATTATTTCCGGCGGAAAAATAACACGAGAGCTGACGGTAGTAAGTACCAATTAAAAAAATTGAGCCAGAAAGAGCAATCATATCGATATTCCGTATAGGACAAAATAGTATATGGCCGAGATTTTCTCGGTTAGAGCTTTTCCCGCGGTTTATAGAACGGCTTACTCTATATATACTTTCCTCGAAACTCTCCTCTTTCCTTCCTCCTCCCTTATTTCTTTCTACCTTATATTCTCTCGACCGAGTTTAGGCTTCTTGGTTCTTGTTACAGTGGTCCACTTTTACGAAGTGCCCAAAAAAAAAAAACAGGGAACCCTGCTTTCGAAATTAATGTTCAAACTTTTAAAACTCATCCCCTTACCTCCTCTACCACAAAGATGGTCTCGAGTGGTCAGTCGATCCACCCAACTCGTTACTATACCTAAGTCCAGAAAATTTTTCTTACTTTAACGTACACCCCATTCCCTAAGATATAATAGTAGCTATAATGTCTTACGTCGTTTTATCCGTAAACTCTGTCTTTGTATACACTAAAATCTGTATACATTTATTATACTGCACATGTACCCCGTATGTCGACGCGGGTTATTTTCAAACACGAGAGATTGATTCATTTCATAAAAATAATAAATTGTTAATGAATTTATTTTCGTTCTTAGGCGAGCTAAATTACCGCGGAAGTTTTTTTTTTTTTTTGGTTTATTTTTTTCCAACCGGGGAAAAAACCGTCACGTCAATTCTTTTCCGATAGCAAAAGGTAAAGAGAAAAAAAAAAATTGGAAAAAAAAACGGAAAAAAATGAAAGGGGTTGGTGTATAGTTTTGTGTGGTATTGTACGTGCGCGTGATGACGCGGGTAGCGGCTGCGGATAGCGTCATTCGTTTTTCCATAATTGGTATATAATCGTGAAGTAGATGGAAATAACGAGGTGGGCGATTGGCGAGAGAAAAATAAAGAGCGGTCCAGCGAAAAAGGAAGCAGAAAAAAAAAAAAAAAAAGTGGGGAGAAAAGTAAATACTCAAATTTATGTATAATTCACACACTGCACCGCACCAATTCCATTTCTACTTCACCGGACAAATGGCCCACTTCAATGTGACGGCTGTTATAAATAATTATTCATTTTACCGTATCAAAACTCCGATACATCATGTGGTAAAACTAAAATAAATTACCCCACTATAAACTAGCGGCCGCTACTGTAGCATATCTTTTTATTGACCAATGAAATAATCACCGAACCTTGCAGCGACAGTTAAAAAATGTTAAACGTACTAAAAAAAAAAAAAAAAAACGTCACACCTCAGTTCTAGTTTTTTCTGTTTTCTCATTCGTTTGAAAAATCTAAGTGAAATCCAACTTCCTGACTGATCAGAAAACGAGGTTAAAGAATACCTACAGCAGGAAGTTCAATGGATCTAAGAACCGGATCGGTCGCTCTTTATAGCTGTCGATCTACTCATTTCAACTCAATAGTACTCATCCTCTTCGGGTACGAGTTGTATAATCTTTTTTTTTTTTTTTTCATTCAACAGGAGAGCTCTTGTCGCCTCGTGAAGACGCAGGAATCCCACTAATTGCACGGCGAACCAATCAATTTGTTGCCGGGTTCTATAATTATCCGGTGTTTTATTTTTTTTTTTTTCTCTCGAGTATAGGTATGATATTTAGATAAGTTGTATATAGGTACGATATATAATTTAATCGCAATCATTTTCACAAACAGTTTTAAAATTGTTCATCGGATTAGAAGAGGAAATATTTTTATAAATCTGTTAGGTACATGTATATCTGATTATTGTCAACTGCCAATGATAAATCCGTCGACGTAGTACATAAATAAGAAAAAATCCTTCAGACACACTTGCGTTGTATTATCGGAAGAGAACAGTGTGAGCTTTTGTTACGTACGATTACCCTTAGAACATGAATGAAGTGGGGTGAGAAATATAAAATTTTATAACAAATCAGAGGCCATATATTTATCCGGCGTGGATTTACCTTTATACACGGTATGAAATCATTGATGAATATAATCGAGAAAAATTAGCCAATCCAAGAAGAAGTAGAAGAAGAAGAAAATTTTTTCCGAAGATACCAAATACATCCTATATAATATGTACTATGAGAATAAAAGTTCTACTCCATTTGTAGGATTCACTCGGACTGTTCCTTCATCATGAAACCAGTAAGTCTACAGAATCTTTGAAATACCGGTTCAGTTACGTTGCGACATCCTCGACACATCCAACGTAAATCCTCTCTCGTCTTATCTATAACTAGATCATCTCGCGGGTCGAGAACTGTCGCGAGTAAATTAGGCGAAAGCACGTTGAATTCATTCGATTTCAGATAATTTTCTTTTTTTTTTTTTCGTTTTATTTCGGTTCTTTTTTATTTACCGGTATAATACCAGACGGACATGGTTAGTCCTAACTCCTAAGCCATGTTAATTTATATCATAGATTCTCGCCGCGTCTAGCTCTGATCATCGGACTGGTTCGTGTATCGTGATCTCTTATAGATCCGGTTTGTAAATATCGCTGTAAAAAATGTATCTGGATTGAAACGGCAGGTTGAGAACGAGACCCAGCCTTGAATGAAGAAAACGTTCTAATCTTACAGCTATCGCAAGTAACTGTAATTAATTGCACTGTTTACAGGCACCTCGCAGAGTTAATTAGCAAGGCGCCAGCCTGGACTGTTAGGGTTGGGTGAGGACCAGCATCTTGTTTCGTCTGACCCCATACGGCTATAACTTATAACTCCTTGTTATAACCAACGACAAGTATCGCTCTCACTGTTACCCCACACGTATACCTACACACATCCAAAGTACAATACCTATAACGGCTATAACTAAGCGCTGTATAATTTGATTGTGAATTACGAGCCGAAAGTTTTTCTGTTCAAAATTTGATACTGTTGAATGATTATCGTGAAATGATACCCATAAGCTTCTGCACTGGTATCAAATTTAGAATTTATTCCCTTGCATACATGAACGAATAGATATCTGAACAATACGATATTGTTGATATAATCGAATAATCAGTCAGTCAGTTGACAAAAAATGATCACATAGATTTTTGTCGTCTGTCCATCATTTCGTTAACAAGATTTGTGAAACGCGTTTATAAACTGTTATATTTCTATCTGGGTTAAATCGAACCGCGTATCTGCAGTCTGCAGATTTTTCATATTACCTATATGAGAGGAATGTGACAGGTAGGTAGTTTGGAAAGTTAAAATGATATCTAAACCTCGATAAACGACAGTTTATACAATCTGGTATATAGCATGGCATGGCGCCGTGAGAGAAACGGGCGGAGTAGTAGCTGGCACTGTGCTTTCCTTCTAATTAACGAGTCGGGTATCAGTGGCCGCCAGCAATGCACCAAGTCGGGTAAAAACTATGATAAAAATAGTAGTAGCTGAAGCACAATATAAACAACGACGCCACGTATAAGGATATAATAATGATAATATTAATAATACATCCTGCAGCGAGAGTCACAGTACCTCTTGCAGTATACCAGGGGTTTCGCACGAGGATATGTTTGTAAGTATAGAAGGGTAGTAAAGCTTTCAGCAGAAGTTAATGCAGTGGGGTCGTTGGCGTCGTTGCTGGGAACCAGGGAGGCAAGTCCAGCTAGTCAGCCAGTCAGGAGAAAAGCGGGAAGGATAAGCACCGGCATTTGTATTCATTGCTTCTGTCCGAGTGGCCCGTGGCCGATTTGGACCAGCCGCGTGGACCAGTTGCCCCAGTTTATGTGAGGCATCCGGCTGTGAGCTTGCAAGCCATGGCATTCGTCTATTCCTCGTCTTCTATTCTTTTTACTTTTCTCTAACTTCTAGACCAAGACTTGTACACACTCATGTGTGTGTATACCACTGAACTTAATCTCTCTAATGCTCGAGTGAAGGAATAAAGTTGTATCTACACATGACTATCTCCCTATAGAGACGTGGGTCTCTCTCTTCATCCACAGCCTCAGGCTATGTGTAACTGGCTCTCTTCCCTACTCTCACGATCAGATCGGCCTTCGTTCCCCAGCGATAAACATCCGATATGTGAAGTTTGACTCTCGGTGGGCTGAGCGTGATCTTGAATGCTTGGAGATAGCAGGTTGACTGTAAGGGAGGCGAGGAAGGGGTCGAGCTTTTTGACACCGAAACCTGAATCGGGGTCGTTGGAAATGGGAAGAGGTAATGTGACGGGTTGTGTGTGAGTCTCGAATGGAACACAGTTAGGATATGGCGGGGGACGTGTGGCTGGGGTCTGCTCTCGTATGGCGGTGACGTGTTGATTTCCCGGTAGCCTCCTGTGTTGACACACCGATGATCACTCTACCAATTGATTTTCAATATCGAATGACCCACCGCCCCCGTCACCCTGTCGCTACCGTTACACACCCCCGTCCCTTCTCGCATCATACATCCCATACCCCCAACATCACCGACACACCGCATTATTATGTCATTTGCACCAGGCACCAAATGCTGCAAGTAACGACCATGGAATTGCAAATCTATCCAATAATATCTCCAAGATCATGATATAGGTATCTTATACTAAACGGTAAACGCAATGTGCTGTGCTAAAGCTTACATCTTAACTTAAGGTCATGACGTAGGTACTCGTGCTTTTCCATAGATTCGAAAAATCATATTTTTTTTCTCAAATTTTTCACCATCCGCTCTTCGTTTATCCAAATTAGCACAATTCTCCGAAGGAAAATTCGTTTTTCAAAATATTCTTTCCGTTCCATGATTTTCCAATACTATAGAAAAGCACGAGTCACGTTAACGTCAAGTCTTATATAAGATGATTCGGTGCTCTTTTACCGATCTACTCAAACTTGTAACTCGTATGACATTAGAAGAAGCTTTTTGTTTGTTTTTTTCTAAGAATTGTACGGTGGGATCGAAATAACTTGTGCAAGTTGAGATAACTGGGCGTAGAATGACATGGAAAAAACTTATTTTCAGTACGATATCCGGGGGCTTATTCTGTAACTCATAACTGCGGAAATAACGGCAAAATAGCACTGAAATCATGAAAAACAATAGGCTGCTGCGAATCAGCTGCTCCGATTTCATGGATTGACATTGTTTTGTGCAGTTATTCTGCAGTTATGATAACGCAAAAGTTAGTGAATAAGCACCCAGAGATAGTTGGAAAGATGAAGAACGGTGGAACTTAAGCTTTCGAACAGTTGAAGAATTGCGATAGGAAAAAATGAAGAGAAAAAAGTTAAATTCTTTTTCTGGATAGTTTCTTCGAGATTTTGAATCATGGAAATGAATGTATTATATACTGTTGGATTCTTGGAGGCTATAATTCATACAGCTTTTTGTGCGTTATACTCAGACCGTTTTCAGAGTGTTACAATCCGCTGATTGCTCTGCCCTTAAATCCCAAACTCTTGACCCCCGGCGGTGCGGAGTCTACCTCTGCATTTGAAATATAAGTAAATCCAGTTTCGTCTTTTATCGTCCGAAACAAAGCGAGACTGTTGGCACGTCTTTTTGTGTGTGTTTTTTGAACCCCACCGAAGGCTACTTTTACTTTTGTTCGTCCGTGAGAAGATTAATTGTTTCCTCCTTTCGGCCGGCTTTAGTTCGTAAAACTTTATTTATAAGGAATGAGCTAACTCCATACAGGATGGACTCTCCTATACCTAAATTGTGAATGTAAGTAACATTCGTTTCAGTTCCCTAAAAATTTGTTGAAACCAAAATTTTATTTTCTCGTTGGTACGTCGTTATATAGTTGCGATTTTATTTACCCTGGATTTCAAATCTATCCCCTAACAGCCTATTCATCGCATAAATTATCGTCCACGAAATCACTACAGTGAATAAAATTATAATCATATGTAATATGATCACATATCTAATCCAAAATCATCCGCATATTTTCTTTATCATAGATACTCAGGTAGGTATAAAAGCATTTCACTTAAGAAGTTGATTTCTTTCCTTGCCATTATGACAGAGCGAAGTCCAGCCACGTACGTATATAGGCCCTGGCCGAAATGCCACTGAAATTGGAAATTCCATAGCAAAGTGAGCGAAGGAGAAAAGATGCGCGCAGAGGCAAAGAGAGAGGGATTGAAGAAAGGAAATTTCGTGTATTTGTCTGTACCTATATATGCGCAAGTTATATGGCTGACGATCGGTCAAAGCTAAATCAGAGAGAGAGAGAGAGAGCTTGCAGCCTCAGTTCACCGTTTGACCGATAATGGATGGAAAATGAAGTTAAGTCTCCCCGACAAGTTCCTTTGGATCCTGATTTTCCACCCCTGACGATGTAGAAGAAGCCTTTGAGTTCTTGACCTCAGGTTATACATGAACTGAGACCTCCAAAAGTGGAGTGGAGACTGCCTTCCAATCTTCGCAGGGGTATATGGAAAGCGAGGTCCCTCAACCCCGTTGACCTGAAACAAAATGGCGTTTCTCCTTCCTTTTTCTTTTAAATTTCGGAACTGATTTTCAGGCGAAATCCTCTTTACAAGAACCCCGGTGAGGAGGAGGGGAACCGGGACGTTAATGGGACGGTGAAGGTAGTTTTTTTTAAAAGCATGAATGTTATAGAACCGGTTGAAAGTGGGTATACATTGGAGGTAAGCGAGCCGTGTCGGCAGCATGCCACTTTTAAGGAAAATAGCACGTTCGTTAGGAATTCAACGCATTCAGCCAATTGAATGAAATTAATGTCTTCTTTCTCGGTTATACGACGGTGGTGCGACCGCGGAGAGCATGGCATGGCGGGACGCCGTCTTCCTCCCTTCCGGGTTTCGGCCGGTGGTAGGTGGTAGATGGTAGGTATACCCCGAGCTATTTCGCGACGTTTTTTTTCCCCCATTCAGGCCGGGTGTTTCGGAACGCTAGCGTTATACTCGAATCGCCGCATTGAAATTTATTCCCGCAATAAATAACGATGATTAATTGACGACGAACAAAAAACTAAACAGAGAAAGAATACGCCCGTTTGATAAAAAATGAAAAAAAAAAAAAAAAAAAAAAAAAATACGAAAACGAAAACGAAAACAAAAATAAAAAATTAAAGAAAATAAAGACAAATAAAATTAACCAAAATGGAGGGAAATAAAAAATTATATTCAATTCACAAACAGTACGGAATTATTCCGACGAACAATGAGCTCTTTCAATTTTTTTACCTAGTACACCCACTCTGCCCTGATAAATTCTGGCAAGTGAAATTTGAGCACGTAATCCTGTGGTGGTGAAGAAAAGAAAATTTGTCATTCGACTGTCATATTTTCCGTACGTCATCTTATACGGTATTACGTCACGGGAATTCGATTACCTCATTCTCCCCTTTTCGCACCCTTATTCAGAGCCGCATCTTACCAGCTAAAGTCACCGCATCTCCGAGTGACTATACGAGCGGCATTACCCTGTCTGTGGGTTGGATGACGGGAAGTACTGTTACCTGGTTAACGGAGTGTGAAAACTGCCGCTCATTTTCTACCTTGTAGATCTTGTGGGGTTCCGGAAGTCGAGTTGACGGTGGTTTCGGAAGCGTTTTATTCATACTTTTCTTTGGATTTTTCTCTTTGCTTCAGATGTCGGTATGAAAATAGAGGAAAAATAAGCCTGCAGCAGGAACCCGGGTGGTGATTCGTTATTTTTTATTTCTGGATCGCTGATGATTTACGTTATGGTTGGTGCCCTGAAAGGTCGGGCAACCTTACCGGGTCGAGTTGCCCTTGTTTAATTGACTCGGCTTTTATACTGTAGGTATATTTACTTACTCGGGTGTTCATTCGGCTGCACGGAATGCAATTAAAAACGTACCTTACGATTTATTAAAGGTGGGAAATAAAGGCAGCGGGGAAAAAAAGAAAAAAGAAAAAGGAGAGACCCGCGGATCGTAAACGAGGTAGAAAAAGAAAAACAGAAAGAGAAAGATAAAGATAAAGGGAGACGGAGACGGAGGAAACACTTAACGAGTGACGCCAGGCCGTGAAATGAGAAGATACAGGGCATCGCGCCTTTATTGTTGAAACTTAAATACTTTTAACAAAGGGCATCTCGCCCCGACTCAGAACTCGAATATTTTGCATGAAATTAGCAAGCGTTTTAACGCAAGCGCAAAAATACCCGCCTTTCACAGACTTAATTAACACCTTAGCCTTCGCAAGGGCGAGCTAAAGGGTTTCGACAAATAAACCGGGCAAATTCTACACCCTCATCAAACAGTTGGGCCAAACCTCAGCGTTTCTTTCTTTGTCCAGTTGCGTTTCATTGCGTCGAAATAAATTTTCACCATTTCCATCTATGAAGTTCAATTTTGAGTAAGAAGTAGAAGAAGAAGAAAATAAATAAATAAATAAATAAAATTAGAGTCTGAATCGACTGACCAATTTTTTTTTTTTTTTTTATAAAATTCAAATAAATTATATTGTTCAGCAACTGCAGTAGGGAATAACTAGCGATGATGGTAAAGCTCGGTGAAAATTGGGTCAAACGATCATCCGGGTTGTTAAGCGCGTCGGTAAATAGTTTGAGTTATGTTTGAATTGACTAAATTTTACAAAATATGTATATGGATTGTTCAAGCCGTCTGGATAGCATGCAGCATACTAAATCTAGAGCAGTGATAATTATTGTATAAATAATTGAACGGGAATGTCCAACGATATAGTCAATTTCGTGACTGACTCTGAGGTTCGTGCTTTCGCCAACGCAATGTATTCGTATATAACGTATATATAACTCCCGTTTCCACAAAACGATATCGTTCACTCGATATACATGTGTCTTTGCATATAACAACCCTGTGCAGAGAACATCAACACACATAAGCACTTGTGTACTACATCCCGGTACACGAGTCACTCGCTAATTCCATATACCTAACTCTGCTATGGGTAACAGGAAATCGAGAATTCGTGTACAACTGATATCTCTGTAGGCTCGTTAGTCGCCGATAACGACATTCAACCGTGACAACGGATCATGACGAGAGAAAGGGGTGCAGCAGATCATTATTCATTCAACCATTCGAGTAGTATACATCGTGGTTGGAAATTCACGCTACAACTAGACTACCTTATAGACGTCTATTTGCGACTGGTAATAATAGAATGTCAATCATTAATCATAGGATAGATATTTATCACTTATGGATCGTTATGACGATGAACAAATGACATTTAAAGATTGTCAAAAAATATAGTCTCCTTGACATAAGAATAAAAAAAAAAAAAAAGGAACTATTCATCAAGGTGTTATATACTTATTCAACGATATAAAAAAAGACCCCTACACTTTTCTGTCACGCAAATGATTCGAAGATTTATACTTTTTGATGCTGACATGTCTTCTTTTTTATCCATCACACAACAAGGTTGAAATTTAGCGAAAAATCTCTTGAATCGAGAGATCGAAATAGGCTCTATGTAAATTCCACCAATCGTCGATTTAACTTTTGATGTAAATTGAAGCGAGGGCAATGAGAGCCATGTTTGATTAAAATATTGAACCTTTTTGTACAGTAAAAACGGTTTCGTAAGTATAAAGTACGGTAATTCTGTTCAGGATTATTTTATATACCTGCAGGGCTGGCTGAGACTGGCTACTGATGGTAGAGATGAAAATTAAAGTCATCGCTTGAGGCTCGTTTTAAAAGTTGAAACTATGTTAGCTACCAGCTGTGGAAAACTATTGCGAAAACTGAGTTAGGAACGAGTTCGATGCGCTTCAGCTGCTAATGGAAATAGTTGAAGCCATTATTCTGAGCACGGGTAAAGCTGGTGCAAAAGCACGAGGGCTGCGCATGACTTTTTTTTTTTTTTTTTCCTATTTTTCGTCACAACTTACGAACTCTTTAATTATATTCATTCATATAATAATATCTATTTACTCGATAATCATTTTATTTTTCTTCAAATTGCACTTTGAAGAAATATCTCATGGACTCGATATTTTCATAGCTGATTACTTATATTTATAAACACGATTCGAAATTATTTCAGATCTTATAGCATCCTGGTTGTCGCATCATCTGTCGAAACTTTTTTAAACTCAAAGAAAATGTTATAAAATCTTGTAATTTCGGGGCAGACCAATAATATATCTGGACATAAGGTCAGTCTTCTACCGTGGTTGTAAGCACGTGACAAACCCTTCTTCTCAACGTTTGTAGAATAAAAAATAGCTTGGAATGACAAATTTTTGTTTCTAAAAATTGAATTCATCGAATAACGTCAACATCTTTTCAAAATTTGAACAAGTTTCGATATGTAGCTTAGCAAAAACCAATTCTTCCGTGAAGCGAGGACCAAAAAATCTTGTATAATTTTGAATTACGTTTGAGAATGGTCGTAATCAGTTTTGAAAAAATTTCTTTTCAAGGTCCGTATATTCCTTTAAAGCTCGGCTGTGATCGCAGGAAATGATTCACTCTTAAAGTCGATATAGGATATGAGAAGAATGACAAAGATTCCTGCGGTAAGTATACAGGGAAAGTTTGACAAAGACGATATTGGATAAGTTCGGTAGGTAGGTAGGTAGGTAGGTAGGTAGGTATATAAGGTGGGTATATAACTAGACGTAGGTATCTCTCGAGGGAAGCTACTCTGAGAGTATTTAACTGACGTTACTTCCGACATCCGCGTGTTCAGCTCGCCAAGAAGAGCTTCGTCGACTGTTTATTTATTTACTTTGGTTGGTTCACACGAGCTTCAGAGAACCCAAAGCTCCTGAGTTCTTAGTTCCAATTAACGCAAGGGAGCGACGTTTTCTTTGACATCGTGTCGCACTAAACCCCGCGTCGTCGGGTCGTGTTGCGTCGCATCGCGTCGCGTCGCGCCAAACGTTGACCTCGACTACTAGGATACGGTTTCAGAAGTCACGACCCTTCTTCGGTCGCCAAGTAGTCCTAAGTACCTTATACACCTCACGATTCTACTCATACTATCGTGGTCGAACTCTAACGATCAGTTACACAAACCCAAAGTAAAATTAACCCTCGTAAGGACTCGGATCGACAGCTTCTTCGATTTGTTTCGTTCTTCACGTTTTCACGTTTTTTTTCTTAGATTTTGTCAATTGATTATACTTTTCATAACGCCGTGTGCAAAATTCGATTTTGCGTACTAATTTCGTTTGCGTGCGCAAATTAAGATTCGCGTGCACAAAATATAATTTGCGTATGCAACATGTTTGTGTACATATGCTTCGAATCTATAGAATCACATGAAAGACGTCTGAGAGTTATTCGCGAGTGATAAATTAGCACGTGAAATCGTATTTTGCACACTTGTTAGGAAATAGTAGATTACGTAACTAGTGCGCAAAATAGGTGAATCCCGCACGAGTCGGATTTGTCGCCCGAGCGTAGCGAGGGCGACAAAAGAGACGAGTGCGGGAGACACCTATGCGCACTAGTTACGTATACTATTTTTCCTAACGAGCTACGCAAAATTCTACAACATTGGTATCTTGTATGAAATATTGAATTTTCAAGTATATACAAATTATTGTATATAAGATGGATGAAGTGTCCGCTTAAAGGAATTGGTAACGATGCCGATCCTGTTTATTTACGTTTACCAGCTCTATCTCCCCGCACCTTGAATTCTCTCTCTTTCATTCAACGTTACAATACACAAAGAAAAGGTGTTGCGTTTCAATTATATTTATTTTGCGCACTAGTGCGGGAAAGTACTATTTTGCACACTCATTTGCGTGCGCAAAATCGAATTTTGCACACTGAGTTAGGAAAAATAGTATACACAGTCGGGCGACAAACCTGACTCGTGCGGGAATCACCTATTTTGCGCACTAGTTGCGTAATATACTATTTCATCACGTTTTCAAAACCTATGTAATCAGCGCAAAATATTGTCGAGTACGTAAAAGATATATCGACGCTGCTTACGAAGACTAGCACGTTTCAGATTTCTTACAAAAACTAGCACTGAAACGAATAATTTGTATATTTTGCAACGTTTTAGCATTCTCTAACTGTGTACTGTAAAATATACAAACGACGTTTTGAAATTATTTAACAAATGTTCAAATAATTTTTTTTTAGGAGCTCCATAATGAATCAATCAGAAATTTAAAACGTCTGCAAAGAACTTGTGAAAAAAGCATTCATTTTTCCAATTTTTCCACGACAACACAATTTCGAGAATATTTATAACTTTATTTTGATGGAGAAAAACGTACTTCTGCATCCGCAAATTGACTTTCATTTCGACCATCGCACACCGCACAAATTTTCAGAAAATCCTCGTTACAATAATCGAAGCATGCTAGTCTTCGTGGCGAAATCCGAAACGTGCTAGTTTTCGCGGTGAAAGCCGAAACATGCTAGTCTTCGTGAGAAGCCGAAACGTGCTAGTTTTCGTGAGAAATCTGAAACGTGCTAGTCTTCGTGAGCAGCGTCCAAAATGAAGAGTAGGATTTTGCACCGTACAGAAGCAAACGTTCGAATCGATGGAGATATGGTAATTTTTCAATCCTGTGAATTTAAAAATTTCTTATCATTCGAATGTAGAGTCTTATAAAATATATCCAATTTTTGCATTTCGCCGTTTTTGAGATAATTTTGCGAGTTTGTTGGACAACATTTTCCTGAAAACCTTTTTTCCGGATACCGGAGACCTAAAAACGTCAAGATTCTTGGAAATTACTAAAAGTCATTCTTTGACCGAAGCCAATACACATCAAAAGTATTTTGATGAACAGTTTGGTTTCAAAACTACTGATCTAATTCCTTGTTAACTATTTCTGTATCGAAATATTGAATCTAAAATTCAAATACGTTATGAACGAATGATCATATAAGGGTATAAAGGATAATCAATACCTGTACAAATTGTTGAAAATAATTCCTACGCCATGCCACGTTAACGAAGAAAATGATATTTCGATTGTTGACCATTGGTGGCAATGGATTCAACCGTAAAATTTTTCGCCCTCACCTCATAACGTAGATATTTCCTATGTCAAGGGTATGACAAACAGCTGACAATAAGGTCAGTCAGTGGGACATCGCGCCACAGGAGTGTGGATCAACAATGGATTTCCGGTGGGTCCAGCTGCCGGCGAACTGTAGGTAGGTATGTACGTTTTATAATTTATTGTTCTAATCCAGTGCCCGTGAGTAATCGCATTTCGTTTCGTTAATCTTTGGATTGTACGTGGCTCAGGGTACAACGCCATACGTATATATGCACCCCTATATATATATATGTACGGTACCGCTGCGAGTCGATAAATCGATAAAGATTTGATAGATTTACTCGATATTTGATTACCTTAAGCGAACATCGATCATATTTCGACATTTCTTCATCAGCATCACGTCCTGAATTCGGTAGCCGTTTTAAATCTGAAAAAATTTGAATAAAATCTGGATATGTACAAACGCCGTTTTCTCAACGTGAAAATTTTATGCAAGACCTGCACTACAGCTACTGCGGCATTTTAGTCCCGTGACCAAAAGACAAAAGGATACTGTGCCGCATATCTCGAGCTTTAGTTGCACATGCAGAAGATGTACAACAGTGAAGCACGTATGCAGTCAGAAAATGAGGGTAGAAAACTCGGGCGCGAAACCGCGTGAAGAGAGGGATTGTTGGCTTGAAGAATCCCAGTACCATGTCATGGCTCTTTAAAAATAAAATAAAATTACTATAAAAGTAGAAACTTGAATTTCTGGCGTCGTTACTCCAGTTATACGACATCCCCGTATACAGAGACGCTTCGGTAGTCATATGAACGGATTCATTTACTCACGTTTTGAACTAGAATGGGTTAAACAGGGGGTATCTTATGGCATTGTCGTTCCAGGGTAACATAAACCGCAACCCACTGGCGTTCAACGTCTTCTAACCGATTTACAATATTTTTCTGCCACAATCCTCTTCGTATACTTTTTTCGGAACCAAAATACTCGGAGGCACTCCTGTTTGCAGTCTTTGCAATTTTCAGAGCCAGTTCGACACAACTGGATCTGGATGGGTACAGCTGGGTACCATACCGTTCCCAGTGATTCATTTCACTTTATTACCCATAGTCCATTGCGCTACTGGCACCGCGTTTTGGGCACAAAATAAAACTCTAGATTCCGTATATTTTAATACTAACGGACAGAATTTTTTTTTTCTTTCTTTACTTTTGTCCTTTTTCTCTCTTTTCTTTCCTTCATAGTTTTCACCCGATGAATTGACCCACTTCCCACCATCCGACAGCCTTGGATTAATCCTTGAACCGTTTAAAGCACAGCGCGTGGGGTTAAAATTGGATGAAATTTTTGAGGAAAAGTTCAATGCACTCAAACTTTAGTCAAGTTAGGAAAAATGAGATACAAATGAATTGCGAATATTTGTGCATTTAGTAACCGAAATGCGATTTATTAAGGAGGACCTACACAGATGACTTTAACAACCATTTGTACTATGAGAAAGCATGAAGTGATTCAAAAGAAGCTAAGTAAATTTCTTCAAATTATATCCACGAATGCAACAGGAAGATTTGAACCAAGTAATTTGAAAAGATTAGCTTTTTTGAATCCTCAATATTTAAAATATGATCAGACCGTTTCTTCGATTACAAATATTCAGTTTTTCAATACTGAAATTTTTGAATTCGAAGAAATTTGAGTTCATTTTTTAAATTGAGATACCTTTGTCGAATCGTGTCTATCTATATACAGGCTTCACGGTTTCGCGGAATCGTAGAATTTAAATCAGTTGTGATCGTTAATGCAGTTATTATAAATTTGAGTATACAGTGTGTGAATAATAATTTGCTTTATATCTGTTTATCTTGTTATAAATACAAGCTCGAGTCTGCGATATAATACTGGGGCAAAGTGTCGCCCTGACGTTTGTACGTGACGGGAAGGGCGACACGTGTCATCCACAGGATATCCAAAGTGCGTCATCACCATTTAAATCGAGGTTCATTGAATAGAGTATACAAAGCGTAAACGTCTAGATTTGACATTTTTTTTTTTTTTTTTTTTGCTTTCGGATGCCTCGCGGAATATATCTGCGCGCATAATAAAAGGTGGAGAAATTTTGTTTGCTCAAAATTCTTGGATAAATTTATACTACCGATTCTATCGTTGAGCGAATATATACATATACACATATATATATATATATATATATATGAGGTGTAGGTATATTTATAGACTGTGAACAGTACTCGAAGTTTTATACGTTTGTATAGCAAGGAAATGGCCATTTTTCCTAGTGCTTTTCGTTCACCATAGTTCCATAGAGTATAAGAGGCTGGGCAAAGCTCTTCGACGACGATACCTCGTTTATTCAAATCGGATAATCTGTCGATTACGGGCAGTAAGTTATTGCTTATGTGCCCAGAGGCGCCCAGGCCGTGAAGCATAATATTATAACCGCTATTAAATATAAGAGATTCATACTACTCAAGTGCCCTCTGAATCACCTCTTCAAATTGCCTCGACAATCGATCCCCGCTCGAGTAAGTCATCATCTCAGGGGCTGATTTATTATTACCATTATTATTATTATTATTTATATTATTATTATTGTTTAGTTTTATTCTGTTATTACTACTACTAGTTCGTTTTATTTTTCTTTCTTCTCCCTTTTTACTTAATTATTTCGATCCGCTGCATCCGCCTACACGATAATTTTCGAAACCCTATATCATCTCTGCCCGCACGAAAAGAAGCCGCCTGCGATCTCGTCTGGCGATTATATATAGGTATTATACCTATATGTATATAAAATTCACGTATTTTATGATAAAATCGATTTTTCAAATTAAGATTTCGTCGCCAATTTATTTTTTCCTTTTTTTTTTTTCTTTCTCTCTCTCTCTCTCTCCCTTACACTCGGTCGATTTTTATCGATAATCCAGAACCTCCGACCGAGCCTGGCTACCGCGGAGTGACTCTTTGTGAATTTAAATCAAGTCTCGGTAACTCATTTAATGCCTTCAACTTCCTAGACAATAAATATTCCCCGTTGCAGCCGAAAACTAACTGCCGTACGCGAATAAGTAATTCCGACAGCCACGTGTTTGTCGGAGCGTATAGCACGTGGTTGAACTTTCTCGTGTGTCACTAATACGTGAACTGGTATATTATAACTGCAATTTATACCTGTCTACCTGCCTCAACGATCTCAGTGTCTTGTTTTACTGTAGTAGTTTCGTGTGTGTGTGTGTGTGTGTGTGTGTTCCAACCACACCTAGTATCGTTTATTCCATGTATTTACTTACTTACTCGCTAAAATCTTAAAGCTCTGTCAATTTATATAAAAATTAAAGCATATTTTTTTATAATTTTTTCTCTTTTTTCGTTTTTTTTTTTTCCCTCTCTTTCTTTCGCATCTTTTTTGGTAAAAAATATCTCTTTGAGCTAGCGGAAACGTGAAGATACGTCACTTATCGTTACCCAGAATCGTTGCCTCCCTGATACGGTTCATGAATATTTTAGTTAGGAGAAGCTTGTTTTTCGGCTTGGAGAAAATTTTGTTGTTTTTCTTCTTCCTTCCATTCTGTACAATCTACTGATACAAAAAGATGCATTTTTTTTATGCATTTAGAAATTGATATGGAATAACGTCTTTCTCATATTTCTCTATTCAATCTCGTATTCGAATGTATAATGCAGCTGATTTTAATTTGACTGACAAAAACTTTTGCCCTTACTTTTCTCTTTTCTCTTTTTCTTCTTTGATTCGTATACTACGTTTCTTTTCTGCAATAGGTATAGATATCATACTGTTTCTTTGTTACTTTCTTGTTTGCAATTTTATCCCATACGTTCTTCTCGACACACACACACGTGTAGGTATAAGGTAGGTAGGTGTATAATACTATATACCTATATAGTATACACACACACATAGATATATATATGTTCTTAAGGGATCCAGTCCCAGAGCATAAATAAATGAGCCCTACTTTATTACTTTGCTTACAATTCTCTCTCTTTCTCTCTCCTTTATCTTCGTCAAACCCACGCAAATGTACACACCCACACATTAAGTTTGTAAAAACAAGCCCTACAGGTATTAAGTTTACAAGTAGATAGGTACCTACACCGTAGTCAAATATTAATTTATACGTCCTGTAGTAGTTAAAGAGGCCTGTATTCCCCAGAGTTCCTATTTTCTATACAGAGCTACACGTTCTACAGGTTCGTCATTAAATTAATAGCTACGCACAGAGAATCCCGCTATACTATTTCTCTCTCTCTCACCTTAGTCTTCAGATATACACACCTACCTACCTACCTACCTGCCTACGCGTTGTAACTACACCTTTTCTGGATACCTAATTAATTACGAAACGACCTAGTACACGGTGATCACGAGAGTAAAGCCTCGCGTAATTGCTAAATAAAAACGGATTATCCTAAGAATAAGATGAGCCGGTGGAGGAGTAGGAGGAGGAAGAGGGGAAAGAGGGGGAAGACTCGAGAGGTATCATAATATTGTAGACAAATTCACGCCTCAAAATCTCGAATGTTTCGTTTGGCAAATACTCGAGGCATGAAATGTCTGCGAGTAAAGCTGAGCAAGGGTTGAGGTTAAGACGGTAAATATAGGCATAAAGCTCGGAGAGGAGTCTCGGGCATCGGAAGTCTTAAGGCACTTAATCTCCCGTGTGATATTTAGGGGATATAACCTTCTGTCCGTGTATATATTTATATATATATATCTCCCAACCCCATCCTCTGTATTTAGATGTAGCTGTTTTGAAACCGTCCTTCGGCCTCCGCAAATCCCTCAGAGAGTGAGAACGGTCTTAAAGAGATCCGAGCCCCGGATCTCTCGCCTGGTCGACGACAAAGTTCGCACAAGACGAAGCAAGGAGAGCCCTGAAACGAGCTTTGGGAATATCCAAGATTTGACTAGCTTCGCTTCGCTTTTTACATCTCCTTTTCCTCTTCCCCTTTAGCGGGAAATTTCCAACTACACGGAACGTGCAAGTAGTCCTATCTCCCTTATGGGATAGACTCCTTTTATTACACAATAATATACAAATAAGCTACATACTCTGCAGGAAAATTTAGACTCTAATTTATGCTCGCTAATACTTTAAACTGACTATTTTACACCTTTTATATTATCATCTCGGAGGCAAATAGCGAATTTTAAGACTGGATTTTGATCTGCCATCCCGTTTTTTTTTTTCTTTTTTTTTTTTTTTTTTGTCAGAATCGTTCAGTGAGCCAAATCTTCGGCATATCTGCAGCTGCCGAAGTCGGCAAATGGCGAATGACCGAAATATATCACAAAGTTAATACTTTAGGTTCTTCGTTTTCCCCTGGCTTGGGGAACCTCTTCTAAAATAGCAGACCCTCAGAGTTATAAAGTTACAAATTGGCCGTCCCGAAATTCGCAGAGGCGCTACTCGCGCGGGCGGCGGTGTCCTTTCCTCCCTGTTTCGGCTCTCTTAGCTCTTTCCTCTTTTCCTCTCATCGCTCGTTGTATCCTTACTCCGTATGCCACGGCACGCCCTGATTATCTTAATAGAAAACACAAACACGCCTTAATGTATGCCGTCTATATATCAGCCTCATTCCACCCCCAGAATCTCATGCCTTGCGAAGAGACGAGCTGTTCGTTCCGTCCTCGTATACCTACAAAGACAAAAACTGGGTTAATACCGGCTAACGTGCCTCCCTTTCTCTCCATCTCTCTCTCTTCATTGCTGATTTCTTTTTTTTTTTTTTTTTACCCCTATTCGATATACCCTTGAACACAAATTTTCTTATTGAAATCTATCTTATGCTCCACGAATCAGATTGAAAATATCGCCTTATTTCACTATACGAACTCAGTGGTATGATCGATAATAATCATTCATTATATACTTAGAAATTGGGTACTGGAATATTGGAATACTTGGGACTTCAGGCATTTTATAGATCTGGTATCGTTTTTGAGCTGAATCGATCAAAGGGTGAGATAATGAGATAAGGGTAGGGAAAGATGTGCTTTTGAAAAAGTATCGATATCTGATTGGCATCCGCTAGTGAGATTTTTATGCAATTTGTTTTTTTTTTTCATTTCTTAAGGCATAGAGCTTTTTCGCGGAATATAGAACGATTCGAAAATCTAGTGTGGTAGGGGTAACAATTTGAAATTTCATGTTAGCTTGGATCAACTGCATAAGAATACACATTGAGAATTTTGATCAGACCAGAGTTCCGAGGTTATTTCGTAACATAAATGCTCAAACAAGAAAGCTCTAACAAGTATTATAGATTTTCGCAGTGTGCAAGTCGAAGGATGTAAGTGATTTGGTAGCGAATGGTTTAAGCGGAAGACTGCGTTTGAGAGTAGCGCCGAGTTGTGGGTGAGTTTCAGTTTCAATTACTTGATTCTGGCAGAACCGCGTTGTTCTACTTTCGAGGGTCTCGACGCCAGCCCGTATATTATATAGTCTCAGTCTCAGTCTCAGTCTCAGTCTCAGTCTCAGTTCTCGCGGATTTAGACTTCGGCGAGTCTGCGCTTTTCGGCTACGAACAAAGTACAATCTGCAGGTTTCAGAATAGGACGAAAAAAAAAAAAAAAAAAAAGAAAAGAAGAAAAAAACGGAAGGTGATAAGTGTCGGGCTTAGGCTACTTCGAATTGATTATTTTCAGATGCACCTTGCCTTCGTCCCCGTTTCTCAGCCCCTTTACCGATTCTCGCTTCCTCCGTCTCAGCTCCTCTCCCTTCACAGAATTCGCTAACCGCAGTACCGATGGGGTGGTTTTCGGATGATACCTTGGTTAGCGGTGAGGAAAAGAAGCGGAGAGAAGGCGTCGGGCTGATTTTTCCTCGTTTTTATTTCCTGGGAGCTGTAAAGCTTGTCTGAATAGACGCGGTGAATAATAGAGCTCTCTCGGAGAGGGTAATCGAATCCCTGGGCATGGGCTTCGGCGCTCGCGGGCGAAACTTTTATTCCGCGTTGCACACGTCGCAGATTCGGTGTCATCGTATATACCAGGGCGAAAATATATCCGAAAAGGTATTACATATTAGTTGTCAGAAAATAATCGCCTCGGTACGCCGCATTGTTCTTTCCCCTATTCAAATCTATACTCGTAATTCATTTTGTAACAGATATTATAGGTATATCATTTCCTCACGCTCATTGACTGTATGAACAGAGTGTATACACAGCCAGTGATTCGTGAGATAGGATATAAACAGAATTCGTAAGCGGATTTCGAAATGAAATATGAGAAATGAGATTAAACGAATCTTACCTAAGGTTTGAACTTTTTAAACCCTTTCGAGACCCACTACCCTGTTTCTTGGAGTGTGAAATGAAGAATTACCATTTCTAGGTAAAAGCCTCTGACTTAGTTTTTGTCTTTTTTTTTTCTCCAGAGAGTGATTTTGGTGACGAAATGAAGAGTCATGTAGTGCAAAGGGGGTAATTGATCACTGAGTGATCCAAAAACAGAAGATTAGCGCTAGGCGTACCTCAGGGACTGGCAGGATAAATCGTGCCATTCTATGTAGGCAATATATCCTATGTGACGTCAAATTGAAAACGGAGAAAATAAGTGCTAGCAAAGAAGCGGGAACTCCTTCTTCCCTATACTTCGCGAAAGAGGAAGCTGAGGAAAACGATGCGTTATCGGGGCAGAAGGATGGAAGGATGAACGGGTGATGCAGTGGCACCATTGGCTCAGAAAATGGAACCTCTAATCTAGATCCCAGTTAAAAAATGTCTATCGTGTCTATCGTGAAAATAAAAGAAAAAAAAAAAAAAAAGAAAAAACGTCTTTGATAAGATAGAAAATCGATCCGAAGAACGAACAGTAGATGAAGAAGAGAATCTGATCGACATACTTGACTACGACGATGTAGACGGTTTTGATGGGCTGCATAATATGCAGATGAACAGCTGACGATGGTATGAGAACATCCAAAGAGTGATAATCTATTTTATTGTCCAACTTGGTCCTTGGATTACATTTTCATCTATTCTATTCCTTCCTGTTAATCGAAGAAGAGGTCTTCATTTTCAGCTAGCCTTTTCTTTAAACATTTTAGTCATTTGTTCAAAAAATTGTTCATCGGGCGGCATGGCATGACGGTTTACAAATGTTTGTCTGAAGGTAATTATACCTGGGTTTGTACGATTTGTAATGAAATATAATTTTGATGATTGAAATGTTTTGGTGTTTAGACTCCGTCTGCGTTTCGTAACGCAAATTTCGTTTGTTTAGCACTCACTATTCAATTACCCAACGAAGTCAATTAATGTAAAAGCAAACTTCTCAAGCTCTTAAGCTCATGATCTACCTTTAGTTTGTTTCAGACTTTTGATTACATTTTCTTAAGTACTAGTAGGTACAGTTTACATTTACTCTAATTGCATCAATTAAATATGCAATCTTATTTCCGTCTGCCCCTAAAACTATAACCTTTACTACCACAAAATCCTACTAGTACCTAAATTCAGGTAAAGTCACATACGACCCCATATACAAGCGACCCAGGAAGTGATTGGGAATTCTGATTAAACACGGGATTCGAACTAACCGTCTATTTGAATTCGGTGAAAGAATTAGTACCCCGAAAAATTCTCACTTACTTAGAGTTTTCGTTCCATAAACGATCCCTCACCGATTTTTTTTAATGTTCGAAGACACATTTCGCAAAAGTTATTCAAGTTTCAAGGCCGAAACTATATTACCCACGTACATGATTTGTGATGAATTTTTTAGTATTATTTCACCATGTTTTAAACAGTCTCACGAAGTTTCAAATTTTTAGTATAAAACCCTGGGGGAAATCTATTTTGCAAATTTTAGAGCCAAAGAAACTGTACGTATGTTTGTCTACGTATCATATATATGGTCGCTACAGCGGGTGGTACTAAAATGTAAAATTATTGTTCAGGACTAGAGAAATTCTGCCTATTAAGGAAAGGTAAAACGGTCCCCCGGGCTGGGAGAGATATATATGAGAGAGGATGGTTCGTAGATCCCGGTGGATATTATTAGCTGGGTGACAAGGTAACGCTCCAATTATCCTAAACAAACCTAGGACTCTTGTACTACTGTGTAGTTTCAGTGTGTACTACCCTGAACCTTCTTCAGCGCAGTATACGTTTGACGCGGTCAGAAATTCACTCAGGCATAAATGATCGCGACACCTCAGACGTATGGTGTAGTGAAAATTTATATGTTACGTATATTCTAAACTCGGTTGTAGGGAGTTTATCGTCTGTTTAACATTTTCACTGAATTTCATTCCTTTTTCTTTTTTCTTTCGGTTTTTTTTTTTTTTTTTTCATTTTTTTTTTTTTCTTTCTTCTTGTTCAAACTTTTTGAGGGATGTTGTAGACAGAACAAAAGTTTTTCATGGCGTAACCGACGCCATCCATCACCTACATCCCTAATACTGCCGTTTTCTTTTCACCCAGAACCTACATCTAGGTATAATGTAGATGTTTAGAAGAAGGGTTGAAACACGCCGAAATATACCTTTAAGGTTCTAAGTTCTGGATTAAAGGGAAGGGTGTGGCTTCGGCGTCAAGATGGACTAAGTTTTGTAGCCATAAGGTGCCTACGCACCTTCGTGCGGTTATAGGTATTCGTGGCCTTATCAGTACCTAGATCGAGTCACGCGCTAGTGAATTAGTCCGACCAGCCGTAAATTTGTTTTCCTTAAGAGAGGAGTAACATGCGAGGAAAAGGGTCGTCGTTCGTCGGGGTATATGTATAGGTACGATAAGAAGGCATAATAAATAAACGGAATTGTCGTCATTACGTTATTTTCTTCTGATATTGAGAAAAAAAATAATATATATATTTCCCATACCCGATAAGGTACAGCCGCCCAGGGACTCGTAAGGGTCAAAGTTGATCCATGATCGAGTAGCCGCAAACGAAATAACATGCCACGATACGTTGCCGAGCTCGAACAGCTAGGGGAACGAAATTTGTCACTTCGAGAATCGCTCGTTGTCATATATACCATAAGAATCCCGACTTCCTCCCACGCACGGTTAGAGATACTATAAAGGTGGATTTTAACCACTGCAGAATTCCCATCGACGTCAGATTCCAACTGCTTGGCTTTAATGTTATATATAGAGCTTTTTTTCTAGGAGTAGGTAGGTAGGTACGTGGACCTCGCCGTTCCTGACAGTGGCCAGAACCCTGAAGCGACAACGTGCGAAGAAATTGGTTCGTTCACTCTGTTTTTCAAACATCACAGCGGGCACCAGGTGGACGCCTTCACACTCCGCACTATCCAGACTCCGTTCGTTTACCTTTGGGTGTGACAGTGACAACAGCCTTTATTTGCTGCCTTCTAGCGCCCCAAACCAGAAGCCAATATCCTTCTACGGAAGGTCGATATTGTGCCTGGGAGAAGGTGAAATGTAGCTCTATCGGACATCCAATTCTGTACGGAATGCCGTATTATTAGAGTTGGAAATAATTCAAATTCGATTTGGAAAGATCGATGAGTAAATAAGGAAGGCGTTTCTAAACTAATGCTCAGGCTAACATATAAGACGATACCTTTCAACGTGATAAAATAGTCAGCTAATTCCCGGGAGCAACATCGACAAGTAATGCATTTCCTAGGTCTCGAGGTAACCCGTAAGTCAGGACGGAGGTAGTTTGCATAGGAAACCTATAAAGTTAGTTGGAAACCACGAGCAGATACAATTCCAACAACACTATACGCTTCTCATAATTCACGATCAAATGGGATCAGCCTTGGGCATGGCCGAACCAATTGTTGAGCACTTTCATTCCGTGCTCAGATTCTGCATTCTTATTAACTCTTCGGAACCACTGCATACAGTCGGTGGTACTGCTTGAGCATTTGCATTTGTATTTGCGTTTGCATTCGCAATTGGAATTTCTTTATCTCGAAAGCGCGCAGTAGGTACGATTTGCGAGCACGATTTCAGGGGTGCGATGATCGAAAATGGTAGTATAAGTTGGCGAATCTGTTCATTGATAGGAAAATTAAAAGCAGAAATAATCACGACGTCTATACATTATTGTCTGCGAGCTCTGGTTTATCAGTTCCCAGAGGGTTTCAGACGCAATAACAATAGCAGTAAACCTAGCTCACTGGTATTCCGGAAATCTGATACGCTGAATAAGATGCAAGGAAGCAAGTATCTTCAACATATCCAATGGCGAAGAGGAACCGCCTACAAAGCACGTTTAGCAGTTGACAGCCCTTGTCATAATATGTAAGGTATATATCCTACGCGATGTATCTACTCCGTCGAGGATCACGGCTTCCTTTAGCACAAGGCGGATCAAACATTACGAATAATTCAAAGCTATGCTATCCCTAGACGCTTACAAAGAGGCAAGTACTTCATTCCAAGAGGGTATGGCTATCCAACCACATCCCGGGATGTTAGCTACTACTACTAGAAACATAGACTAACGGATGATGAGGTTCGTTGTGTCTTCACTGAAATTGAACATCACATCCTTCGCTACTGAAATTCTTTTTCGTATTATTTACAGAATCAAGTACAGGTATACTATGAAAACGATATCATCAACTGAATCAGTGAAAGTGTAAAACAGGTAAAACTACTTAGGTAAAGAATTCTTTTACTGCGGTCATAGACCTGAATCCGGTCCTGAGTATCCTGCAGGGAGTGATTAATGAGCGATAGAAATCCGGTCTCGCTCATATAGGTATATATGTCTGACAGGAATTTGTGAGAGCACCTGGTTCCCGGTATTAATCCACCATGTGGTGATATATTTTTTGTCTCATTAGGGTAGGTCGAGATCGGAAGCTGAACGTCATTATAATGAAAATTGAATCGGTGTGCAATATCGAACTAGGGAATCCCGTGCAAGTAAATATCTATACCAACTAGTTTCCTCTGGTTTCTAGTACCGGTAGTTTAGCTGCGGATTTACCCCCGGGTCTAGAGAGAACATAGACGGTCTTATTGGTGTAGCTTATACCTCTCAGCATTGTGTATTGGTATCAGACCTGCTCCAAAATTTATTGAATATCCATAAGCAATGGACCTTCTTATACGGATGATGAAGTACATCCTTATATATACAAGCACGTATATGCCAGTGGTCTTGTTAGATATTACCGTAGCGGGGTAAGGAAATGGGAATATCCTTTCGTAAGACGAATGCATCTCGTTTTACGTCCATAGGGTAGTTTGGGATTTCGCATCGATGTATATCACTGTGTAAAATATTACATCAATTTTGTTCAAAAATTTCATAGAATCTTGTGAATTAGTTTCACATTTGATAACCGAAAGAATGTTATGGCGAAGAAAAAAAATCGCTACATTTGCTTTTTTTCTTTTTTTTTTTGCAATATAGTTTAGAGTGAATGCATATATAACAATGAGCGACAAAATAAAAGACTCTTCGACTTTACGCCCAGAAAGTGGATGGAGAATGAAGTTTTTCGTATTTCTACCACGCAACGACCGGAAGTAACGACCACTTTACTGGCACGACGGAAGTAGCGAGGACCGCGTATGTATCCAGTAACGTATTTGAGCGAGGCAAATAAACAGTAAACTAGATGCGCGGGCGAGCACATGGGTATATATAGTTTATGTACCTGTATTTATGTCTACATACGTATACTACATTATGTATATGTCTTGTTCAGGGGTTAAGGTTGGGTACAAAACTTCGGAACAATATCCCGCGAAGCTAACAGATTCTGGGCTAAATCGATTAATATTTCCTGCTCGTTGCACATACTGAAATTATATTTCGAGTATTTTGGAATCTCCTTTAAGAGCTGAGTCCAAGACAATGCCCATTGCGCATAGGTAGGTATATATGAAAAGCTGATCAAGCAGAGCCGGATTTAAGCTCAGAGTAAAACGCGGAATAAATTTTCAAGCTGTAGTTTAGTTTGAAATCGCGATTAACAACGTTTACGAAATCTTAAATGCTCGTTATTAGCACCCCTGTAATTTTGTTATTTAAATTAGTACACATATCTATATATATATGTATGTATAAAGGGTAATGAAAAGCGGGACCGCCACGTACGCGAGTTGGTTTTACTAGCGACGTGTCTAATCTCGGAAAACATTTGGTCAAGAGAAAACGCCTAAAACCAAGATAAGGTCGTAAAGAAAGCAAACCAATTACAAGAGAGTTGGTTCCGGTGAAATTACCAATCACCACGATAAGAGCCGTCACGTTTTTTGCACTTAAAAAATGTTCAGGTAATTTCTTTGATCGAGGAAATAATTAAATATACAGAAATATATGGAAATTGTGCAGAAATTTTCCCGCAGCTCTTAATATCAAGCGTTATTGTTTTAATCCACCAAATATAAATGTCCAACGTAAGTGTGCAGTATAATAACTAAAAATCAAAAAACGACCGAAAGTGTACGGTGTGAAATTATAAAAAGCAAAAGAAAAAAACAAGAGATAATTAAAAAATTAAAAAACCTCACCTGTGGAAGTCTGCAAGCACTTCTGAGCTAACTCTCGAGGTGCTTACTAAGAGATTGTCTACGAGATTAGCGACTTGTTCGGGGACTTTGCATAGAGCTCAAGCCAGAGTCTCGAAGACTCATTGAACCTTGGTACAAGTTGCAGAAGTTATCTCGAACATTCTCATCGAGACTGCATTTCCCGCTTGGGTCGATATTTGAGAAGTGATAATATTTAGACAACTAATAAGTACTGTGACGGGATAAAAATCATCAGGAATAGTTGAGTCGAACTAATGAAGCACACATCTTATCGGCCACAGCTTTTGGGGAGAGAAATTTGGTTCATCTTTCAATGAGCTATCAAAGTTGACTTTTTTACTATTACGAATCCGTTTTCGCTGTTCAAGATGAATGGACGAATTTTTCTGAACCTTTTTCTGCCATATTAGTCGGAGGTTAGTCGAAGGTTGGTCGTTACGATTTGAACAGTCGTGAGATCCCGAGTTTCTGAAGTAAAAATGAACGTTGTAATTTGTCAGAACAATAGCTGCTCTAGATCTTCGGAGCAAGTGACAAACCGGCGTTTTTGCTTCAGCTACACAGCCCATCGTATATGTTTGCAGAATCTTCGGACAGACATGATAAACTCGGTAAAAATTCACATTGTTGTGTTTGGTGGTCATTTGGACAAGAATATCCATTCGTATTGCAGTCTCCTTTCATTGATATTAATTTTCTGTTAAATAGTGAGGATTTTTTAGCCATATGTAAAATCAAGGAAGAAAGGGGTGCTTTTCAAGGGGCGGAACTGTAAACTACATCTTTCCTTTGTTTCGAATGGCATCTCGCCAGAACGGAACTTATTACAGTAGGTTTATAGTGTGGCTTGTTTCCGTCTGTGTCTACTTCGTGTTTAGCCCATAATGATAGTGACAGACGAGGTGCCATCCATGGCATACATTCAACTCCAGTCTGTCTTTCTTTTCACTGATTATTCCGCGCAATTGAATACCGCGATTTGAGAGCAATTTTTCAAATTTGTTTCGATATTCAAAAACAGTATCGCAGTTTATTTTTACTCGACTTTTACACCTGGCTGAACATGGGACTCCTCGAAGCTTTGAGTATGTATAAAACCGATGCCAAGCCTCTCAGATAGAAACTTCAACTCGGTCCCAACAACCCGTCTTCCTTATACACTGCCGGATGCTTTATGGACAGGCCAGCTTTAGCTAAACGTTTAAAGATGACGAGAGACGGAGAAAAAAATGGTTATTTACCTGAAACGATACTCTGAACGGAGAAAAAGCGATTTCGAAAGATACTCTCATAGAATACTGCAGCTCATTCAAGTTCCAAGTATTCGTCCGACCATAGTCGTGTCTTGAATTTCAATTTATTGATAAAAATAACGAGCGGAAAGATAATATGAGCTGAAAAATCGAGTCGAATCGATTACAAATCATGTCACATTCATACCGAACGAAGGAACCGTAAGCTGCGACTACGGCCTTTGAATTTACGCGACGTCTGGCCCAGCCAATCAACTCAAGAATATTAGGAACCCACTCCGTCCTCGCTGAATCCTCGACCACGTCCAAGGAATGGCTAATGATCTCGTAGAGGTAATAACAATGCTCCTGATCTTAACGACCGTAAGTCCCCAACAATTCCCTGCAGACTTTCCTAGTCAATCGCGACTAGGGTACAGCTATTTCTCGTGGCAAACCTTGGCCTGGTTGGGGGTGAGCCGACGCGTAGGTCATTGTCAGGAAAACTAGACAGGGAAATTTATCTCGCCTGTGAAGTTAACCCAAAGCGTTAGCTGTACCCCTCATGTTAAGAAAGGCTGTGACCCTGACCTATGAACGTGGCTTTCGTGCCATTTTTTAAAAGTCAGACAGTGAAAATTGACCCGAAGCTCTCTCCTTACAACGAAACCAGCACCTTGAAATTATCTGAGCTATTGTGAATAATTCACTGAGAGTTGAAATGTTTAATTTTTCACTATCATACTTCTCCGACCGCAAATTAAGTTAATTAATGAATTTCGAAAGCATGGGTAACCATTAATATTTGATAATGAAGAGGATGATTTGAGTTAGTTCTATCATTTAGTGATCCTAATTCCAATTTCTGCAAAGTCATAATTGCGGTGGATGATGCTTAAGCCGTGTATTCGCTTCGGTTGCTGAAGCAATACCGTTATTATATTTGGGTTTGAATTGTTTCGTCACAGTAATCCGATGTGGCTGATAGTTTTTATCGCTGATATTGCTGTAGTCTCATTGTTCATTGAATTTGCCGAAAAAGTCAGCATAATGATCATATACCAATGACCTGACACAACGTAAATGAGTGACAATTGTGTGAAAATCTATGAAATGTATACGCGTAATAAACATAATTAATGGATCCGATAAGAATATCAGGAGCAAACTATTCTGAGGAAAAAAAAACAGAAATTAGTTTCACACAGGGACATGTTTTATATGAATCGTTAATCAAATCTTGAAGCAAGATATACTCGACTCATTATCAGTATAATTTATGAATTTCTTTAGTACCTAAAGAAACACGTGAATAAAAATGGAGATTTTATCTAGTACTTATTGTGAGATGATCTTAATCACCTCCTTGTAGGGGGGCGACTTCTTTCTCAGTGTCCTTAGTATTAGTAAACTGGGGACCGATAGGCATTCCGAAAAGCCTTAGCCCTGGGGCCAACTTATTTACTGTAAGGGCTTGATTCGCGTGAAACTAATCGTGAGATTGTTTTCTTGGGATCTACTAAGCAGAGATTAGGCATTTCAGAACATGGAGCTAACATTGAGATTTGCAGAAATCTCATGTAATTCAAAAACCACATTTTCCCATTTTCTTGCTGAGGTGAAGTCATTTTAATCGATGACATAGTTATGCTGGATCATTTCTATTATATAGAAAAAGTTTGAGATTCACGTTTTCTTGTTTGTAAGCTGCTATTCATTTTTTTGCCAGTTCCATATCAATCCCGCTGATATAGTAATCATTATTACTTATTAGGAATCGTGAAAGGATATACCATGTCTCGGAGAAACATAGATCTTATTTCTTAGTGGGTCTGGAAGAAAAGTTTTTTCATTGTCTATATCCCACTCGATCATTTTTGTTCAATGTCACGACTTACATGGGTTATGTCCAGCATCCGGAATCGGCTTATTCCTTCCTAAAACGAAGGATACAACATTGGCCCAGAGGTTTTGATTAACGGGTGTATCATTTATATTTTTTTTCGCGACTTGTCGTCGTTCGCAATCTTTGTGATTGTTCCATTATAACTTCAGGACTCACCACCACATTTTTGGGAATAGCAAATCGTCTTCTTCTCTGGCAGAGCTGGTTCGGCTAAAATGAAGCCTGCAGTCCAAACCTGAGATTTAAATTGACTGGTGAAACATGTGTGGGTTACAATAGCTGTTCATTCTCTCATGAAGAAATAGAAGCCGTTCTTTTCATCCAAGTATATCTTTTCAAGTCTCTTGGTTATTAACATATCTCTGATCTTCAAGACAGGTGGTAATTCTGACTGAATTTATACCACAATTAACAATAAGTCATATTTATGTGTCGAAGAATACATCGACGAAGGTAATGATAATGGAAACTGTGAACCCATCATCCAAGTCGTTGTTATACCAACATGAGCCCTACGTGGGCTCAATAATGAAATCTGAATACGTATTATTTATTTATTATTTGTAAGCCATCGAAAAAATTCAAAAGCTCGTAGCTTACGGTCATTTTCATAAGAAACATCGTATTGTTAAGTGGAAAGGCAATCTAAAAGAAAAAGCATTTTTGAAACAGTTAATTCGGCGAACAAAACATAGAATCATATATTCTTTTGGTCAGGCTTGAACCCTGAATTAAATGGTGTCATAAATAACTGAAAAATAAATTTTACATTCATGAAATGGAAGAATCGTACCACAGGATGTTGTTCTGTGAAAATAAATTCTCTATTCAAATATAAGAATACATCTTATACCTACGCTTACTCGTTTGAGTAATGGCAGCGAACATTACAGCTGTGAGTAGCTCGTGAGTTCACATTTTTTGAAAATATACTACGACATTTTTGGAGCGATTTCTGTCAAGTTTTAACTGTTAAAGCCTGACTATAGAATTTGGAAATTTATAAGGACTCAAATCGATGAAGGATCCACAGCTTTTTGATGTGTAAATTTTGTAATGAAGAGGTAAAACAGTCCAAGAAGTGCCAATGTATGTTGATAGAAAATTGATCAATATTTCTTGACCTATTTCTTTTTTTGTCTTCTTCTTATTTTCTATTTCTCTGGTAAAGCTCGAATTTGCAACAAGCGAGACCTTGGGGCAATGGTACAGACGGCCCAAAGGGGAGATTCGTTACGGATCAGAAGTGTCCCTCGCTTATCGGACGATCTAGCAATCCTGTCTTCTGGAGTTCCTTAATCGTAGCCAACGACCCAAGGAGTGCCTGCAGGATTACGATGCCGAGTGATCGCAGCATCCGCGATGTCCGAAGCCGAAGTTGCTCCGTTCCAACTTTATTTTATCTTCTTCACCTTCGCCTTCTCTACTCCGAACTTTTGCGCGCCTGTCGCTTCGACGTAGACCTAAATTTACGTTCTGCTCCGGGCACAACTCACGATCGAGAGATTGGGGGGTTCGATTTTTTCCATCCCTTAATTTTTTCGCCAACCCCAATTTTCGCTCCACTCAGTCAGTAAAAAAAATGGCGCCTTTTACCCGACTCCTACCAACCTATCATAAAGCTTGTTTATAGAAGCTCAATGTGCACCCAGATGCATCATTAAAAATACCTACTGTATTGTAAATGGTATACAGTACTGTGCATCGTATCACCTCTTGACTTCGGGGACTTCTGGGAATAGCGCAAAAGTTGTGCATGTGATACATTGTGCATGTTAACTTACGACGTCGACCCAACGATATTGCGGGAATGTTATTACATTACACTACACCTACCTTAACCTTCTACGTCGTGCAACCGGTAGAGAAGTTCTGTTTGGTCTGGCTACGCCACCGGCTGGTCACCTGAGGGAATACACTGGGAATTGCTTGACCACACGTTAATATAATTGAAGTAAAAAAAAAAATAAATAACTAGTCGGTCGGAGGTACAGTTTTGATAGCAAAGTCGAATACCTTGAACATTTACGTAGTAGAGAGGAATTGTCACTGCAAAGAAGAAAACTGAAAGCTAGGTAATTTTCAAATCAAATCTATGTTGCGGTTTGAATTTAAAACATTGCATCTTCGATCCAATCTGTAAATGGAAATAGAAATGGAAGTGTATTTTTATCGTAGCAATTCAACAGTAGAGAATCGTGATTTCTTGTGTCAGAGATGCCATCGACACGGTGCAATATCTTTCTTCCTTCGTGTTCTATTCTTTCTCTCCCTTTCTTTATCTCGGTATTTCTGTATCCACGAAACTCAATCACCTTTTCCCACCACCGTGTAGTAAATTAATTGGCATTGTTCAGGGTAGCTGTCTTCAAGTGTCAGCCTCACGTGTGCAGAACCAAGAAATAGTGGTTGCCACACCTGTCGCTTGAGAAACTAGATTATCTACTACTGTATATGGTAAACTTCGACCTGAAAGATGTACCTATCTCATTCTCGAGATGTCCTTTCCGAGCATACTGAACACTAATATGTCAATATCTGCATCAAAGGTCTGGTGAATTTTTCCCCATCGAATCAAAAAACCCCAGAAATTTTCAGTTGGACAAGGTTGATGAATAATCCAAATATTATATAGAAGAAATGCCGGAAGCTTATCACCCATGACAATAAGTCCCTCAGAACGTGCCTTTAGCAGCTTACGTATGACAATATGAATGACAATCGCGTTGTATGATGTAATAATGTATGTGGCTCACGTAATCATGAAGGACAATGATTAATGGTAGGCGCTCTTGATGGAGTCTGCAGAGACGCGTGGGTACCTACTGGTATAAGCTTGACGTCGGAAAACCTTCCCGTAGGCAAGTAGGGGTTTGGCTGGGCTATTCACAGGGTGAAAACTACGCCCGTATCTAAACGTACGTGGCCTTGGTACGCCTCAAAGATTTCTCCTTTCCCTCTAAAGCCTTACGCCTGCAACCTTGATCACCAATCCCAGCATGGTCCCAGAGACGTTCTTTGGTCTTCTTGAGGTGTTTAAGGTTTTGGTATACAGAAAACGATTAGTTATCTCACCCTCGCTCACCCTCCGACAGATTCTAACCAAAGATCCTTACCGCTATTCATAGTTCTTGCTCACCGATTACACTCGGTTGAAGAGCTGGCTGACACCACAAATAGAGCTTTGCATATTTCGCGTAAGTCTAATCAAGAAAGCTTTTCGTTTGACACTTGACTTCAGAGTTGAAGTTGAAAACGGACTTCGAATGAAAGAGCATATTGCATGTAGGTGATAAATATGTGGCTATATTTTTTTTCTGTTTTCTTTTTTTTATTATTATATTATTCTGACGAAAGGTGGGAAAGTTTGAGCACTTAGTTTGGTACTGGAAAGTGATGCTAATGTCGGGGCAACCCTTCGATATTTCAATTTAAGTGAGAGGTTGGCGTAGAATGGGGAGCGGGGTGGGAGGGGGGGAGGGGGGGGGGGGCAGAAGTTTAGTAGGACCGTAATAACATAACATTTTGCACAAATGTGAACTCTCTAAAGTTCGTGGAGTCGTTCAGAACTGGGTTATCCATTTTGGCCTGCCTAGCCTTCCCGTATGCGAATTATCTTCGGCGCTCTTCGACGAGCGTAAAATACATCCATCGCTCTCCTCGTTAATTCAGCCACTCTGAATAGCTCCGCACCTCGTCGAACGTTCCACGGTGAATATACCTATACGCATAAATTTTTTTCTCATCAGCGTTCCTACCAGCGCCCAGTTCTTTTTTCGTTTTTCTTTTTGCTTTTTTTTTTTTGTTTTATTTTTTTACTTTTTTTACTTGCAATAATGATTCGACAAGAGCTTTCAGGGATATTGGTTAGGTGCTGTATAGCAGCTCTTATTAAAATCAGAACGTGACTATGAGCGTCGGGTCTGAACCAGCGGAAATCATCGCTAGATTATTTTACCTACAAGTTTCTTTAGTCAAAAGTCACATTTTTAAATAATAGTACATTACAATACGAGTCCGGTAAAACTTTTTCTGACAAGTGTGAGGTTGCAGCACGAGCCGAAAGGCGAGTTCTGCAATCACACGAGATCAGAAGAGGTTTTTCCGTCGAGTATTGTACAAAATTTTACTTCAGGAGATGTGAAAATGGGGGTTTTAGCCACGCGATGCGTGGGTAAAACGTTAAAAATCACACGGAGTGTAGTAAAATATATCTTTCACTTCTATACACAGTGGTCTCTTAGTAATCCGGTAGCTATCAGATCAGAGGACTGCCAGATTAACAAAGACGCCGCATTAGTTAAGTGTCATTTAAAAAAAACGCATTTTGATAGCAAAACCTATATAGTTTATTGCACAAATTATAATTGCATTTCCTACATGCAGTGTTGTATTTCCTTTCACGCTCCCCATTCGACCCTCTTCTGAAAACGCTAGACTACTGAAGAGGCCGGATTGGTGACGTGCTGGATTATAGTGAGACCACTATATTATTCAGTCGTTTCTAATTATAATGAATCGTATGAGATTAATATTTTTATTACTTCATGCCAAGTGGATATGAAGTTTTTCATTTCTATTCCCATTTTCCTGTTACTTGTGATATAATACGGTTGAAAAAAACGACTGCCAGGTGCTGTCTTGTTAGCTGAGTGCTTCATCAAACGTTTTAGATTCTTGCTGGCCCAAGGAACTCGGACGTCATCTTCAGCACAAAATCTGCGGTAATGTTTGTGTTTACCAACAAAGAAAGGCAGAAATTTTCCTCCCTTTTATTTTGTGCATGCGGAAGAAGAAAAACTTCGAGAGAAACTTAGGTCGGGGTATAGGAGGTACCCAACATCTTTGTTTGGGAGATGAAGAAATGAAAAAGGAAAAAAAAAAAAACAACAGAATATAAAGAAATTGAAAGAAAGGAAAATCCCTATACCTACATCGCTGGTAGCCAACTGTCGTCAACGTTGGCTAACCGTTGGCCGAGGGTGAACTGAAAACAAGGGAACAAAGACTACGAGAGCTTGGGTCAAGGGGGTTTGAATGCGGCTGGCAAAAGGGGGAAGTTAGCGGGCATAAATAGACGCTTGCCAAGAGAGAGAGAGAGAGAGAGAGAGAGAGAGAGAGAGAGAGAGAGAGAGAGAGAGAGAGAGAGAGAGAGAGAGAGAGAGATAGATAGAGAGACCTCGAATATTTACCAAGGTACCGTCATGCCTTAATTAAGGGACAACCTTCTGGTCCGTCGCTTAGCTTGTGGTAAATACATAATAGTGCCGTTGGGTGTCACACCCATTCGCTCGGGCTAAGCACAATGACTTCAACCTCGTTTAACCCTCTGTTAAGTGTACTTATAACGTCACGGACTCGTGACAACAGCCACCTTTATTTTGATCCTCGCTTTCGTTGCCTCTTCAAAATTACACTGCACTGATTAGCGCTTTGGGATTTCTCACCGACTCCCTGTGGCCATAAAGATGAGCCACTTCAAATCCCTCTTCTATTCCCATATATCTTTCAGGCATAAAAAGCACCAAATCTTATCCATGATGACGTAGTTCCTCGTTTTTGAGTATAGGTTAAAAAATTGCGATCGTTTTCGAAGCTCAACTATGGCACATAGTTGTTAGAGAATCTCTCGAGCTTTTCATGAAGTGGCGAGGTGAAAACCAGGGGAGTAACAATTTGGTAGATTGTTATTTGCCGATTGGGACTTGGTTGGTTTCCAACGTTGAAATTTCGGCGCCATATTTACACCGTTTTAAACATTTGACTGGTATCAAATGGCGACACATGCACGAGTATATTCAACTGTGTGAACTGTACTGTTGCTAAATTACCGAATACCGATGAAGCATTAGACAAAGTAGTCGCTTTCAGGTTCTCCAATAAAACAAAACCACCGGTTCACAAAAGCTGACCAAAATTTGGCTGGAATTCGATTTTACTTGATTACACATTCCACTATACTTCAGATTCTGTGACAATTACACCATCGCTGTAATCACAATCGTCATCAAATTACAAACTGAGCTGAACACGATCCTCTATAAAATTTGTCATTTTCAAATACGCACTAAGTTTACTTTCGGATGATTAGCAGCCACTGAACTCTGCAATAACATTAATGTCACAAAGCGGTGTGATATGCAAAGGTTTGATAGTTCGGTGGTGCGAATAATCACGTGACAAACATGCTCACTACCTGGTATGTACTCCATTTCTCCGTATGGCTATGCGGTCGAAAATCTACGGCAAAACTGTGATTAGCAAAGCTTTTGACGATCATGGTGTCGCCGCAATCACCTACGCTTTGACGGGGCGACAAACAGCAGTTCGAAAACAGTTTGAAACCAATCATGAGTTTCCCCACCGATAGATCAATGGCGCGTAATACTGTCAAGTCAGCTGCCTAGTTGGTGAACATGTGTGTGTGTATGTGTGTGTGTAGGTTGGATGATGCGCCTTGCGGATGGACATTGGGCGTCGAGGCGTCGGGGCGACGGGCGTCGGTCGGGTCCGAGTCACAGAACGACATTACCATCGGTCAGCTTAAGCGGCGGGTTTAGTGGGGCAGATTATTAGCGTCATTTGCCGTAAATAAGAGACCATCTCGTGGATCGTGGGCGAGGGGTACCTAAAAGGGGCAAAAAGGGGTCTAAGAGGGGGTGCACGAAAACGAGGGTGCAGTAGAGAGCTCTAGAGTGGCTTGAGGAGGGAAAAGGAAGGAAACTAGAGGGTCGCCATTCTAAGCTGTTCAGTATTACCCCAAAAGAATGGAACACTGGTCAACTGGGGCCGCCATTTGGTAGCTAGTATCCATTTCGGAACGTTTAGTCTACAGTTTTCCGACTTCTGGAGCCGATCCCAACAATGGGAAATGCTTTTATTCCGCTTCGTATGTAACATGTTGAGTACAAAATCAAATAATTGTATTCTCTTCGTTTTTATGGTGAGCCTTCTGAATTGCTTTTCGACCTTTCCATTCTACAAAGCTTATTCAGGAGATTAACTAAAGTCTAAACTACTTTGCTTTTTCCAGAAATCGCCCTACCAAATTTCTCACTTCGTGCTGATATCGTATTCATCATACTCGACTCGTACGATCATTTTAAATCTTGTCAGCTCTAAATTAGGGAAGATCCATCTGGGAAAGGAGCACTCGAAGTCTGATCAGTTATCTCCGTACGAAAAACTGTCAAAAAATCCACAAATTTGACCACGGTTCAAATTTCTCCGACTTTAAAAATCTCCAACTGCAGGTTCTGAAGCTTGGCTTCTGACGCTTCCAGTAGAGCACACCGGCACCTTTTACTAAATATTAAAACACATGCCACGGCGTATCAAAGCCCGACTGTGAATAATACATCCTAAAGCATCACAGTCTCCAATTTCCGCTGAGCTATCTCAATCATCCCTCAACTCAGCTTCGAATACTGTTTCTTATTTAAAGTTATCTTTCAGTCCGTTCTCAATTGCAATTTCACTCCACTCTCAAAGTGGGGAAATAAAATAATGAATGCGGAATGCTTTCCTAAAATTGGATTCATCCCACTCTAATTAATCTGTTTGCATTACTATGCTCTTAAACCAACACTGCTTTCAAGAGCACAAATTTTTCACTAGCTTTTCGTCAGACCCGGGGCTCCACGTAACGTTGCAACCCCTGATGCGGGGTGGTAGAGAAATTCCGTCACGTATGCATTAGTGGACACATTCCTTGCATTCGTTAAACTAATCTAGCGTTTCTCGTCGAGAAAGCTATGTCGCGGTAAAGCTGAATCTCTATTGCAAGCTCGTAGTGGAGAAGATGTCTTCATTATCTTTTATCTCTTGACCAAGGCCAGGTTATCATATAGTGGCTGTGAGAAAGTGATTGTGTTGAATAACTGGAATCTTTTGATTCCTGCTGCAGGAATGACCGGAATATCCGGTCTGGTCGTCGGCCGAAATCGGAATAATTCGCAAACATTCGACAATTTTTCGTATAGTCTTTTAGAATTTCTCTCATGTTTCCGTTTCAGAAGGTATAAGTGTTTTTCATTTTAATGCGCGTTCATATTAGAATGTTAAAGTTTCGTATAAATTTCTTACAATTTATGTCATTTAGAATACTTACTTTCAGAGTTATTCTGGCAGAACTTAATAATTCTCACTATCACTTTTTAACATTTATCATTCTCCAACAGTAAATAATATACCGTTTCTAAAAGTTCAATACTAATTCTTGGTCTTAAAGATTATAATTGAACATATCGAAATATCATGATCTCCTATTATGGTAGGACTGATTATGACAGTACCTCGATTGTCCCTAAATTCTTAGACTTTATTGTAATTATGGGTACGCAATGAAGCAAATATTGTAATGAAAAGTCTCTCCGTGTAGGACGGAAGTTGAAAATTCGTTACGTGTGTTTCGTCGAGAGATGTAGAAAGAGAGGAAGAGTCCTTTTGTACCCGTCTCCAACTTCCTTAGGATGTTCTTTGGACAGGACACGATTGTCGACTTTTGGTGGTATTTTATATCTCAGTCGTGATCTTGCCAAGAGCCGGATATTGGCAAATATTTCCAAGACCCGAGTCTCGCCGCATCCGGCGTTTTCCGGTCCCGCAAATACCGCGACGTTTCAAATGAATTGCGGACAAAACTTGCGAGAGAGTACTTACTCCAGACGTTCATCGCCATTAAAACTTTGTCCTGGACGTGACAAGAAAAAAAGCAAATTATTAACAGCAGCAGGATATAAACGAGTGAAGAATTCTATACCACGGGCAATCAGCAATTGTTATTCAGTTATAAGTGTACAGTGTACACGGATGTATCTACCCGTACACCCCTATCCATCTTCCTTCGAACGAGATATCACTTGTTAATTTCAATTTGCGAACTACCGGTAGTAGCGAGTGAGGGAGATGAACTATCGATCGTTGATGCATATTATATCAGTTCATTCTTCGTTGGCTACTGAAAATGAAACTGGGATTCACCGATAAAGTGTTGGGAAGAGGTGATTGGGGATCTACTCGCTGCTATGCGTTTGTATAGTCCAGAAGCGTGAAAGTTGATTTCTGTTGGCTCACGTCAAAGCGATTCTCTTTAATAACAATCAAGCGAACGTTTGACGCGAGTGACCGCTGATTAAATCTTCCTCACACCAACACGGGTGTAACTTATGCTGTGTGGGTATTGATAGAGTTATATATACCAGCTGGTCTATAATCAAATATATTCCGAAATTTCGAGCAGAGGAAGTTACGGGCTGTAACACGATTCTCCATTTTCGGTCCTAGGTAAAAGGCACACTCGCCAATCGCTGCGATGAATAAAATACCCCGCAAAAACATTGTAAATGTGAAAAACACCCCCAAGTATAAATAGAATTCCTCGGGTACAAAAAGTACAAAAACCTATCGCCAGTCTCTGACGTTAAATTAAGAAATAATGCCAAGCACCACAACCTTCTGGCAATTAACATGTCGTAAAGTCGGACCTCGCTGATTCGCATAGTAATATCGAAAAATAATTTCAAGAACTACATACTTAGCGGGCACATTCCTCTTTCCCACTCTCCTACAATTATCATGCACACATGGTCCACACAAATGGAGCTGTGTTCCAGAGAATGGTATCTGCGTTGCTCTTGTTAATCGGATAAAACTGCATACACTAATTTAAATGGTAAACATTTTTAAGGGATTCCTTGCACCCCAATAATTACCCGAAGAAATAAAATATTACAGGACTCATTGAAAATAGTTTTACAAAATAAGCAGCAAAGTTCAATTCGAATAGCAAGTCCTGATTTTGGGATTTTCATTTTTTATTATAAATTATCAAAATTTTCTGACTGAATATACCTATGGGAGAAAAAGTCCAAAGAAAATGAAATTACTACTAATTCAATTTTGCTTACGTCAGCGAAAAAGAAGAAAAAATAATAATAATTTCGAGATATGAGAATCGAGATCCCCGTCACTTCATCACCCAGCACTTCGCCTATTGATTAGGATTCATCTTTTCTTGCGTGATCGGATTGTAGCCGAAATCAATAGGCAGCGAGATGTCGATGAAAAAAATCTCCCTTTAAATTTTGAGTCAATTGGTGCATCGGATGGGTTCGAGAGAAACCGGTGTTGCTGGATAGGGTCTGCGGAAAACGTGTCCTGAGAAGAAGGAGAAGAAGAATATTACGATTTTTCATAAACTTTGGGGGTCAATATCTCAGCAACCACTCGACAGATTTCATCCAGGTTTTGTGAGCTTAGTCACGTGGACTGGAACTTACGGTTCTACAAATTTGATCGAAAAATATGCAGTAGTTCAGGAGATATGACGTAATGATTACAAGTATTAGAATTTAAGTTCCCTAAAGTAAATGATTCTCAGCTGCAGGGACTCGCCGGCCGAAGAGTACTTGGCGGCGATTCACTACCGCAAACTTTGACACGTCGTTGTAAATATACCCATCCATGGAAATTTTGAAAGGATGCAAACAATTTCCGGTAACTTTTCTAACATTCGAACAGCCGCGAATAATTTTACTATAACTTCTAGACTTGGCTTAAACCAAGCATTCAAAGAATTGGCTCTGGCCGCCGACCAGACATTCAATCGTCTACCGAATTAGGAAATCCCTTGAAGATGTCCCTGAAATATCTACAAGGTAATAAGAATCTTTTATCATTAGTATATCGCCATTCTGTCAACGAAGATTTTTATTCTATATTATTTACGAAACTGTGAATATATCTACGAAAAATATAGTGTCAAGAGTCTGAAGGAATTTTTCCTTAGAGTGAAATTACTTTTCAGTCGAAGGTGCTAAATACAGTTTCAGAATTTAGTAGCAGTGATTTATAAGCCGGAAAATTGTTCCCGATAAGTCGATTCGAACATATCAAGAGTTATCGAAATTTCTATTTCCGATCTGTATCGTTACGCTGGGGAGCTGGTGGGTTTATTTCCAAGGCGGAAGACGATTTCGAACGGCTGCGAATTCAGTCGACGTGAGACACGTGAGGAATTCGAAATTTCCTCAAAGTTCCAAGTACCTGGAATTCCGAGGTTCTGCAGGCTAACGGTCACTTTGGGCTTAAGCCGTGGAATTAGATTAACGTCACGCCTGACGTGGCCCTCGATGCTCTAATGAGATCCCCGGATATAAGAAATTGATTGATTTCAGAACTCGATGGAGCATTCCATGTGAAAATCGGTGTATAGAAGAAAATAGAAACAAATTTAACGTAATAATTGCCTCGATGATGAGCCGGCGTTTATTCTCGAGGTTCTCTCCGATATTCACAACATTTTGTCAATAAAGATGTGAGAATGACGGAAACCGGGTTGAACCCTCTTAGCGGAAATTATATTAGCGCGATCGAACTGGAACCGCATTCAACCATCCGCATTAAGAAGTCCAAGACGTCGACTAATTGCCAATTAAAGGAATTAGCTTGGTTTAATCCAATCGAGATCCAGTCCGTTCCGATAGACCAAACCAGCTACTATGAACTTAGAGAGTGTTATCATTCCGATTCCAATAACTGTAATAATTTAAAGCCTGTTTCCGGAGCAGTAATTCGCCCATAACGATATTGAAATTAATTCTCTGGAACCACATCGGCTTTTTCTTTACTTTTTTTCTTCTTTCTTTTACTCTTCTCATTTCTACTCGATGAATTTTATTATTCCCTCTGTGTGTACCTATATACACACAAAATACATATACGTGTTATTTTCATTTTTCATCGTCCCCGAAGGTTGTCTGAGGGACGAAAAAAAAAAAAGAAAAAAAAAATTCAAGAAAACCAAGAAAAAAAAAAAAAAGAAAAGAAAAAATTCTTCTTTCTCCATGTATTATATTCATTTCCATATAATACCACAATATACCTATATATATTTTTTATCGCTATGTTCAGCGGGTGGTATTGATGCGAAGATCGGGATATATTCCTCAAAAAATTTGTGTCTTCGGTACATTGGCATCAAATATATATATATATATATTTTTCTTTTTTTTTTCTTTTTTCATTCTTGCGGTTACGCTTCAACAAAGCCGAATAATATTTCCAAAGATTATTTAATCCGGCTATATTCTATCCGGTTCATCCATATTCAAGCTCGGAGTAGATATACCTATACCTAGGCACAGATTATATGTAATATCTACCTGCAGCACGGATTGCAGCATTGCAGTATCGCAGGCCCGTACGAATAGTACTGCACGACCTCGACGCAGTACTATAAGGGATATATATAACTACATATACGCTAATATACATGGAGAATTGAAAATGAAGCAGTCGCGAAGAGAGCTGTATCATAGCTCTGTATTTTTAAAGTAAAGATGACGGTACCGGATGGTGTTAAAAAGCCAGCGAAAAGTATGAATAAACTATATAGGTACCTACCATAGATACCGACGACGAGCTTTCACCCTCCGCAATTCGCACTTTGCGCTTCGTGCATATCAGCAACTTCAAAGAGCACCTCGGATCCGAGAATCTCAAAAGGGTGGGATATTTTTCAGCGTAAAAATTTTTCCGGTGACAACCCAGATTTCAACATTTTTCTCCACGATCAAATTGGGCTAATTTTTCTAACCGTCAATTACAACGAATTTATCTCTTTTATATAATCACCCCCCTGTATATCAGGATTAGAAATTTATTGCTATTTAGGTAAGAAAAAATGTCCCTTACAACCTGATGGAAAAGTTCAACAAAAGTTGAACCGCCACCTGGGCTATGGACACCAATGACCTTATTTATAAGTCTCGCCCTTAGAAGATGGTACTTCGTCGACGTCTTCTAGCTGGCAAGGAAGAGAGTGAAGGGCGGGGAATCCCCTTATTTATTTTTCAGAGTGCCCCCATCTCGTCGCCTTCTTTGTTTTCCGGGTTAATAACAATAGAAGCGAAATGCCTCTCCTACGTTGTGTGGGGAATACAGGGTAATTTCCACCCCTATATTCGATATTTTTCTACAATTTCGTACTTTGAAAACGAAAATCCTACTCATTTACGTCTAGAAATGATCGAACAGTGGCTTTCTAACTATCAGAGAACTTTTTTTTTTCATCTTCATCCCACCTTCCGTCGAGTACAAGGGAAGAAAAATAAGCCATTCGGTTACTAGCAACGTTATCGCGTAGTCGACGAGCTGAGCAACGTAAAGCTCGATCGAACCGTCGAGCAAACGTTATCTAATTTGCATTTCTTATATAAGTTGTGCCTTCTGCCAGCCAGTTGGGAAACCGCCATAAAATTTCTCCGCTAGGGTAGATATATACATACGTACATGTAATACATATATATATATATACATATACGCATACAGATTCGGGTTAAGGTAAAGGTATATATTTAGGTTGGTAGGTAAGTGTACCGGTCCCTTTTCATCTTTTTTTGCCATAACCGAAAGGCAGAAAGAAAGCTTCGCAAGGCCACGCCATGGCATGGCATAGCATGGCAGACGACGCTGCGCCGCGAGTTTCTGCAGCGGTCTGGCCTATATTAAATATTTACCTCGGCTTAGCGGATATGACAGCAGTTTGCCAGAGTTGTGGAGCATAAAATCATGTCGTGCGAGAAGCTAAATGATGCTCGAAAAAAGGCGGTTAGATTATATTCCCAAACGCGATTCACTCCCCTCTTAGCTACGCGGCAGCGGGCTTCCTATAACCGCGCAGAATGTTGGTTGGAATAAGAGCGCGGGGGATGTAGATGAGAGAAGCTACAGACTCTTTAAATTTTCAGGGGGTTACCAAATGCTGTAGACAAATTTTCCACGTATATACAATATACATATATATATATTATATATACGTGTATAGCGATCACGTTGAAAGAGCGAAAATCAGCCCCCTCTGTATAGATATTATTCGACGCGAATTGTGCGGAAAGGTACAATTGCACGGAGGAAAAAAAAAAAAGAAAAAAAAAAAAAAAGAAGATGAAGAAAGGAAAAAAAAGAAAAAATGACATCGTTGTTCACCCTTGGTTTTTCAACCACCTTATTAACGCAAGATGGAAGGAAATCTTTCTCATTTTCTTTCCTTTCTTATTTCGAAACAACGCGATGACAATGAGTTATAGGATAACGAGTTGGCAACACCAGGAATCTAGCACAGAGAAGGGCTGGGATAAATGGGTGTCGTAAAAGGTGACAGCTGCCCGGGGTAACAGCGACTGTGTAATAACAACCTAACTCTTGCATTTCTCGCAACTTATACTCGGCACTTTCGTGTGAAGAATTTAACTTCCCAAAGTTTACTTAATACCTTGGCTTTTGTACAGCGTATAGGTATAGTGTATAGGTATATGGTATATATGGTACCCACCTACCTACCTCTACTTACATATAACTTGATACGCGTTGAGATCTTTCGTTGTACGAGAAAAGTTGCCTTTAACGCAACCCCGGAAATGTGGAATGAAAAATTGAATTAAAAAAAAAAAGAAAATTGAATGAGCGAAGGATGGGCACAATGGAAAACTTTTTGTATGAAATATCAGCTGATTTTTTTTTTTTTTTTTTTTTGTTTTTTTCACAATCAACGCGGACAAACTGGTTCATGTTTTGTTATTCGCACACTTAGGCGCTTAAATACTTTTACCTCTATGAAAAATTGTTTCAAATTCTGTTCAGCCCATAGTTGGTTTAAAAAAAATAAATAAAAAAATAAAAAATATATAGTGTATAGACATACCATATGAAACAGAGAACAGTGCGTCAGCGGAAAACGGTAATAAATTTATACTACATTCACGGAAAGAACAATTTTCGTGCGAGTTATACAGCTGTTCGAATTTTCTCTCTATAATTTCAACTTTTACACGATGTTATTGTTCATTATTATTCCAACCTTTATGTTTACTTTTCTCCTGTTTATTTTTTCTTGCCATTCTTTCTCTTTCCCATTTACTCACTTCGCGTAATTTCATTCTTTTCAAGCGAGTTATAATTAACAACCAGACGCGAGTGTGGGTTGATATGAAAAAAAAAAAGAATGTTAATGGATGAAAGAGTCATTCAAAAATTCGCCTAGATGTTGCAACATTTTTATCGATATTCCTTTAGATTTAAAAGAAAGAAAAATTTGATCAGAAACGTTTATAATTTAAAGTTCCGATGAATAAAAAGTAGGAAAAAATATTGAACAGCTCCTCTTCTCTAGTGATGTCACTTAGCATTTTCCTTGCAGTGATTCAATTTCTATTAGCTTACCTTTACGGTAAGTTTAAAACCGAGGTAAACGAATCTCCGGTAAGGACGCGGGAACGCACGTAAATACTTTTAAGCCCTTCTCCCTCGTTTTACCCTACCCAGAGTGTATTTAGTAGGCACATTAAGGTCGTGACCAAAAAGTCCCTAAAGTATATAGCGGGCGGCTACCGGCTGCTACTTTGCTTGGCTGCATAATCAAACGATATCACCGCCAAGTATCTTCCTCGTCCTCGCTTCTTTCTACCCCCTGATTCCTCCTCATCCTGCTTTTCACCCCCAACCTTCATCCCTCTTTTAACCCCTTCCCATCACCCCGTAGTCGAGCCACACAAGGGATCTTCCTATTAGCGTAGCATAGGTCAACGCCGGTGGCTCACGTAATCCAGCCCGTATCATCCAGTTAGGGTTGCCCGCGTTCCCTACCCTACCTACCCCCCATATCCTACTCTCGTCCCTTTCTGCTCCCTAAACCCCGCAGGTACCCCCAATGTAGGAACTTTTATGGCCACGAATATACGAGTGCTTGCACACGGTCTTTTTATTGTTCGAACGTTACGTAGCTGCCGCTAGCTCGGGTTTTCCTGTCGTTTGCCACTCTGAGATGGTATACCTAGGGTTGTTGAGGATGGTATAGAAAATCTTTTCAAACCCTTCGTGCCCCTGTTTTCAGATTTTTTTTTTTTTCGTCTCTTCTTTTTCCTTCTAAATTCCGGAAACTATTCGCTCCTTGTCTGTCCTTTTCCTCCTGAAGGATATATATACTCATTTATAAAATCATTACTATATATAGGGTAGAATCTGGTTTTCTTTTCCATCGCCCATTTTTTGACGTGTGGAAAAGGATCAGATCACTTACTCCTATAAAGTAATGGTCAATGGTTTAAAAAGAGAGTATAGGAATATAGAAAAGAACAAAGACGAGTAATTGTGAATAAAATAACCATTCTCACGGACCCTGTATAATCCCCGACGTAAAATCTCCCGAGTTGAATAAAAATTTATACGTATATGCAGCGGGGTCCAACAAGTTTCATTAAGCCCCATAAAATTTGTCGAAAAAGTAGAAAAAAAAAAAGGAATAAAATAAACAAGCTGTTTCTTTTTTTTTTTTTAATGTACCTGCACAGGGGGTTTGGGAGGGGAAATGAAAAAAGCAACCCTTAGAAACACGTTGAAATTTGTTCCATTTAAAGCAATTAGCTGCAATCACCTCACACTTCCGGGACGATATAGCAGGGGATGAAACTCCGAGAAATCTCTATTGTCCCATTGCTTTCATTTTCAATAGAAATTTAACGTCTACCTAGTTGTGGTTCTCCGAGTTTCATGGCGCTAAGTCGTTCTGGAAGCCATTCTAACGACAAATTCAATTCTGACCGACTCACCGAACACCGTTTCAATATGGCGGTGAAACGATGAAATATCGACGTGATACGACGATACCATGTGGAAATCTCATCGCGGTCTCGTTCCCACCACGTTTACGCCTTATAGCCTGCCAATTATTAATTTCAGCTAATCAAATGTACCTACATATATCTATATAACCTTCCTCTGGTAGCATGGCATTAGAAATTTTGTGGTTGTAGTTGGTCTGACAGAGTAGCTAGTTCTGGGGTTGCAATTATCGCAATGGTATACCGTGGTGCACAGTATGTGCCATCGTTAGGGTCGTCGAAGCCGTCTGTCGCAGGATAACCATTATCCAACACGGATATATATATATATATATATATATATATATCTATCATATATATAATATATAGAGAGAGTTGCTCCGAGTGCATCTCTGCGGGTATGAAGGAATCGCGAACCTTTTTTCCACTCGCTATATCTAACTCCGAGAGGAGTTCCTCCTGCCAATCTCATCTTGGAGGGCAATTCGGCTCGGCTCGAGTACTAAACGAGAGGTTGCCAGAGTAGGAGGAAGAAGAATACGAAGAATAATACGAAGGAGGAAGAGGAACTCCTCGAGTATAGTAGGAAGACCTGCATAAGCAGCTCTCTATGCGCGAATTGAGGCATAAGATAAATCGCATTATACAGATGAAAGATTCCGGTGTAGTGAATAAAATTTTAACAAAGTGAGATGGATATTGTGAAAATTTTTCTTCTTTAATTCCTTTTTTTTTTTTGTTTATTTTCTCATTTTTTTCATTACTCCAAGTTTGAATAGGGCGTAGTGACCTCAGGAGATTTTTTTTCCTGAAAAAAAAAAAAAAAAAAAAAAAAAAAAAAAAGTATAAAGACGGACTGTCGGATAAAAACTATCGAGGTATCTCGGCATAAATAAGACATTTGTTTCCAAAGTGGTGGTGAGGCGAGACGAGCCAACGCAAGGCAAGGAAAGGCAAGGAAAGGCAAGGCAAGGCATTGCGCCAAGCAATGGAGGGAAACTATTTATGTAAAACATAAGAAATAACTCCAGGGCCAACAGTCCTACCCCTAGACACGGGGTCGCCTAAACTTTCACCCTTAAATAGTATTATTTGTCTTTCCATCTAGGAGGATTTATTTCTAGGCATAAAGACAGAACTTTGATATTTGTATCGCTGTTCCCCGTGGTTTTCTACGTATCCGTAGATAGCCATAGTCTATAGAGTAGAATGGAATAAAACAAGGAGGAAAATCGCTACGCAAACATAAAATA